>JAABKJ010000059.1:0-82703 GCA_011634705.1 Andricus grossulariae
TCAGCCTTCAACCTTAGTGCAGGACTCCACCAAATCCCCATGAAGGAAGAGTGCCAAAAATATACAGCATTATCTACTATACAAGGGCATTTTGAATATAATAGGATGCCATTTGGTCTAAAAAATGCACCCGCCATCCTCCAACGTATAATGGACATTGCGTTCAGAGGACTAATTGGGAAAGAATGTTTCGTTTACTTTGACGATATTGTAATATTCGGAAAAACATTAGAAGAACATAACAAAAATTTAGTGATTGACCTGGAAAGAATGAAACAATTAGGCTTGAAATTAGAACTATCAAAATGCGAGTACATGCATCCATAAGTAGAATACCTAGGCCAACTGATCACCGCAGAAGGAGTCAAACCAAACCCTATTAAGATCAAGGCAATCCAGGAAATCAAGCAGATGAAAACACCTAAAGACGTGCAATTATTCCTAGGATTAGCTGGATATCATAGGAAGTTAATAATGAACTTTTCATCTATAGCTAGACTACTCACCAGGCTAACTCAAAAGGACACAATTTTTGACCGGACTCCAAAGTGTGAAGAAGCTTTCGAAAAATTGAAAAACGCAGTCACAACATCACCAGTATTAAGATTTTCAGATTTTAAAAAAAGATTCACTCTAACAACCGACGCATCGAATCAAAGATAAGCGCAGTGCTATCCCAAGCCGAAAATCCTTGCTTATTTATTAGCAGGACCCTCAATAAAGCAGAAGAAATTACACTACCTAAAAAAAAGAACTTTCAGCTATAGTATGGGCAATGAAAAGGTTACATCAATACTTGCTAGGAAATAATTTCAAAATTCAAACTAGTGACGAAGCACTCATTTGGTTACACAATGTGAAAGACCCCAGCTCGTCACTCTTACGATGGCGATTACGGCTAGAGGAATACAAGTACTAGACGGAATAGATTTAACTACGGACGATAAGCTATCAGATACAGAAATTTTGAATACACCAGTCAAACGCCCCACTATCATCAAGAACGAAATGGCAATTGAATCTAACGCAGGGAAAATTAAAAACAAAACATAACGCTGTCGGAAAACTCTGGAAAGTAATGAACAAAGAAGACATGCCAAAATACAATGAAGAGGATTGGTTACGAAAACTAGGCTGGTTCATTGATGAATCTAAGCAAAAAACTAACATTGATAAGATTTATATTCGGTGACCCACTATTCACACCAATAGAAAAGGAACTGCTACAGGAAATGATGGAATACCTATCTAACTTGTATCCCCATTTAGGATTTCGCCTATGCTTTAACAATACCCGAGCATTCAAGAAAGAAGAAAAAACTAATATCATTAAAGAAGCACATGCGGAAATTCTTGGGGAAAAGAATACCATTGAAAAAGCGAAGAAAATAGGACAATGGATAGGTATGGATGAAGACATTAAAAAGTACGTCAAAACATACCCCATCTGTCAGCATCCAGACATTCCTCTGAACCTCAATGAAAAAATAGCTTTAGATATATGCGGCCCATTACCCGAAATAGTAAAAGGTAACAAATATATCCTGAGCCTACAAGATAGATTAACCGCTACAAGGTTTTAATGCCGATGGCTAATGAGACAAGTAGTTCAGTGATAGAAGGGATGATCGATCACTACATCTACATCTTCAGAGCACCTAAAACAATCCTAACAGATCAGGGACAAAACTTTCTATCAGAAATGATGCAACAGTTTGAAGAAGCATTGCAAATCACTCATGTAAAAACAACAGCTTTTCATCCGCAGTCCAACGCCAACATCGCAAGAATGCACTCCACTCTAGGGAACCTAATGAGAACAAGCATCTCAGAAAGAAGCAATGAGTGGGCTGGCAATTTGAAATTTATTAACTTTGCAATCAACACAATGAAGAACCAAACAACAGGATTTTCACCCTTTGAACTTATGTTTGGAAGAGAAGCTAACATACAATTATCGGTAGCGTGTTCACCAACCCTGGCGTATCCGGAACTTGTGAGAAAGTGGAAAAAGAAACACGAACAAAACCCACGAAGGGCTAGAGAAAGAGTAGAAATAAAAATGGAAAAAACGAAGAAAAGACTCGACGAAAATATCACTCACAAACACCCCCTATACAAACCAGGAGACACGGTAAAAATAATTAACAATACTAAGTCTAACAAACTAGACCCCTCTTGGAAAGGAAATAAGGACAAAATTATCCGAATTCATATAAATCAGACAATGCTCTATTTCACAGACGATCATGACACCCTTCTGGACCTTCCTGCTGGCCCTAGCACCGATCACCAGTGCTAACTACACCCTCGAGAAAATTCAAGGAAACACTTATATCGAGGAAATCTCTAAAGTACACTTCTTTCATGAAAAGTGTAAAATGGTTATAGCTATCAATATGACATAGCTAGCATCTCTTCAAATCACACAGAAATACTCAAATTATTCTTAGACTCCTCGCCAACGGACCATAAGTGGATAGCTGCCCAGGGGAATGCCAAAAGACAGTTTTTAAGAAACTTCGCGCACGGACCGAATGCTACAACAAAGGATAGTTTTTTCAACTCCAAAGCAGTATTAGCAGCAATACTATGAGATGAAATAAATGAGGATATTGAAACAGCGATCAACGCCATCAACGACGGAAAGCATGGGATAGTACATCCCCAAACTTTAACACCAAAAATGCTGAAAGAAACTATTAGAGAATTCGAGACAACTCAACGTACGCAATACCATTTTGACAATGAAGCAGAGAACTACCAGCACATTATAGACATCAGTACCTTCTCCGTAGCAGTAATCCAAGGCCTATTTACGTACATACTGAAGATAGCGGTAATTAAGAAAGAAGAAGGTTCCTTGCAAGATTGACTTCAAGCTTACACAAAAAAGCTCGCTAAGCATTTTTACGCATAACAGCTATAACTCTGATAATTTTTTTTTATCGAAAAAGGTCATGAGGAGAAATGGTTTGGCTTCCTGAGTACTACGAATAGCCGTACATAAAGTATTTAAACCTTTAAAAAAAATAGTCTCGAACATTTTCAAAATGCTCTTACTTTTTGAATTTTTATCTAAAATGGCTAAATAACGAACTTGTAATTTGTTTTCACACCCGTATGAAGTATGCCAAAGGGCTATCCAATTAAAATTCGCGAAAGTCATTTTTCACATAAAACCAATACCTTCTCATTGAGATGAGTATGTGATAATTAATTATGCCCTGGCCCTAAATAATGAGTAACTATAAGGAATTAAAAAAGAAGGAAAAAGGGAGAATGGGGATAATGAATGATAGTATTAATTTTTGTTAAATCGCTGCATTTAGACAGAAATATATAAAATTACTTCTAAAATCATGACATCCTCTGCATCCTCTAATTGGTACCCTAATTTTATCATGTGTGAAAAATGCCTACCTTGAAAATTAAAAAGGGACTCTGGAAAAACCCAGACTGAAACTAAGCAGTGAGGTGAGGTGGTTCAATAAAATGTATTAATTCAGTATTTGAAACAGTGATTTTGAATGCGAGTTTCGAATTAACTTGTTTAATTTGATAGAATCTTCTCTAGAGCCCTAATACCAGAGTTTGATGTTAAATACAGCAGAGGTCTCTGCAATCTCAGATTGCTGATAAGTGAAAAAATACTATATCGCAATTACTTTTATACGCGAAATTAATTAAAAACGCGAAAAAGTAAGTTCTAAAAAATCCACTGCGGGCTGTGTTTGAATCGACAACCTCCTCATTACATGTGAGGTGCGCTACCAATTGCGCCACCCCAGCTCCATACGGAGAAAAATGGAAGGTCAGTTTGGCCATCTAGATGTGCACACAGACTATATTAGAAGGTCAACTATACGACAGCCTTTGAAGATAGCTGAAGCGACTATCCCCTACCAGGTGTCTAGACGATTTCGAGATGAGATTGTCTAGGAGCACATCATCTAGAATTGACCCCTTTTTAGATGATACTAGACGAACGCTAGACTCAAAAGTGTCGCATCAAGAAATAATCTAGATTTCCGGTAGGGTTTCTAGAAGGTTAAAGCAAGAGGTTCAAATCGATCATCTCAGAGCGTCGGTTCGATCATCTCAGACGGTCGACTCGTACGTCATAGAGAGTCAAACTGATCGTCACAGAAGGCAGAATTGATCATCGTCGTAGAGGGACGATTTGATCATCTCAGATAGTCGACTTGACCTCTTCGGACAGTCAACCTGGTCATCCTAGGGGATCAATTTGATTATCCTATATTTTATATATTTGTTGTTATTTTCTTACTTATTCCAGTCTCTCTCTCTCTCTCTCTCTCTTATAAGAGAATGGAAATTATAAGATTAAGGGAAACCTATAAAACCTGAAATTTATATGAAATACATAAATTCTGAGAGCATTTTTTATTCTTTGTGGATAGCGCGGTGTATGCGACATAATTTGATATGCAAACACATTGCACATTGACATGAAAATATATTTAGGCACGAAGGGTTAAGGACACGGCGACGGGTCGTTTGCTCTTCCGTGGATGGTCGAAAAGAGTGAAAACAATATGATCGTATTGACCATCCCGAAATGCTACCTTGATTATCCCTGATAGTTGTCAGACCTTCTTATAACAGTCAGATTGTCCATAAAATGAGAGTCTCTCTTACAATGTCGAGAAAATTCTGGAAGGCTCTTCAGATCATCTAGAAGAACGAACTGGCTCTCTAAATTTTGACCCTCGAACTTTGACCATCCATTTTTATCCGTGCAATAGTGAAAATTTTAGATGTTTTATTTCCTGAAGTTCGACCGAAATTCGTATATATTTTATAGATGTTATTTTTAAAGGCCACAAAAGGACCGTGTGTGACAAGACACAGAGTTGGGTAAAGAAAAAGGTTTATTATTGAAAATAAGAAATATCGACCGATGGATTTAGGCTTGCTCCTAGACAATCTAATCTAGAAATCGTCTAGATTTGTGGTAGGGGATAGTCGCTTTAGCCATCTTCAAGGGCTGCCGTATAGTTGACCTTCTAATATAGTCTGTCTGCATATCTAGATGGCCAAAATGACCTTCCATTTTTTCCGTATGGAACTCCGGTGGCGCAATTGGTAGCGCACCTCACATGTAATGAGGAGGTTGTCGATTCAAACACAGCCCGCAGTGGATTTCATAGAATTTACTTTTTCGCGTTTTTAATTAATTTCGCGTAATAAAAATAATTTTGATATAGTAGTTTTTCTACTTATTAGCAATCCAATAGGCAGGTATCTCTGTCTTATTTAACATTAAAAACTAGTATTAAGCATCGAAAGAAAATTCTATCAAATTAAACCAGTCTAACCGAAACTCTGATTCAAAAGCACTGTTCTAAATATTGAATTAATAAGTGGGCTTAAAAAATAACATCTATAAAATATATACGAATTTCGATCAAAATTCAGGAAATAAAAGTTCTGAAATTTTTACTGTTGGAGATGCGATGGCGCAATTGGTAGCGCACCTCAAATGTAATGAGGAGGTTATTGGTTCAATTCTAGTCCGCAGAGGATTTTTTAGAACTTATCTTCTTGCGTTTTTAATTAATTTCGCGTAATAAAAATAATTGCGATATTGTATTTTTTCCACTTATCAGCAATCTAATACAGACATACCCAACTCGGGGAAATTTCCTTCGGGAACACATGTTCCGCTTCCACCACTTATTCTCTTGGAGAGCGGGAGTGATGGTAGACGCATACAAGAATCTCTCCTCTGTGACGTACCCTACACCGTAGATACGAAATATCTGTCGAGGTGCTTGGGGAAGACTGACTTTTCAACAGAAAATTATGCACAGCGTAGAAAGGTAAGTTTTAGAATTGAAATGTAGTTATAAAATTTTGAACCTATTCACTATAATTAATTCTGATATGTTCAATTAAATATATAATGTCAACGTGGTAGGCTCAAATTTACTTCTGAATATTATTTTTAATACATCTAATGTTTAATTGGGTGAACTTCCGAAAAGGGTGCACTTCCGATTTTCTTCGGGCTTCGTACAGTTATGTATTTTGACGCGCTGATTACGAATATGATAGTGAAAATTGGCGCAAATTTGATTTTTATTGTGAAAACCATAAAAAACCCATAAAATCATGGGGTTTTTGCATTTATCTCAATAATTATTCAAAGTTTGAAAAAATGTTTCCAATAAGAGAAGTAGATCTCCTCGAAATATACATTCTATGTTTCTAGAATTTTGTCCTACGAGTGCTAATTTCCGAGAAAATCAGTAGTTAATCGATTTTCATGTTAAAAAATTACTAAAATGCATAAGTCTATACATCCATTAATTTCGGCTTGAAAATTATGTATTTTGACCCGCTAATTATGAATATGAGAGTGAAAATTGGCACAAATTTTATTTTCATGGTGAAATCATCAAAAAACCATAAAAATAATGTTTTTTTTGGTTTAGCTCAGCTAATATGCAAAACTAAAAAAAAATGTTTCAAACAAAAGTTGTAGACCTCATCGAAATACACATCTTTTGTTATGAGAATTTTTTCTATTGGAATGATAGTTTACCACGAAATCAGTAGTAAATCGATTTTCATGTTAAAAAATATATAAGATATATAAATGCATACATCCATCAGTGACTTTTTACAAAAATAATGTAAGGTCGTACCCCTACCCCTTTTCCAACGCCGCGCGCGGAGCGGGAAGGCACTCCTGTGACTAGTCACCGAAATATTGTAAAATCGCCCCCCCCCCCTACACCTTTTTCAGCGCTCCGTGGGGGGAGGCATCCCTGTGGCTTTTCACAAAATTAATATAAGATCATACCCCAACCCCTTTTCCAACGCAGCGTGGGGGCGGTAAGGCACCCGTGTGACTGGCCACACAACTATTATAAGATCGTACTCCTTACACCTTTTCCAGTGCTTCGTAGGGGCGGGAAGGCACCCCTGTGACTTCTTACAACAATAATGTAAGGTCGTACACCTCCTTTTTTCCAACGCCGCATAGGGGGCGGGAAGGCACCCCTGTGATTAAAAAAAACAACATGATTTTTATGGTTTCTTAACATGACAATCGATTTACTACTGATTTTCTGGGAAACTATCATTCCTATGAAAAAATTCTTCAGACATAAAATGTGTCTTTTGAGAAGATCTACAAATTTTATTTGCAACATTTTTTTTAAATCAAATAATTACTGAGATAAGTCCAAAAATCCATGATTTTTATGGGTTTTTTATGGTTGTCACCATGAAAACCAAATTTTCGTCCATTTCACTATCATATTCGTAATCAGAGCGTCAATCGAAGAAAATCGGAGGTCAACCTTTTTCGGAAGTCTATCCAAAAGAAACATAATGATACTCCCTTGTTAAATATTTTTGTGTCAATATTTAAATATAGCCTTCTCATAAAAAGTCAGATAAGAGCATATCAGTGCAATTTTGTCGTAGAAGTAAGAAAATTTATAACCAACAACCAAAACTAAAAAATATCCCGGCTTACTTTACCACTGAAATTTTTTTCTCAAAAATGAATGAATTCAAATATATAAGATAAACCTGAGTTGAAATACTGCTGTAAATTTGATTTTTAGTTGTAAATTTCATAATATAAATAATATTTATAATAAAAATAATTCTTACTAAACATTGAAAACTCTGCAATTCATTTACTTTTTCTAAATATAATTTAAAATCACGTCTTGTAAATTTATCTCATACTAAAATGTCCTTAAACAAAATCTGAACCGTCATTATATTTTATAAGCTTTACGTTTTAATAGATGAAATATATTAGCACGTGTTGTGTCATAATAGGTGTGAGAAAAGCACGTGAACGTTTTTATAAAGCGCATAGCTTGAAGTTCTAAACTTCAGTCTCCAGACTCAGAATCCTATACCAAGCTTAGGAGAGACTAAGATGGTTAAAGTTTTTACTCACTTTGACCAAGATTGTTGTTGAATACTTTTAAAATCTACTAAAACTGGTTGCAGACTTCGAGACACACATAATAATATAATGGAATTATTAAAAGTGGAACTTCCTTCATAGTTTGCGCTTTAATTAAGGCGAGAGTACGCCCGGATTTCTAAACACTTTAAACATTGATTCTATGAACAAAAAATTGACAAAGCAAAAGAAAATTGGTTTGAAGACAATTAAAATAGAATTTTGGTAACAATTTTTACAATAATTATCATATTTTTGACATTAGAGTATAACCTAATGCTGGCTGAATTTTCATTTTACTTGTAATCGTTGTAATTCCAAACAAGACTGTAGAATCACTATTAAAAGGATGACAGTGGTTCAGTAGTAGAGTATATTATTTGTCCTAGAACTGTGTCTATGAATAATTCTACAAAATATTAATTAAAATTACGTTTTATCCTATTTGTCAATTAAAAGGTTTTAAACTAAATTTACATAAGTCTCAAAATACGAGAAAAGAACAAAATTTTAATATTATATTTTTGTAATTTTGAAGGTTTGGGCTACTGAAATTATTATTTTTGTAAGAAAAAAAAAACATTAATTTTAAGGAATATTGAAATTTCCACACATTATTATTATTATTGTTTTTTGAAAAATCTGATGCTTTTTTATATTATATAAGTTTTTGTACATTTGAAAAATCTAGGAGTAAAAAAAAGTCACATGGGGATTCCATTGGGGATTTTTACGTGTGCTCATGAAATTTATATCCCGAAAAAGTACTGTTGAATTAGGACTAAAGTACCGAAAAAGTTTGAACTGCGTCTGTTTTGAGCATGCTCTATTTGGACAAAAGTGCCGGAAAAGTTCAACTTGACTGTCTTTTGGAATTTTCACAAGTTCTTCAACTTCCAATAAGAATGAAGTGGGACTTTTCCGAAATTTTTATCCCAAAAGGTCATTCTGAAACAAGATTTGTTATGATGTTTTTTGGTACTTTAGATCTATTGTAGTAGGAAGTTGTTGGAATATAAATCCCATCATCTCTTGTGAACATTCAGAAATAATAATAAAATTAAACTTTTTTGGCACTTTTGTCCTGAAAAAATTCTGCTTTTTCTTAGGATAATAAAGTAAGAACAATGTACTTTGACTTGGAAGGTAGAGGTTTGACGATACACTTCCTCAAAGTACTTTAAAGAAAGTGATTGAGTTCTGAGTTTCGCTGGCAAGCGCCGAGATCCAATGAAGTGAATCTACTGTATAGGTACTCAGCTGAAAACGCGATTTGATTGAATTCACTGGCGACAACAGGAGTTACTCTTATTTTCTAGAAAACGGATTTTTAGATTTATTGCACAATATAAAATTTAGTATATTTGCTCAATTTTCACTGTAAACTGTCATTGTAAAATAGTTTTCACACCGTTACGTGTTTCAAATATAAAGCCGGACATTTTCGGTTACAAAAAAATTTAGAATTTTATTAGGTTTCAACTTTACGGCAAAGCTTTCCAAGAATACTAAATATATTTTCTTTCCTAGATATTATCCAAAATACAATCTGTATAGTATTTTCCTAAAAAAAAACTTAAAAAATAGAATTTTAACTATCACTTAAATAAATTAGTTAAATAAAAAAATTATCAATTTTCTTTAAATTCTTCATCTAAACTCTTATAATTTTATATTCTGATTTGGAGTCTATAAATATTGCCAAATAATAATAATATAGGTATTTTGTTAACTTTGTTTTAATTTTAATAAGAATTTAGGAAATTTTGGAAATTTATGGTAAATTTATAAATTATCAAAATGTTCTAAAATATTTGACGCAATAATTTACTATAAATCAACGATAACTTATCATTTACAGTAGATTACTTTGAATATCGGTAAATTTCAAAAAATTTCAAAACTTTCATAAATTAATTTTGTTTTGAAATTTTGATATTCTTTTAATTTTTGGAAAGAAACCCGCACCATATGTACAGAAAATTACTTTTTTCTAAGTGTCTCATGATACTTTTTTATAACTTCGAACGTGCAGATAAATAATTTAAAAGAAATGTATAAGAAAAACGGACAGTTTGTAATAAAACAAAATTGCCTAACTTCCCATTTTTACAATTATCTCTATTGAAAAT
The DNA here is from genome assembly GCA_011634705.1 of Andricus grossulariae. Lineage (NCBI taxonomy): Eukaryota > Metazoa > Arthropoda > Insecta > Hymenoptera > Cynipidae > Andricus > Andricus grossulariae. The sequence goes on from JAABKJ010000059.1 coordinate 10,093, forward strand.
TATTCTATTATTGAAATGTTATTTTACTAAAAACAATTTTTGTTAGATTTGGCTAAATTGTTTCAGATTTTGTTGATCAGTCCGATTGAATGACAATTTTTTACCCATAAACTTGAAAGATGCATTCTTTTATACATATAGAATGTTTGTGGGTTGTTTCAATATCCTGTAAACATGCAAGCAAGGAAATCCACATTTCCTAGTCATCAAACCAAGAGAGACTTTTTACTAAACTATTGAGGTAAAAAATAACTGAAAAATAGGTATAGGAAGCGACTCCTGACAGAAAAAGTGCTAGAATTTATTTTATTGGTTGTTTTAACGTCTCTTAAACATTTAAATGTGGAAGTAAACATTATCAAAAATACCAAAACCAAAGGAGTTTTTTTTATCAAACATGTGAGAAACATATCATGGCAGAAAGAGTAGTAGATTTTATTTTAAGAGTTGTTTTAATGCTAAATAAAGTTAATTATTGCCCTATTAAAACATGCACTCGATCTTTCTAGGAGGTTGTATTTTGAAAATTGACTTCGACCCCAATAACATAATAAAAAAAACCTCTGTGTTTTTGTCTATTACTAGATGTCGCACTCCTTGTTCGAATATTTAGGGGATGCTAAAAAAACTCGTTAAATAATTTCAAAAACGTTCCCTGATAGGATATGTTTCTCACATTTATTATGAATGGATTTAAAACCCGAATAGTATAATAAAATCATTCCGCTGTATTTGGTTTTTTGGATATGTCGATTTTCTTGTTTGAAAGTTTAATGGCTACTGAAATAACTATTAAAATAATTTCATTGACTTTCCCTGATAGGGTATGTTTTCCGCGTTAATTATTCATTGATTTCCGACAACAATAGTACAATAAAAAATCGCTGGTGATTTTGTTGTTAGTAAATGTCGGTTTTCTTGTTTGCATATTTATAAAGTGCTAAAACAACCCTCAAAATAATTTCAACGACTTTCGCTGCTTGGGTATGTTTCTCGCATTTATTTTGAATTGATTTCAATGCCCTATTCTATAATAAAAAAACACCCTTGGTTTTGGTTTTTCAGACATGTCGATTTTCTTGTTTTAATGTTGAGGGATGTTAAAACAACCCTTGAAGTTAATTCAGACACTTCTTCTGGCAGGGGACGCTTACTGCAGTTATTTTACACTCCAATAGTTTAATAACAAAAATCTTCCTTAATTTTGGTTGCCGGGCAACGTCGCTTTTCTTGCTTACATTTTCAGGGAATATTAAAACAACCACAAAACATCATGTATACACAAAAAACGTAGATAATAGACGAATTTTTCTATTGGAATACATGTCGAAATTAGAAGTTTGGCAATTATTGAGTAAAAGCAGTCCATTTGTCTCATGATTTTCTTTAAAATTATTGGTCTGCACGTTTAAAATTAGAAAAAAATACACTCGGACCCCGATTTCAGCAAATCCGATTTGTGTTTTCCGAGAATTGACGCCGCGCGTTGGTTTTCGGATGAGAGGAGCCACGGGGCCGATAGGGGAGGTCGTTCGTGGTCACTCATGGGTGACAAACAGTAGCATAGCAATAAAGCGCTGTAGCCTAACGGCCTGATTGAAAAACTGCGTCACATTGCATCTGTTTACTCTTAGTGTTCACACGCCCCTGATGTTTACGTTTGGAGAACCTCCATATGAGTCGAAGGTCATAACCAAAACCGTACTCAAGTCAGAGTCCGACGAGAAGCCGTTTTCGATTTTTTGGTGCGGGGTCCTTTACGGAAATTCAGAGTATACAGACATGTCCAAAATTTCCGGAAATTTTCAGTAATTTAGGGTAAGTTATGGTAAATGATCAATTGATCGCTTTATGATCACTTTTTGTGAGCCCAGCATGTGAGCTCATAGGTCCATAATCTTCATTATTCACCTCTAACGTCACCATGCTTTAAAAGCATCACCCTAGTCTCGCTTTACAGGCATCGAAAAGGGTTGAAGTCATGTATGTGTTATAAAAATACTATTTTTCACTTGAAATTTTATACATTTTGATAACGTTCAATCTTTTATTTAGGGTCAATAAAAATGGTCGAATGATTATTTTTCTAATAGGTCGATATCAAATAATTGGGGGCGGGGGTGGAATGAGTATCCTCGTAATCTTCAATTGCAGGAATTTACTCTTTGATGTAGATACCTGCGATTCCCTATAGAGCGATTATTCGTTAACCAACTTGATACGTACGATTCACAACAGCATGTTTGAACCAATGTCAATGCAGCACTTCGCAAACCCTTACAGAATTGTTAAAAGACCACGAAAACTCTCTAAACGGTTCATTTTCGTTGTCGTAAGCTTCCCTAAAAATCTCTACAGATTCACAAGTCTTTATATTAAAAATTATTTATTCACAGCTATATTTTTGAAAGTTTAATTTTTATTTATTATTCTGGACAAGATTAATTTTTCAGCCTCAATATTCCGCATGACAGTGGAAGCAGTGAAGCGCTAGTTGGTTCCTTGGTTTTAGATTTACGTAGATTGGGTGTTTAATTTTATGTCTCAAAATGGAGTACTTTCACCTCGTTCGCCATCCTTTTTCCAAATTAGCGTGAACGTTGTGATACTATCGGTGTATTACACGAGGCGTTAACGACCTTTTTTCGTACGTAATGGAGTGCAAAGATTACCATGAATAAATGAAAGAGAACTGTTAGAAATCGTATACCTTCAAAGAACTTTCAAATTAAATTATAAAATTTTAGAGTAGGTTTAATAGTAGCGAGATAAGGGGTAATTAACTTAGAATGCGACCTAGATCTTTCGAAATATTAAATGTACTATGATAGTGATTGAAAGGATTATTGAAGTCGTTCTATTTGCATTATTGAATACGAGAATATCACTACTACTAATCTAATGAGTATATGTGTGAGTGGATCAGGCTTCACCCTCCGCTAAATAGCTTAAAGAAAAATCATAGCTTGCCTTTTCAATAAAGAGAACTATTGAAATTATTTTTATACTGAATTGACACTCAATGAGAAAGCATTCCAGCTGTAATTTTTTCGAAAGATTCCCTCTTCCTTTAGTTTAACTGAAAAAAATTCAAAGGGTTCAAATTTGCAATTTTTGTATTTTTTTTAACTATCGAGCTTGCGTGTGAAATTTATATAAAATACCATGTCAAAGCTTCACATTGGAATTGTAAATACAGAAGTGATCCCAATTTTTAAATAATTACAGATATGAATAAGAAATTTACATTTAAAGAAGATTTTAGTGACGTTGGAAAGAAATAATTTCACTCCTGGTTAACTTTCGCCAGAAAATAGAATCTCATACAAAATTTATATCTTTGAAATTATTTTGAAAAATGTAATTGCAGGTCATCTGAATCTATTGCATGGATTTAAAAAGACAGAAATAAATAAAATCAATATTTGTCTGAATTGATAACCTTGTTGAAATTGAAATTTATTCTACAAAATTTACTCCAAAAAGCACTCCTTCATTTCCTGAGGTAAAAAGGGTACTTTTTCATCTATTAGCTGCAATGAACTTTAAGCGGCTTTGTTTCTTTACAGGTTTCACCAATACTCAATCATTCAGCATCAACGTTACTTGCTTATTCTTTCCCTTAAGCGTCTTCACCTGTCGAGCTTCAATATGTAAGGGAGAACGTACGTGTACATATATATTTCAAGTGAATGATTCAACAAAAAATAAGTGATGCGACAAATATATTGAGATGAAATTTCAGAGCACTGAAAAATTAAGCAGCTGCCACTATGTAACTTACCGCTCCAGTTCCTTTAAATACGCATATGCCGCAAGATACACTTTCTCAAGAAAGAGTTAAACTGTAGAGAAACAAATTTTGTGGTCAAATTTCCATTTTGTTGATTTTTTTTGTTTCCTCGCTATATATATATATATATATACATACATACTTTTTTTTAAATGTTGTCTCTTATGAATAAAACAAAAACTAGGCATCCCACTTTAGCGTCGCTCACGAGGACCGATGAACTACATTGCAGACGCTCCGAGGATTGCCAGGAGCGAAATGGCCGAATCTGAAGGTTTTTTCCGTCCAAAATCTTGAAGCTTTTCAGTCAAAAAAAATTTTCGTTTTGTTATACATATGAGAAATCAATATGAAACACTTTTGTACTCATGTATGTACACTAGGGTGGTCCAAAAGTGCATTGCAAATTTTTTTCTCACCCTAGGGGGCAAGCCCCCCCCCAAGTTTCCATTTCCGGAGAAAAGAATCCCTGATTTTTTTTTCGAAATTCAAATATTAACACGTGCCACCGGGCACTTCAAAATCCCATTTAATTAAAATGGGGAAATTTTGGATTTTAGAAAAATTGAACTCATATTTCAGGGTTTCGAAATGTGCCAACTTGTTTAGGGATTGAAGAGGAGTACCTATGAAATCAAAACATATTGATAACTTTTATTTTTAACCCACCTTTACCCCCCACAGCGCCCCAAATATGACCAAAAAAAAAACTACATTTTTACGTATTATTGTTACTTTTTACCAATTTTCGTCATCTTTTTTATACAAATAATTACTAATGGACAATTTGAATATTTTTCATGACTCTTTAAACCATTTTTAATTGTTCAAACAAATATAACTTATTTAACCATTATTTATTCCCAAAAACTGTAAAAAATAATCGTATTTTCTGATTGAAATGTAATAGTTCGTCATTTTGTGAAGAAGTACATTTTTTTAAAACATTATGTAATTATTTAAACAATTACTCATTGTTTATTCTAAAAATTTCTAAAAATTGACCCAGAGATGTCTAGGTTTTTCTCAAATTGGTATCCTATGCTACTTATCGTTGAATAATTATATAATTTTGATACATTTCTTTTAATTTTTGATAAATTCCTATTTGTTTGAATAATTTTGATTTGCTCCAGCAGTTTTTTTCGATAACTTTAAAAAAATTAAATTAAATTAAATACTTATAATTATTTTTCTGACTATATAGTGTATAGTGAGAATATATTAACTATTTTTTAATTGTTTACACAATTAAAATCTGTTTAAACAATTAATTTTTCAACAATATTTTGAAAATCGTATTTTCTGAATTAAACGTAATATTGAATGATTTCGAGGAGTAATAAATTCTGATCAAAATGTTATGTTCTTGTTTATACAATTATTTTTTTTTTTTTTTATTTAAATTTTCTTCAAATTGAGTATGGATGGTTCACCTTTTTTGGTGCATTATTAAATAAATCATAAAAGTTATATTTCATTATAACATTTGAAAGTCTGATGAATATCAATCTGACATACTGGAAGATACAAAAAATATATATTAAAATACATTTACGAAGATGATTCTATGTATAATATTTTATATTCTTCATCCACATTTTTTAATAGAAAACTGCTTCAACGAATAAAAATTGTTCAAACAATGACTCGACGTTTTCAACACAATTTACTACTCCTCGTAATCATTCAATATTATGTTTAATTCAGAAAATATAACTTAATATATATAATTAAAAACTAAAGGTTAACAACCACCGCAGGGACCCACTGGGAGTAACTGTCATCTAAAAAATGACATCGGCTCCCAGTAGGACCGCGGTAAATCCCATTCATGGCCACGTCTCACAACCGCGAGATGAGTGGTCTGGTGTCAGAAGTGGGATATATATTATAATTAGAAATCGATGTTGTCCATTCTCTTAAAAAAAATTGGTTCCCTCAAATAAATGATTAAAGATTCGAATTACTGTTTTACTGAAATTTATTTAATTGAAACTATTATTTTGGCTAAGCCAACGCAAATTTTCCTAATACTTTGAAGACTACGTTATAGGTCTACCAACTTAATTTTTTGCATGGAGATATGCTTCAAGTATCTAATGCGAGGAAGAATATTGTGAACCCTGAGAAACATACTCATCATAGCTATACAAAAACATGAAAATGTAGCCCTTTTTACACAAAATGACCCTGTTAGCAGTCCTAGCGCAAAAGCTATTAGGTCTACCGACCTAATTTTTTGCATGGAGATGTTTTACGTGTCTGATGCGAGGAAAAATAATGCTGAAAACCTGAGTGAAATGCTCATGATAGCGTTTCTATGCAAAAACATGAGAATTTAGGCTTTTTGCTTACAAAATTCTCAAAATTGACTCGAATTTGACTCAAAGCCAGAAAACAGGATCGGAAATTTCTGAAAAAGCAAAAAAAATTCTTTATAAACTCCTAGGGTCAACATTAAAAAAATTATTCACAAATTTCACTCAAAACCAATATACGAAATAGAAAATTTAAAAAAAATCCTAACCGTACCCGCTTCTACAAAACTTCACGGCCTGATTTTTATAAACTCTCTTGAAATTTCATGAATTCAATGAATTTTTTCATCATTTTGAATTGTTTGAATTCATTTGCATTTTTTTAATTCACCATGAATTATTTAGTTCATTATGAAAATTATGAATTATTTAAAAATTATTTTAATAAAAATTATGAATTTCATCGAATTTTTCTCATTTCCCTTAAATTCCTCTAAATTCAGTCCAATCTTACTGAAAGCGATGACATTTTTTGTATTAAAAATTTGTTTTCCAATTCATTTGAATTCTTTTGCATTTACTTTACTTGAATTGGTTTGAAGTCTTATGAATTTATCCTGAATTCGTTCAAATTCACATGCAATACTTATAAATTTGGCAGCGCTGAGAATGATTGATTTACGACTTATTTCTAATTGAAAGTTGTTTTATTCCATTTACAAAAGATTTGATGTCAAAGATGTTATAAGATTAGAGTTTTGGTCTTTAAATATGAATGGTCAGGGAAAATAAAAAATTAGCCAAGGAAAAATCAGGGGAAAGTCAGGGAAAAGTTAGGGAAATTAAAAAATGAATTTTCGCTGCCTCCCTGTATTATTTATTTATTTAATAATACCCTTATAATTGTATTTAATTAGGGAACACCCATAAATTACGTAAATCGATACTGTAAGGTTATATTGCTCTCAAATCAACCTCATATAGGAAATCAATGTATTCAAAATTACAGTACATAATATGTTGAAGTTTAATAATTTTACAATAGAAGACTGTTCCTTCATATCGATGTGATTAGATTTTTTCCATAATTCTTAAAAAAAATATTCATAAAAACTCATTTTTTGGCAAGTATTAAGGCATTGAAATAGATTTTACTGGATTGTATATGATTTTAAAGGATTTCAGTAATTTGAAAGCATTTTAAAGACTCCCAATAAGGTGTTTTATTAACTTTTTCAGCATCTTAAAGGATTTCATAAAAGATTCAAATGATTTAAAGGGATATGGCTTTAAATATTTCGAGGGATTTCAAGGATTTTCAAGTAACATCATCAGATTTTATAATATTTTAATGGAATTTAAAAGAATTTATTCATCAGAATTGAGGGATTTTAAAGGATTTCAAATAATTAAATAAGAGATTTTTGAATATTTCAAGGTATTTCCAATGATTGGAAAGAGGTTAAAAGATTTTAGGGCATTCTAAAACATTCCAAGGAATTTCAATAGATTTCAAAAGCTTTAAAAGGATTTTTAAGATTTCAGGGTATTTTAAAAGATTTCAAAGTATTTTCAAGAGCTTTACAAAATTTCAAGGGATTTTAAAAGATTTTAAAGGATTGGAAATATTTTACGGTATTTTAAAGGATTCCAAGGAAGCTTCAAGGGATTACAAAAATTTAAAGGAATATCATGAGATTTCATGTAACTTCACGAGATTGTAAGGAAATTTGTAATATTTTAATTAAATTTAAAAAAAAATTCACAAGCATTGAGGGAGTTTAAAGGATTTCAAAAATTTAAAGACATTTTCAAATATTTGAATCTATTTCCCATGATTTGAAAGAGTTAAAAAGATTTTTAGGGTATTTTGAAAAAATATCCATAAAAAATAAGTTTTTTGTTACAATTTTCGAAGTTACTACTTTTTCAACAAAATTAAAGAACTCAGAGAGCCCATCAGATATTAATCGATGTGTTCCGTTACAGTGTGCAACTTTTTAAGTTACGGTAGTGTTATATTCCAAATTAAAACAAAAGTTTCTTTATAGAAAAAATGTAACTTTTTAAAAAACTTTCTAAGTCGCTATTGATTGATCAAGAAAGGTTATCCAAAGTTTGTCAATAGACCACTTCACGTATCTCGAAGATGCGAATATTTACATCAAACACAGTACTATTATATTTCCAATATTTGAAAAAATTCTGGTATAAACAAGGTAAATAATTTTGTTAAAAAATTTAAAAACGATATTGGTAGGTTATGGTAGGTCATGAAAGGTTTTTAATTTGGACAATCGATGCATCTCAAAGACGCGAACAAATATATCATATACATTACTATGGTATTCCCAATATTAAAAAAGTTGTCCTCTTATCAACAAGATGAACAATATATTTTTTTAATTTATATATCGGTATTGCTAGGCTATAAGAGGCCATGGAAGATTCATCAATAGGTCATGTGACGTGTCTCAAAGACACGAACAAACATGTCAGATATAGTACTGTAGTATTCCTAACATGAGACAAAGTTTTTCTCCTATAAACAGAATACACAGATTTTTTGAAACTTCATAAATCGGTACTGATGGGCTATAAAAGGTTCAGCAATAGGACGATCGATGCATCTCGAAGACGCGAACAAATATACTACATATAGTATTATTGTACTTAAATATCAAGAAAGTTTTTCTTATATAAACAGAATGATCATTTTTTTTAAACTTCATAAATCGGCATTTTTCTACTAGATGATACATCTTTTTATACGTTTTAATTTTCGAGGAGTGTATAGTTCCTTTGTTGCATGTTCCATATTGTTTTCATTTTATTTCTTTTCCTTTTAATAGCTTCTAATTATTTGGTAATTCGGATGTTTCGGGTAGTAAAATACCTAAATTGTGTTTTATAACACATGGCTGGAAATATTTAGAAAAATTAAGTAACATAGGCTGGGGGAAGTCCAAACCACTATTTTTAAGACTTGTTACATGGGGCAGGGGAGGAGTAAAAAATTGGCAAAAAATATGTTAGGTAATTTAGGGATTGCCCCAAATACCCTTATTATTGTATGGTAAAAACTGAAAAATTTGAAGCATACTGTATCTGTCGAATTAATTTAGCAGGTGCACAATGGTCGTACTTATTATTCCGAAGGACGAGCATTGAACGCAAACCTATTGAATTCAGATTATTCTGATAACTGATAAAAGATAAGAATCCTATTATTACTTACATACTCAATTATATAAGGGTTGTATTTATATCTACTAGATGTTTATTCATATTTAAATTCAATCTGATTAACTAAAATTTAAAAAGGTCTCAGAAGATGCGCGCAAGATTCTGCGCCGCGCATCTCAATAATATCACCATTGCCTCTGTAAACAAAACTCTGAGGACCGCGTGTTTCAGATCAGTGAGGCGGCAACTGTGCTATGGAAAATGTGCTCCTTGATTTTTTCCGATTGTTGAACCGCAGTCATTCTCCATTTTTTCACTAAATACCTACTTCCAATTTCAAAGTTGAACCAGCAGATTTTTATAAATCCGTTAACTGCAAATAAAAAATCCGATTTCTGAACAGTCCAAAAATTCTATATAACTCTAAGAGTGAAGAGTGCCTGGTGAATTTGGTTCTTCCTTTCCCTGTCGATTTCTGAAAAAATGGGCATTGGAGCAGGTATAATAGGATCTGAAAAGGGCCTTAAGTGTTGTTCTCGGTGCTGCCAGACTTTTTGACCAGATAAATGGTTGTGGACTCTATAATTAGGAAATAATAAAAAAAATAATAATCACCCAAAAACCGGTTGAGAAAAAATCTTTTGAATGCTTGAGAACTTTCACATTCATCGGAAGACACTGTCTATAACGTTATCACTGATTTATCGTTTCAAAATAACAAACCGTGCAGTGTGTGGATTGTGATAGTTAGATACTGTATGTGAATTCCTTCTAAGAAGATTAATAAAAATACAACAATTACACAAGAAGCAAGCAGAGGAAAGAAATTTCCAAGAGACAATTATTCTGCGAAACTTTTGATTAATCACACTACTCAGTTCTCAATTGGGTAGTAAACCCTTTTTAGGACCTAATTAGGAATAATTAGATACTAACATTGAACTAGAGCATTATTTTATGGATAGAGTTTGAGATATTGAGACCAAGGAAAACAAAATTTTCGCAGAATTACCTACGCATCATCGATGCACTTTTGCGATAATGATACGTGTTTAACGTGTTGAGGAAGCTGAGAAGTGATGAATGGTTGGTAGTTGAGTGCGAGCCAAAAGTTCTTCGCACATAGTTATAGATTGACTTTTATTGGTCGAATTAGATAAATCTTGACGAAAAGTTCAACGATCGTGACAAAATTGGACATGGAGTTCACTACACCATACTATGTGGGGAACATGACCAGCATTGTTGGAGCCAAAGGGGTACCACATGTGACCTTTGGTTCACAAATTGTTCTTACCTTGGTTTATCTCACAGGAGTCGTGGGGAATCTTTCCGCACTCTTCATACTTTTTCATAAAGATAAGGTCAGTGTAGCTGGAAGTCATTAGATTGTTTTAAAGATTTTGTTCCAGAAAAGTTGAATGTAAAAAAAATCTCAAGTTAGGAAAATAGAGTTAGGGACACATGTCAGGGTCGCCCTAGGTCAGGAAAAGCCTGAAAATTTTAATTTGAAATTGATTTATTCCGTTTATAGAAGATTCCATGTTAAAAACGTTACAAGATTAAGATTCTGGTCTTTGAAAATTATTGGTCAGAAAAATTAAAAATTGGCCACGGAAAAATGAGGGAATTTTGAAAATTAAGTTTTGTGCCTACCCTTATATAATATTCTTGTTAGTAATTTATTTGCCATATATTTCTATCTCTATTTCTTTATTTTTTTTGATTCCGCATGACGATTATATTTTTGATTAAAATTTTTATTATTTTGTTGAAAATTCGTCTTTTTTCGTTGAATTTAACTGTTTTATATTTGAAATAAAAATATTTCTTGGTTGAAATATCTATTATTACATTATCTGTTGAAACTTCATCTTTTTTGTTGAAGGTTGAACCACTGTGTTAAAAACATATTTGTTGTTGTTGAAGATTCATCATTTTGGTTTTAAAAATGGTCCCTTTTGGTAGAAATTTATTCTTTTTTGGTTAAAATGTCAACTATTCCCATTACATTCTTTGTTTGAGAATTCATCTTTTTAGGTTGAAAATTCGTTTTGTTGTTCTTGTTGAAATATCAACTTTTACATTTTTCGTTGAGCTTAACTGTCTTCTACAAAATTTGTCTTTTTGCTTGGAAAATTTAACTATTTAGTTGAAATTGCAATTTCAATTGGTTTAAAATTCAGCTTTACAGGTTAAAGATTCAAATGTTTTGTTGAAAATTCAACTATTTTGTTAAAAAGTCATATTTTGTGGTCGAAAATTCAACTGTTTTGTAAAAAATTCATCCTTTTGTATTAAAATTGCCAATTTTTGAAAAGTGGTTGAATTTTAATAAATGACGGCTTACTCATTCGGGAAAACATTCTCTACAATTCCACTGTCTCCAATTTTAAAATAAAAAATTTCCATGGCAGAAACCGTTAAAACCATTTTTTAAAAATAAAATTTAAAAAAAACTATATTTTAAGATTATTTACTTATTTACAAAATTGAAAACAGTAACGTTATATATCATGTTTTCCTCGACAAAATACATAATGATTTATTAAAATTCAACTATTTTTTTTTAAATTGGTAAAAGGCGACATTAAGAAAAAATTCAATTACAAAAATTATCGTTAAAATAATTTTCATTCGTAAGTTTTAAACATTTTTTATAAAAAAGAATGTTCCTTTTCTTTAATAAGAGATGACTGATAATATCATTGCAATTCTTAAAATTATAGAAAACTTTTGTTTTCAGAGACCTGATTTTTGGCACGACGCGACAATGACCTTAAGCACAATTTATTTTATAAGTTCATACTCATTTTCACTTTTTCTTATTAACTTACATTATTTTAATGATAAAATAGATTTTTTTTTTAAATAGGACAATTTTAACATGGAAAAATAGGAATTATGCATTATTTTTAAAAAAGGTTTATAAGAAATTTGCAATCAAAGAAAGATAGAGTAAGCCAACAATAGAATTGAATAAACTAATTTGATACTGATGACAGATATCACGGCAATTGAATTATGATTGAATTATATGTAACCAACGATGAAAAATGTTCAGTGATAATTCAAATGGGTCGATAGTCTATTTTCCATTCAGAAAATGAACTGATTCAAATATGTATGCTTTTTCTTGTTGATAGTTTAATTATCGTTGTATTAATAGATTTGATTGAAAAATGATTGTACGGAGAGAGAGAGAGAGAGAGAGAGAATTGTATGTAAGTAGGAAGCATCATTTTTTAAAAGAAAATCTTTTTATTTATTAAATTTGCACTCTTTTTCGTCTGCCAATCTTATTTCTTTTAATGAAAAAAATACGAATCAGACATTTTTAGATTAAAACAAGGCCGTGTCTATATATTCACCGGAATTCCGTGAGGGTAGAGCAAATATATTCGTAAAAAAAACTTTTAGAAGTCCTCTGAGGCCAAACAAAATTGCGTATTTATTCTGATAAGGAGAATGTGTGGTTTTCTCAGAATAAAAAACAAAGTTTTGATAGATCCCTGAGAATTGCAAAAAACGGACGGTCTTAAGAATTATACAATAAATGTGACAAATTTTTATTCATCGTATTTTTGTAACAAGCAGTATGTGATATATGTATAATAGAAAATTATCAAAAGATTGTCCATTTAAGAATTAGAAAATTTTAAAAATATCTAAAAAACGTATTTTTAATTATTTCATTTTAAAAATTTGAACATGTTGAGTATGAAAAAAGCTTTGAAGCTCTAAAATTATTTTGTCAGGTGCAGCTAAATTAACACTTTTAATTTCATGTGTATGAAAAACATTGATTTCGAGTAAACTGACTTTCAAGACTTATTCGTAAAAAAATGGAAAAATATTCTCATCAGACTGGACGCTTCTTTTCTCAAACATGAGTTTTAAAAAATCTGCATTTTACATAAAATAAAAGTAAGAAATACGATAATTCCTGGTTTGATAATCTAGATAAATTATTTTACATTATCGAAAAAAATGCATTAATACGTAAATTTTGCAATGTGTTATTAATTTTGTAATATTTTTATATTTGTATAAAATTCAATATCGGCTTTTCTACGAAAATGTAAAAACTTTTTATATTCTTCGCTAATAAAATAAAAAAAAATTCGAATCATTGTTACGGATAAATAAATTTGGCAGATTTTGGATAGTTTTATATCATTGTGATAAAGTATATGTGGCTTCGAGCCAACCTAAAAAATCTCCTTTCTGTTGGAATCGCATGGAATTTTTCCATCTTACAATGAATAAACAGATTTAAAAATAAGATAAAATCTGGCTGTAAGTTAAACGAATCCTTTTACGGTCCTCAAAAAAATGGTTTCAAATTAAATTTAAAATTACACATCGTTAAATAGTGAAAAATAATTTTTTGAAAATTGTTTAGCTGAAAAAGCCATATATTTAATAAACTATTGAAATCGTTAATTAGAGCATTTTAAGGTGTTATGGGTACGAAAGAATAGATCTCGGGAAAAATATGTAATTATTATTATTATTATTATATCATTAAGCCGTTTACCTTTCGGGGTAGGCGTGAATTGCTCGGTTGGAAAGTATTATTATTAATGGTATCATTAAAATTAAAAAGAAAAATAATATTTTACATGAACGGAAATGTAAAACATACAAAAAGGATTTATTTGAAAACAAAATTTTACAACTTGAGATCATTCAATTCTTGAAAATAATTTTGATCAGTGGCTGAAAGCATGCCAAAAATAATATTTCAAACGAAAAGTCTGACAAAGAAATAACTATATATTTTATAATAATTTATTTATTTAAAAAAATTAAATGATGTTAAGGTTATAGAAAATCTATTTTTAGATACAATAAGCTATCATTTATTCATTCATTTATTCACTCATCCCTTCTTTATTCATTCATTCATTATTCATTCATTCATTAAATATCTTTTCACTGGACGTGCTTTTTCGTTCTCTTAATACTTTCAATGTGATCAATAACATAAAACTTAAAAAATAAATAGTATATAATGCACCAAGAGGGAGAAGTGGGACTTTTTCGACTTTTGTAATTTTTTCGGTACGATTCGTTGGCGAGCGATCACGGCCCGAAGGCGAGTGCGTAAGCGCGTGCCGGAAATTAGAAATTTAGAAGTAATCAAAAATTTAAAAACATTTTCAATCTTAGAAATGACCAAAAATTTTAAAAATTTTAGAAGTTGGCCCAGTCTGTGAAGCAATATGTGAACGCCATCAATCGCTTTTTGAGAGCCTAAAATGAGAGCTCATAGACGTATAATTTTCATTATTCATCCCTGACGTCATACTTTCGCTTCCTAGGGAGCAAAAGTACACGTTTGCTCCCTCTGAGGTCACCATACTCGAAAATCACTACTTTAGCACCACTTTGCAAGCATTGAAAAGGGCTGAAATCATGCATGTGTTATAAAAATTAATTTTGATTACAGAGAAGAAATCCAAAACACCTCTTAATGCTTCGATGTCTGGCAATCAACGACTTGGTGGCTTTATTGGGGATGCTGGTACAAATGTACGTCACAATTTATGTTGGAGGAGTGAAATCATCCCGAGCTTTTTGTTCGCTTAGAGTTATCTGGAGGCTTTTTGGTCTATTCAGTGGATGTGTTGCCATTGTCATGGCAGCAGAAAGATGGCTTGCTTTGACAAGACCCTTCGTTTATCAAAAGGTATGGTTTAACAATTCATTCATTTCCATTTCATTAATATTTAGACTCTTTAAGTATTAATACTCTTCTCTGAACAACTAAGGGTGTCTAGTAACCGGGAAAACCGGGAAACACTCGGGAAGTAAAATAAAACCAGGAAAAACCGAAAATTAACCCATAATACAAAATTCAAGCCGGGAATCACATTTAAAGTTTAGAAAAATGTGCATTTTGAATGGTTTCAAGAGAAACAAAAAATTTCAAAATATTTCCAAATTGGTAAAAAAGAATCCGGATGACGTTAAAGCAATTTTTCTAATTGTGAAGATTTTTTTTTTAATATTAGAAAAAATATCAATAATTTTAAAAGATGTTTAGAAGGTATAGAAATTCATGCTGAATTTTAAAAAAATTAAGGGAAAATTTTGAATCATTTAAAAAAATATTCAGAAGTATTAAAAAGATTCAAAAATAACTAAAAATCTTAAAATATTTCAAAAAATTTAATACAAAATGTAAGTTTTTAAATATCACGAAAGCTTTTAAGAAATTTAAAAGGTTTCAAAAAACAAACAAAAATTCTTTAGATCCCTGGGGAAAATGTTAGATTGTTCAAAATTGTAGGAATAATTCGAGCCAGTTTGAAATATGTTTGACAATTCTTCTCTTGGTATAGAAATGTCATATTTTAGGTTAAAAATACAATTACTTGGTTGAAAATTAATTTGTTCGGTTGAGGATTTAAATGTTTTGTTGAAAATTCTGATCTTCTCTGGTTGAATTCAACTGTATTTTTAAAAAAATTGTTTCGTTGAATATTTAACTATTTTGTTGAAAAGTAATTTTTTTTGTCTGAAATTTAATTTTTCGCCTGAAAATTTAAGCGCTTCATTTCTGGTTGAAAAAGAATCTTTTTTAGTTGAAAATGCATATATTGAGTTAAAAATTCGACTTTTTTGGTAGAAAATTAATGCTGTTGGTAGAAAATTATTATTTTTTTTTATAAAATGCAATTAGTTGGTTGCAAATGATTTTTCTACTGTTGAATATTCATATTTTTGAATTGAAAATTCAACTGTTTTGTTGAAAATTCGTCTTTTTGGTTTGACAATTCAACTATTTTGGTAGAAAATTAACTTTTTGTTGAAAATTTGTCTTCTTGGATAAATTCAACTCTTTTTTATCAAAAATATTTTTTAGTTGAAATATCGACTTTCAAATTTTTCGTTGATATATTTTTAGTCACAAAATTTTATTATTGGGTTTATTAAAGAAGGCTCATAAGAAAATGTAACTATTCGTTGAAAATTTGTCCGTTTTGCAGAAAATTAATATTTGTGGCTCAAAAAATCTAACTATTTTGTAGGAAATTCGTCTCTTATGGACAAAATTTCATATCTTTTGGTTAAAAGCGCAACTGGTTGAGAACAATATTTTTATAAAGATTCAACTATTTTATTGAAAATTCATGTTTTCTCAAAAATAGTTTAAAATTTGAAAATTTTTCAAAAAATTTAAAAGAATATATGGATTTTTAAAGATTTTGAAACAAAATTTAGAAGCGTTTTAAGAATTTTGAAAGGTTCAAGAGAATAAAAAAGTTTTCTTAAGATTCAGGGGAAAACTTCATAATTATGATGTTTTGTTTAGAAAAATTAATTTTAAGAGAAAGTTGAAAAACATTTCACAACATTTCCAACGATTTTCCAAAATTTTGAAAAAGAATATAAAAGATTTTTATGAAAAACTTGTCAAATTTGCTAGATTACAAAATTTAAAAAAATTCAAGTATATTTCATCTTTTTAAAAGAAATTTTGAAAAGCTCATAAAATAATTTAAAACTTATATACATTTCAACAAATGAAAATTCTGTCTGGTCTTCTCGAAAAATTAGAGGAGTTGGAAAAGGGGATGGACTAGTCCTGAAAATTCGGGACGACTAGCCAAGCTCATGAAAAATATTGGACGAATTTCGGGACGATACGACAAGACATTTTTAAATTTAAAACAAAATGTAGATTTTTGAAGATTTTGAAGAAAAAATTAAGATAAAGTTTTTACCTATCTTATAATTACATGTCATTATAAGTAAACTGTCATAAAAAAACATTAAAAATGGTTTTTTGTAATTACTCTTCAATAATACCAATAATATGAAAAGAGTGCTTCTTTTGATAGGAGATTTGATATTTAAAACCGGGGGAAAATCGAGAAAAACCGGAAACTTGGTGGGCGAAAATTATATTACACACGCTGAGTACTGTTAGTCTTCTCTCAATTACTTTTGTCATCTCGTCCTCAGTTTTAAATTTATGTATAGAAGATTGATCTGTTTTTATTGGCTTGGTTTAAAACACTTTCATTAGTACCGACGCAATAAATTTCTTTCTTTCATTATTTATCCTATAAATCGTAAAGAAAATTAATTACGTCGGATTTCGGCAATTGACCCCGCAACAATTTACCGCCTACGAAATCCTACAATCTTACTCTTCCAACATTAATTCATTTTCTTAGTCCCATTTAGGACATTAACTATCCCCATTCCAAAAATATGTAACGGTTTCAATAATTTTATAATTTAAATTACAATATAAACTAATCCTGCATATTTTAGGAAATTAATAGGGAACAATTAAACAACCCTTTCTGAGACAACTAGAGATTTAAGAAAATCCAATCAAAGTTTTAAATAATTTGTCTTCTTAGTGGAAATCATTTTAAATGAGCAAACCCAGCTACATTTTGTCACAAATGAGATTATTAGGTAGAAAATTCTAAATAATTGAAATAGACATCCTCACTTAAGGATTTTTTTATAAATCGTGGTTTTTTATTACACACAGGACAACAAAAATGCATTAACTGTACCGGACCAAAAAAGGGTTATTTCTGTAGATTTTTGATCGATGAAGCCGGTTCCGAAATCTTTCGGTGACTTCAAGTTTTTGAGAAAATTAAGGACGAATGTGTTTTTGGCCTTTCTTTTGGCGAATCTGACATTCTAAAGACTTCTAATAGAGCTCAAATTAAAGGATGAACCTTTTACTTTAAGACGACTATATTGACAAAAAAATGTTTCCGTCCCCTATTTTGAGCGGTAACAGTTATTTGCTGCAATCACGCTTGCTTTAGCAATCACCCCAGGTGTAAAGCTTCATAAAGTCATGGGGCATCATGGTTCACATACAAATACACAAACCGACAAACTGATAGGAAGATCCATACACTTGAATAAAATGGTACATTACTTATATCTACCTGACCTCAATTAATCAATTTATCGGAGGATTTGATCAGTAATACAAAAAATTGGAAAGGGGTGGAAAATCGAACTCAAATTACAGAAAATAAGTTTACTAACTCAATTTTGTCTCATTTTGACGTCAATATCCAATAATTATCCCAGCGTGAATCAGACTGGCGCAATCGTGGATGGATAAAATCATCAAATTGGATCCATATGGAATGAATTCGGTACTTTCTTTATTTGAAACACAATGGCGTGTGATTGCAAATCTTTTCCAGCAGAAAACGCTATTTTAATAATTATAAGTGGCAACTTGAATGAAAATTGACAGTAACATTCAAAGTCAAACAATCAACCTAAAAGATATTGACGTGCGTATTTATCATGTATTCGAATAATTTGAAAACGAGTTTTTAAATTTTGATCTCATATAAAGAATTATGTCAAATATTGAAAATATATTTTCTTAGAATTTTCAGGCCTTTTTCGCCTTACATTTTTGGGCCTTATATCTGGTGCTTGTGGTACTGGGCCTTAAGGCTTTCGGCCTTACAACTTGGGACTTGCGGCTTCGATCTTATTATTTTTGACGTTATTTTTAGCCCTCATATTTTGGGTATTACATAATTGGGACCTATGGTTCTGGAACAAATGGTTTTGGGCTAATAGTTTAGAACTTAGTATTTGAGACAGAAGGTCGAATACTTGTGATTTGGGAGGAAAGAGAAAATTTTAAGAAATTTGGTTTATTATTTCACGAGTAAAAAAAGTCCCATTGAGATCCCATTAAGATCGCGGGTAAAATCTCGTCAAAGTAATGGGTGTGAGACAAATCAGTACTTAAATACGAACTTTCCTTAAAAATTTTTAAAAGTTCAAATATGGACAAAAGTAATAGGAAAGTTTCATTTCATTTTTTTTTTCGGAATTTTTACAAGTGTTCATGAATTTTATGTTCCAGAAAAGTACTGCTGAAATATGATTGAAGTACAAAAAAAGGTCAAAATATGTTCCGTTTCACCAGGAATTTTTTAGGATAAAAGTACCGAGAAAGTCCGACTTAATTTTTGTTTGGAGCAGGACTTTTTTAGGAGAAAAGTATCGAAAAAGTACCACTTAATTTGTTTTACATTTTTACATTTTTTACTATAATTGTTGGGACAAAAGTGCTAGAGAAATTCCATTTTATTTTTAATCAATTTTTTTCCAAGTGCGAATGGGAGTTATGTTTTTCAGCAGGACTTTTTAAGGACAAAAGTACCGAGAAATTCCCACTGTTTTTGCTTTGAGCAGGATTTTTTCAGGAAAAAGTTCCGGAAAAGTCTCATTTAATTTTTTTGTATAATTTTACTTTTTTGGGACACAAAAATCACGATCACCTTTAGCTAATTTTTAAATTCTATTCCAAACGTTTACTGAAACGAAATTATTTAAATATCTGGAATCAATAAAAATAATTTAATATGAAATTGAAATAAGATGATAAAATTGGTATTTTCAAAAGCATAATAATGTAATGGCATTGAATTGAAATAATTTACAAGTTTACTCTTGGGAAAAAAGAAATGTCAAGTCGAAGATTTATGTTTTCTTTTGATTTTGACGTCATGTCGAATATAAAATTTTACAAAATTCGAATCGAATTATGAAGAGACTCCATAAGTCATGGATACAAATATTCTTTGCCTACGCGCGATTTTGAAATTAGAACAGTAAATATTTTATTTTTTATTGCACGTAGACGCATCTATTATTTTCTACAGACAACTTGTATCTGACAGACACATTATTTTCCTTCCAAATTTCATTCAAGAATATCGAGAAAAAAATTCCATAAACTCGCAGGGATATAAAGCGGAGAGTGAAGCGCATTTTGTTGCAAATTCAATTTATTAGACAATGAAATGTCAGACGTTTCTGTTTTTTATAGTTTCTTACTTGATGGTTTTGAGCTATATTAACAAATATTTTTAAGTAGTGGAGTTCAACGGTTAAAATCTTCTCGAAAAATTGTGTTGAACTTGATCAAACTTCCGTAAATCAACTATCTTCATACAATTGTTAAGCATTAACATTTTTATAACTATGAATAAACTATTTTGAGCTCGATTTTTGCGTATTTATTGTCTCATGACTTTTTCTGTCATGTTAATGTGACAGTTTATTAGTATACGTCAGTTTGACATCTTATGAAATTGGCTTCCCACTTAAAAATAGTGATGCACAATTTGAAAATTATTTAGATCAACGACTAAATTTCCAGATGCTAATTTAAGAATTCTTCAATTTTTAAACGAAAGTTGGAATTGTTTTATTTTTAACGCTTTAAGTGTTTATAGAATAATATAATTTTAAGGATTTATCATTGACAATTTTTTCATTTCGTGCAGTGAATTTATTTTTTGATTTTAGAAAAATATGTCGAATCCATTTTAATTTGCTGAATATGATAAGAATTTGAAATTCTAGAATTTCAGCAGCTTTGTCTTTGAAACATTCAATTGAGTTTTCAATTTCAAATTGTGAAATCCTAATCGCTCCGAATTGAAAATGATATAAATTAAAAAATGTTAAATTCTTAATTATTCAATTTTGAACGCATTCAACTAGAAATAATAAAATTTCAATACATTTGAATTTTGAATTATACAATTTACCAAATTTTATTTCGAAAATATTTCATATTTTAACGTTTTTAACTTGTCGTATTTTCGCAGTTTTAATCTGTGATCATTCAATTTCAAAATTCTTCGTTTCAAAATAAAATTTTACGATTTTGAACGATTTGAATTAGAAATGATACAATTTCAACTATTAACTGCAGTACTAATTGTGCCATTTTCGAAATTTTGGTCTGAAATTGTTCAATTTCGAGAGCTTCTGTTTTAAAATATAAAAATTGCAAACACTTTAAATTTCCATTTATCTAATTTTAAACTCTTTTATTTAGAAATGATATAACTACAATTCCTTTTCATTCCATTCCATTCCAATTGTAAGGTCTTCAATTCAGAATCGTTTAATCAAGTTTTTTTGAACTTCAAGCGCTTTGAATTCGAAATTATTAATTAATAATTGTTGTTTTAAAAATGTCCAAAACTGAATATTTAAAAATGTGTTTAATAAAGCATTTTTAAATTTATTTATATTTAGGAAATACAAATCCAGAGAAGCGAAGGCGCGCCTAGCGCGCATGCATTTGCTGCTAGTAGATAATAATAATCTTGATGCCTTCCTCATAAACCCTTTGATTTGCACAATTTGTTCTCCTTGTTTTGTGTAGTTCTCAAAAGTGAAATTAAGTCCTTACTATCCAAAATGTATATTCATTCTGTAACAGCATTATTTCTTAAAATAAAGAAATATGTTTATCCCGTTAAAAAATAATATTTTATTGTTGAAAGAATTGTTTAATTTTATTTAGAAAGTATTTGAATTTTTTTTAATTAAAGGAACCTAAATTAGTTTTTTTTTAGTAATTTTGAAAGAATTAAAATTTTGTTAAATATTTTTTTAATAATAATCAAACAAACTTACCTTAAGCGAAGTTCGATTATGATTATCAACACATATGTTTATACCTATGTCTCTTATTTTTGTATTCTAGTACATCTACACATTTTTCACTTCAGATCACGGATTTTTTTTATCATCAGGTTCATAGGTCAATATTGAGAATACTGCAAACGAATTGTTTACTCATGCGGTCAGTTATCTCATGAGGCCTTTCTTCTTATATTTCAAATGCGTAAGATGCCGTTGAATTTTTATTTGTTTTTTTCTGCCTTTAGACAATAAAAAAATTTATGTTGGATTACAAGATTGTATCAAAATATTTTCTGTCCTTAATTGAAAATGGAATTAATCAATCATATTGTATTCTAAATGCAATTTCTGAATATAGCAGGATTTGCATCTTTTTTTAAATAAAAATGACATTTTTCAAATAGAAACCTGTTTTTCAAATACTTCAACCAATATATGAAATTTCTGACTGGCAACTCACAGATTATATTATGTTTTGGTAAAGATTTTGGTGAAGAAACTGATCTAAGGCCAATGTGGACTGGAAATCATGATATTCAAGTTCAAGGAAGTAAGGAGTAATTTGTGCGTAATTTGTCTGTGGAAAATTGTATCTGTTAGCTAACAATGCGATAAAATTTTATTGCAACAGGAGTGGAGAAAACTGGTAATTTTTTGTAATCAAAAGTAACAAAATATTTTAAAATATGAAAATAATACATATTTTAAGATATTCAATCAATTATAAAAAATATTACTTTTTGGATTCAACATATTTTTGATAGTCTAGAATAAAACATTTTTAAATGTCAGATTTTTATTCTTTTTGACTATATTGATTTCAATTATTTCACGTTAGTATTATAGAAATTCGCGCAAATGTGACTCCAAAAATTAAAAAAAAATGTATTTTGAAATAAAAACGGGCAGTTTTATTAAAATAATCTGGTATTTTCCAAAATAATTAATATAATAAACGTCCTTTTTTTATTTAATTGTGAATTTCCCGTTGTTTTGGAATCTTGAAGAAAAATATTAAAAAGTTGAAAATAGTTGACAAAGTGGTGACCATCTTTCTTCGAATAAAAAATGATTGTTTTTTGAACAAATATGCGAGGTACGATATAAATTAAAATTGTTTCTTTCGAAGAGTTCTACAGAAAATTCTTTTTTCTTTTTGGATATTTTCCACCGTTTTTTGAGTATTTCCAAAATATTGTTTGGTACAAATTGTCAGAAAAATGGGAAGGGAACTTTATGTGAAATAAGAATTCCCCTATGAGAATAAAAAATAAAAACTTAATTGTCTTTATTATTTCAAAAAAATACCAAATTTACGACAAAATTGTGCCCTTTTTTTGTTGAAAAAGTTGAGAATAAATTTTTGCTAATGATAATTATCGATAATGTATATAATAAATGTATGTTACTATCAGGGTGGCCGTAGGTCAAGGAAAACCTGGAAATCAGGAAGAGATCAGGGATTTTTATTCGTCAGGGAAAATCAGGGGAAAGTCAGGAATTTAAAAAAATCTTCTGAAAGTCAGTGAATTTCTACATAACTTTTGCTTTACTTTAACTTTAAATAACTTTTTAGTTATTTAAAGTGCCTCTTATAGAAATTCCCTGACTTTTAAAAGATTTTTTCAAAATCCCTGACTTTTCCTTGACTTTCCCTGAATTACATAAATAAATATTTAATTATTTGAAATTGTTTCATTCCGTTTATAAAAAATTCTATGTTAAAAATGTTACAAGATTAAGATTTTGGTCTTTTAATATTAATGGCCAAAAAAAAATAAGGAATTTTTTTTCTTATATTTCTATTTCTATTTCTTTCTTTTCAGTTGTTTCCTCATGACGATAATATTTTTAGTTGCAAATTTTATTATTTGGCTTAAAATTCAACGATTTCTTCAAAAATGTATCATTTTTGGTTGAAGGTTTAATAGTTTTTTTTTTAAATTCTTTTTTTGGGTTAAAAAGTCAACTATTTTGGTAGAAGATTAAATTTTTATTAAAAGTTCATATTTTTGTGTTGGAAATTGACTGAAAACTTTCTTAGTTGAAGATTCAACTACTTTTTTCAATTCAACTACACTGAAATCTCGGTTTAACTGGCAACTCAGGAGAGCTCCGGGTAAATTGAGAGTCATAAAATCTCAAGCGCAGGAAGAAAGTGCTGCTAACGTCGCATTTGCCATGTCGATAGTTACGGCACTGCACGAGTCGGCCCTAGGCACCATAAATCATACTAAACTTGACAGACGCCGGTTAAACCGAGAGCGATTAAACCGAGATTTCAATGTATCTTTTCCAGCTGAAATATCTACTGTTACATGATTCGTTGAAACTTCATCTTTCTTATGGTTAAAAATTGAAATAAGTGGGTGAAGGTTGAACCGCTTTTAAAAAAAATCATTTTCTTTATTGAGGATTCATCATTTGAAATTAAAATTCGTCTCTTTGTTTGAAAAATATATATATTTTTAATTAGTTTGTTTAACTGAAAATTTACCTATTTCAGTTAAAGATTCATCATTTTAGTTAAATATTCATCTCTTTGGTTGAAATTTCAACTGTTTTTTTGTTGAAAATTTGTTTTTTTTTTGTATAAAATTATTTTTTTTTGTACAAAATTATTTTTTTTTCAACGAAAAATTTAACTTTTCCATTTTTGGTTGAAACTTGTGCTTTTTAAGTTGAACATTTGTCTTTTTTTTGTATGAGACTAATCTTCTTGGTTTAAAATTTCTTCTTTTTTTATTAAAAATGCAACTGTTTGGTTGAAAGTTAACTTTTTTGTTAAAAATTCTACTGTTTTACAGAAAATTCTTCCTTTAGCTTTAATGTTAACAATCTGGATGATTTATTTTTTCTTTCTTGACTGAAAAATCCTTATTTTTCGAAAATACGTCTTTTTGGTTGGAAAATTAATCATTTTAGTTGAAAATTCATCTCTTTGATTGAACATTGATCTTTTTCATTCGGAAATTCAATTGTTTGTTTGAAAATTCACCTTTTTTGGTTGAAAATTAATCTTTTTCTTGAAGATTCGTCTTTTTTGGTTTGAAATTCATCTCTTTTGGCAGAAATTTCATCTTTTTTAGTTCACATATATCAACTATTACATTTTTTTTCTGCAAATATTTTGTTGTAAATACGTCTAAAATTGCTATATTCTGTTTGTAAAATATTTTATGTATGTTGCAAATGTTACACGATTAAAATGTTGTCCTTTGAATAATAATTGTCAACAAAATATGAAAAATTGGCCAGGAAAAAATTAGGGAAAAGTCAGGGCATTTTGAAAATGAAGTATTTCGGTCACCTTGTGTTATATTTTACAGTGAATTTTAGATTTCCTTGTAAAGCACCCAATTTTATTAGCATAAAGAAGCAACTAAAAGTTTTATCACGTTTATTATAGCTTCCAATTCTAAATTTCTGGAAGGTTACTGCCACGCGCCTCTTGACCATATCCTCGACCTTATCAAATAACCTATAATATTTTTTTGAAGACAATTCCACGGAAACAGGACGAGAAAGTTATCAAAAGTTTCACCAAATCTCTCTTATATTGTAATTTCCACTTCCTGATTCTTTGCCTTGACTCATAATTTAGCTTATTTTCGTTTTCATATAAATACAAATTTCAAATTAAATTAATTCATTTCGAAAGATCATTATTCTTATATTTTTATCAGTTTTTATTTGTCTTTTGTTAGTTTATCAGGTCTAAAAAATCAGTATAAATTTCGATTTGATAATAGTACACCTTCTTTAAGGACGCTTGGAAACACATTTTCCTATGGAAACTTTTTGATTCGGAACACAGCTGGTATACCGTCTCATAGAATTTTTTTTTATGTAATCCTGAAATTATAAAAAAAAACCTCAGGAAAGCTTTTTATTTGTAAAAGATGATTACTTCTTTGATGTGATTTTTAGGTACACACGAATTCACTTCTAACAAAATTCTGTACAGCTTTTTTTAATTAGAGGGTTCTGCTTTTGCCGTCTTCCTGATTTTGAGACCTGTTTGAATAAAGACGTACGTTCTAGTTTAAATATTGAAGAAAAAATGTACAGTTCAATTTGAAAATTAAATTTTATTTAAAATGTTATTTTACATCTAGAATTTTTTTTTTTAAATTCCCCCTGAGGAAAATTTAGTGCATGAATTGGCATTTAGTTGACTCGCAATTAAAGGAAGAGATTGCGGAGGTGCATAAACAAATCAAATGATTTTCCCGCAACACTGTAACTTTTAAAAGTCAAGGTGAACCAAATACAATTTTCAAAAATGTGAGTCTTATTGTTTCCTATTTATATCTATTTAAGAATCCTATTTAATAAAATTGGTGGAACGAAATTCTCGAAAATCTCGCAATCTTTGTTGTTGAATATATTATTGGTTGCATACTGTGTAAATATGGCTTTAAGTGTCTGTTTTCAGTTTGTTCTTTTGAATTTTCTGGAATTTTGTAAACCGCAATTTATTTCTAGAAAAGAAAATTGAAATTGTAAATTATTCTTTAATAATAAAGGCAACAATTAGGTTCTTAACGTTTTGACTAAATGTTTTAAAAATGATAAAAGGATTCTATTCATAACCACTTAAACATATTAAATAAGGTTATATATGTATTTATTTATTAATAATGATAAAATTTTTTTTGCAACATCAGTGTCGTAAATTTAAATTTCGAAATAAGTAATTTTATTTCATGATAACATTTATTTCTGATTGTTTCTAAATATCATTGATGAAAGAGAAAATTTTTAACTGTAAACTTTTTCGCGCTTTTAAAGAGATGAGAAAAATTAAATTATGGACAAAAACTCACAATATCCTATTTATCATTTGAGCTTTGATATTAAGGACAATTTTTACTTTTTGTAAGATTTTAAAATATGTTAGAAAAACTTTGAATTATTTCAAAAGATGTTTTAAAGTTCTAAAAGTTTTGAAAATATTAAAAAATAATTTAAAATTAGCAAAGATTCCAGATAATTTTGAAAAAAATGTATTATTTTAAGGAAAATAGTTAACAATATTTTAAAACATTGCAAATGATTTTCTAAAATTTCGGAAAAGAATATAGAAGATTATAAACCAACATTTTTCGATTTTGCAAGGTGGCAGCATTTTAGAAAAAATTCGAATAAGTTTAAGAGTTATTTAATAGTTTTAGAAAGATAATAAAATAATTTTAAACTTGAAAAGATTTCAAGAAATTTAAATCAAAATGTAGATTGTTGAAGATTTCAAATAAAAAAATTAGTAGGTTTTTAAAAAATTTTATATTACAAAATTTATTTTAAGAGAATATTCAACAAGATTTCGAAACATTCCAAAGTATTTCAAAAATTTTCAAAAGCGAATCTGGAAGATTTTAATACAATATTAGTACCATTTTGACTCAGTTTAAAAGCTGTTCATGAATTTCGGAAGTTTTGAATAGAATACAACTTTTTTTTTAAACTTGGAAAGATTTCCGCAAGAAAATAAATAAAATATTTTAAAAAACTCTTAATACGTCAAATACTCCTGAATATCATTTAAACTGACCTAACTTTTCCTAAAACCTTATAAGTTTCTGTAAAATAAAAAAATAAAATATTTAATTTATTATTTAATTTAATAAACATTTATTTATTTATTCGAAATTTTTATTTTGTATCGAAAATTTCTTTTCCCTTTAAATTATGATTAGTTGAAAAAAAATTTTTCTTGACTGAAAAATCATTTTTGGTTGAAAATTCGTGTTTTTCAATTAATTCAACGCTTGTTAATTCAAAACAAAAATATTTATAGTTTTAATATAAACTATTATATTTTTCTTTGAGAATTCGTTTTTTTGTTGTTAATAATTCAGCTTCTAGGTTAAAAGTTGAACTACTTTGTTAAAAGTTCACGTGTTTGGTTGAAAATTCATAATTTTAGTTGAAAATTCAGCTCTTTGGTTGAAAATGTAACGGTTTTGTGAAAAATTCGTCTTTTTTGGCAGAAAATTAATCTTCTTGATTGAAACGTCATCTTTTTTGTTCAAAATTCATCTTTTTTGGCCGAAAATTCAACTTCTTGGTTAAAAGTTGAACTACTTTTGTAAAAAAGTTATTTTTTTGGTTGACTATTCATCATTTTACTTAAAAAGTACCCTTTTTGTTGAAAATTTATATTTTTGTTTGAGAATTTAACAATTTGGTTTAAGCTGAACTATTTTGTCGATATTTTTATTTTATACATATGAATTTTCAACAAAAAGTTCATTCTCAACCCAAGATGTTGAATTTTCAAAAAAAAAAAAAAACGTTCATTTACAACCAAGCAAGATAACTTTTCTACCATAAAACACGAATTTTCAACCAGTCGAATTAAAAGAAAAAAATGAACTTTTAACACAACAGTTAAAACCTTTACCAAATAGGTGAATTCTTATTCAATAAAGATGAATTTTAAACTATATGGTTGAATTTTCAATTAAAACAGATATTTTCAAACCAAAAACGAGATCATCAAATTATCAGTTTAAAAAATTAATTTTAAACAAAAAAAAAAACAACGAATTTTAAATAAGTTAAATTCAACTAAAAAGACGAATTTTTAACCGAATAGTTGAATCCTTAACCAACAATATGTTTTTTTATCAAACAAGCTTCATTTTCTAAATAACGAGGACAAATTTTCGACGAATTTTCAACAAAATACATCAATTTTCTGCCAAATAGTTGATTTTTCACCTTGTAAAGGATAAATTTCTAACCAAAAATTAAATAGTTAAATTTTCAGATAGAAAAATGAATGCTTAACAAAGTAGTTAAACTTTTAACCAAGAAATTGAATTTTCAACCAAAAAAGATTAATTTTTAACCAAACAGTTAAATCTTCAACCAAAAAGATAAAGTTTCAACAAAAAAGTCAATTTTCTCAGAAACAGTTCAATTTTCGTAAGAATAGTTTAAATTTTAACCTAATAGATGGATTTTTAACCAAAAATATGAATTTTCAACAAAAAAGTAAATTTTTAACTAAACAGTTTTATTTTCTACCAAATAGTTGAATTAAAAAAGAAATATTTGTTTTCTACCAAGAAAGACTAATTTTCAACTAGGAAGGATCAATTTTCAGTGAGAAATATTAATTTTTAAACAAAAATCGAATAGTACCATTTTTAGTTGAAAAAATTAATTCTCAAACAAAAAAAAAAGAATTTTGAACGAAATATTTAATTTTGAACCAAAGAAATTAATATTTAACAAATTTGTAACTTTAAATTCTTAATATTAAATGCAATAAACTGGAGCATTGAACTGAAAATGGATAAGTTTATAATTATAAGCCCCAAGGATGTCCTAAAAATATGTACCAGATATTTACTGACGTACATCAGCTGTCAATGTAGATTCCAAGAATACATTTAATTACACAACTCAAATGCCAAAATTATAAGTGCTAATACTAAAACTAAGATTATATATTTAATAGGAGGTTTTGGAAATCCATAGAGGAAATTGAGTCGGTAAGGGGCCATGCATAAATTATGTCTAATTTTTTTTTTTTTGGGGGGGGGGGGGTCAAAACTGTTCGTACTTACGCGCTTTGAATGTGAAAAAAATGTATGTTACTTTAATAATAATTTTAACAGTATTACTTTTAATTTATCTAATAATAGTAGTATCTTACTAAGATTTTATAAACTTAGGAAATGGACATACATACATATAAAATATAAACTCTGTAAATTAAATAATTGTGGTACCTAAATAAAATTAGTTTTAGGCAATGAAATTTGTTGGTGAAAATATGCATTAAATTTAACAAACCTAAATTTTTATCATTTCTTGAGGATCTAAATATTGTTGCGTGGTCTTTATTTATTTTTTAAGCTAAATTCCCAGTTTTTTAACGTAATATTTTAAAAGAATAAAAAATGAACTTCAGTGCTCACTTAAACTATCATTCTTTAGTCTATGAACTATCAAAATTCTTATTTATGAATCGCATACTTAAAAGTCCTACCCCTTTTTCTCGTTTTCCACTTAAATGCGAACTGAGTTAATAGAACGAAATAGAGCTCCTTAAGGAAATTCATCTATTTTTGGTTAAGAGTTCAATCTTTTCTGTTGAAAAACCTAGCGTAAAATTTATGGTTAAGAATTCCTCTCTTTTTGGCAAAAATTTTATTATTTGGTTCAAAATTTAATTATTTTTTTTGAAAATGCAACAATTTTCTTAAAAAGTCACCCCTTTTGGTTGAAAATTTAACTATTTTGTTCAAAATTCGTCTTTTAGGTTTGAAAAATCAATTTTAATTGAAATTTTTGTTATTTTGTGGTTTCAAAATTCATCTTTTCTTGTAGAAATTTAATCTTTTTTGGGTAATAATGCAACTCGTTAAAAATTAGTCTGTTTCGGTTGAAAATTAACTTTTTTGTTGAAAATTCATCTTTTTTGGTTGAATTCAATTGTTTTTAATTTTTAATTGAAATATTTTTCTGTAAAAATATCAACTATCGCATTTTTTTGGAGAATTCATCTTTTTTAGTAGAAAATTAAATTTTCTAGGTCGTAAATTCATCTTTTTGGTTGAAAATTCAATTATTTGGTTGAAAGCTTGAAAATTCAATGATTCGAATGAATTTTTGTTATTTATTAACTGAAAAATCTTTCTTGGTTGAAAATTCAAGTCTTGTGAAAATTTCGTCTTTTTTATTTAATAATAGATCTCCTTCGGTAGAAATTTCATCTTTTTAGTTAAAAATGCAACTGTTTGGTTGAAAATGAATATGTTTTGGTTAAGGATATTGATGTTATATTGTATGTATTGTTTTTGTATTGTTATTGTATTGTTATATAGTGCAATAGTTTTTTTTTTCGATGGAATGACGGTTGAGACTAGTAGATGAAAAATAATTTATTCACGGCCCCTGATGTACTCATTTTTCCCAGTGATTTAAAAAAATGCTAAAAAATTTCGGTCAGAAAAAATCTAGATATCAAATTTTATAATCCAGGATTTAAAAAATTAACATCCAGATATTACGGATTCATATCTATAGATTGCGGTCGCAAATTTTAAAATCCAAGATCATAAACGGTATAATCCATTTTTCTGAGTATATAGGTACTAGGTAATTGATGATTGATTCTTAATTCTTAAGCACAACTGGTTCTGTATCATTTATTATAATTATTCAGGGCAATTGAAATTTTTAAATAATTCTAGAGATTCATTTGAAGAAAAATATTAAAAGTAGCTCAGGATATGATGAAGAGTAAGACCTCCCATTGAGAGCAAGTAACTCTTTCCGCGACTCACAATCAGCATATTGTCCAGTCTTTATCCCTAGCCTTATGAGAGATATAATAATTAATTTAATACGTTATGACTGGATTATGCAAGACTATCCTATATATAAGAGAATGAAGTGGGTTCTGAGAGGAAAATTCATCAAAAGCTTTGTTCTTTTATATTTTACGCAAATGTGATTTATATTGATATTGCAATATAACATTTGTTGATAATCGTATACATATATATATAATTATATATAATAGGGTAAGTCAAAAATAAAAATTTCTGGAATTCTAAATCGATACAACGCGAAAATCTAGCATATTGGGATCCTGAAAAAAGTATAAATAATTTGGAATCAATAGATATGCTTGGTCACCCGCGTTCGAAAAAAATGTTTAAAAAATTTCTTATTCACAAATTTTTTAATTTTCTCAAGTTTTAATTTTTCTTTGCATTCTTGGAGGTCAACGAAGTCTTCTCAATTTTTTGCGGGTTTTAATCAACCATTTTCCGAGAGATAATTCTTATTTAATTCACCCCTGTTTTCGGAAATAATTCTTAGCACCTATGTAAATAAGAGAATAATTGTTTCGGATACTTGAAAACTTTCCAGTGAGAAAAATGCACTGGGAAACAAATCGCTAAGACCCAGGAATCAAAATTGAAAATTCAGTAAATTAAAAAATTTTTTTTTCTGATCAGTTTTAAGCATTTTAGAATAGAAATACAATAAAAAAAATATTGACCAGACCCAAGAATCGAAATTCGAAATACAAAAAATTTCTACATTTCTGATTTGAGTAATAATTGAAATTATCTTTATAACTTCTGGTTCAAAAATTTTACTGAGCATTTGTGGGCTCTTTTACCATAGAAATACATTAGTAAATAATTCTATCAAATACCAAATTCCAAATGTTGAGAAATTGCTGTAATTCTAATTTCAATTCCTGGGTCTTTTTGATTTCTTTCTAGTGTATTTCTATGCTAACAAATCTGCCCGCCACGCGGGCACATTTTCATCGCGCACTACGCGTGCGTCTCGCAAGTTTGAGTGCACCAAGGGCGCGCGACTGCTGGTTCGCGAGCTTCACGCTCGATAATATATTTATCTCGCGCTTCGCGCTCGGTCTTTGTGGTTCCCCCACATTTGTGTGCAGGCCTTTTAAAATTAAAGGTCAAACCATCCACAACTGTAATTTGGTGATTGTGAATTCTCTTTTGTTAAAGCTCCTTCGGCCTTAACGAACACATCCTCATCACGTATCCCATTAAGAAAAACAATTGGTTTTTAAACATTTTATTGCAACTTCTGTCGTTTTTCCATTAATTTAATTTCTTTATTTTCAATGTTATTTTTTACGATTTTAACTGAAAATACGCATAAGCGTGAGGTGGTTCCAAGCAAATTTGTAGATATAATTAAGGCAAAAAATTTTGTTAAATAAAGTGTTATTGAAGCTTGAGAACTTTTTCCAAAACGTTAATTTTCTTATTTTTAATATATTTTTATAACAAGAGTTTATAACAAATTTGTAGATATTTTTTGGTTGAATAGCTTTCGTCTGTTCATTTTTTTCGTCTCTTGTGTCGTTTTACACAAATTCAATCTTTTTATTTTTAATCTTATTTTCTACGATTAAAAGGAAACCTACTGGTCCTATCCAAAAATGATTAATAACAAATTTGTAGATCCTTTTTGGGTGAACAACTTTTTTTCATTAATTTTTTTCTTACCTTTTGTCGTTTTTCAACAATTTTAATTTATTTATTTTTAATGTTATTTTTTACGATCAAATCAAAAAATACGCGTTTTATCCAAAAATTATTGATGTCAAACTTGGATGAGTTTTCACTCTTTTATGGAAGAGCAACTTTTGTCTATTCATTTTTTTCATGGCTTGCGTTGTTTGTCCAGAAATTTAATTTTCTTTTAATGTTGTTTCTTACGAATAAAACCAAAACTACGTGTCCTACAAAAAAGTGATTAAAATCAAATTTGTTGATCTTTTTTGGGTTCACAATTTTTGTTGATTTTTTTTTCGTATCCTGCATAGTGCACTCCAAAATGGAATTTTTGATTTTTCGCTCTTTTTTGTGCGAACAAAATTTAAATTGTCAATTTTTCGAAAAAAACCTGTTTTTCGGGTTCACAGGATCTTAAAATGTTGACATTTGACAAAAACTGGGGGGTCAAATGTTACAGAAATTTAATAACTTCTCTTATGGTAATGCAAAAAAGCCCGCACGTGCTCGGAAAAATGTTTAAACCACAAATTATGTATAAAGATGCTTTAATTAAACACCAAAATAAAAATATTGAAAATTCGCTGTATTTGTCATTGGAAAGTTTTCAGGTATACATGAAAAAATGTGTGTCCTATTTACACAGGTTTAGGATTTTTTCCCGAAAACAAGGGTGAATCAAATATAAACTATATCTTGAAAAATGATCAATTAAAATCCGAAAAAAATTGGGAAGCCTTTTTTGACCTTAAGCAATGTAAAAAAATTGAAACTCAAAAAAGATTTAAAAAATCCGAATAAGCAATTCCTTTAACATGTTTTCGAGCTCGGGTAACCAAGCTGCATATCTATCGATTTTAAATTAATTATACTATACTAGAATAAATATACTATACTATCATTACAATTTTTGAACACAATAATTGTAAATAAACCAATTTTCAATAAATGACTGGTATATTAAATGGAATAATTTGCTCTCTAAATTTTAATCTGTAATATTTTTTACTAATTTTAATCAGTGATTGATTTCTATCTAGATAGCAGTTATTTTTACTGTTGAATTAGTATGTTTTATTATGATAAAATATAAGAAATAAATAATAATTCATGGCTAGAATTCAGTCACTGATTGAAATCAGAAGATTCAGATTTACAGTGATTTACAGTATTCTGTTTTCGTGAATACTTCCAGATTGTACAATTATTTTACTTTAAATTTAAAGCTTTGATAGTTGAAGAATTTTAAATTAAAAAACGTTCTCATTCGAATATTTTTAAATTCATGTATTAAAAATGACAGGTCAGTTTCACTTTTAAATCATTACAAATTTTAAAATTTCAATTTAGAAACATTGATATTCAAATTTCAAGATTGAGCCGTTTGAAATTAAAACAAGTTTAAATTGAAGCATTCATAATAAAATAATTTTAGATTGAAATATTAGAAGCTGTTATGTTTCATCAATTTTAAATCTTTTAGAATCGTACAACCTCAAAATGAAGGCCTTTCCTAATAGTGAAACAATTTTTTATTTAAGCGTCCAAAATTCTATAGTTTCAAATTTATATTGTTCGCAATTGTAGAAAAAAATTGTTTATAGAAAGAGGGTCTTGTTTTAGGACAAAAAAAATATGTTTAAATCTATATTTAAGCCAAAAAATAGTCTTGATTTAATATATGAATTAGAAAATTAAGCTTAACCGAAAAAAAGTCAAGCGTCTCTAATTAAACAATTTTTAATTAAAAGCCATTGAAATGGAATTTTTTTAATTTTTAGGCCTGAAAACTTAAATAATTTCATAATTATGTAATTAAAATAACAAACTAATGAATTTAATAATTAAAGAGAAATTTGAAGTTTTTAGAGTTTTTATACATATACATAATTTGAAGCTTTTAATATTTTAGAATTCAAAATTCGAGAATTTCGAAATCTTAAAATGGATAATTTCAAAAATAAACAGTTTTTAGATTAGGACAATTAAAATTTGATATAATAAAATTGAAATTTGACAAATTGTACACTTTTAAAATGGAAACGTTTGAGAGTGAACATGTTTAAACTATTAGTTTAAAAATTAGATGTTTAAATTATAAAATTAATTTGTAATTTTACAAACTGTGCGTTTGATAAGCGAATTCGATATCATGAAAATGAAAATTAATAAGAGATAAATGAGGAAAATTAAAAAAAGCAAATTAAAAATGTATCGTTATATGAATTATAATTGTATTGTATTTTATTAAGCGCAGATGAACGTATTTGCCCATATTTCAGGAGAACAAATTAATGAAAATTCGATTTGCGTTTCGCCTTATCCGTTTTGGGCGCTACAAAAGTAAATTGCTACGATCCGTATCGAATATTAAGGACCTATTATAATTGTATTGGCTTCCTTCTTCCACTCAATTGTCAATAAACATAAAAACATAATCTGTGGAAATTAAGAACTTAACAATGATTAGAAGTAATTATTTTCGAACTGAATATTTTTTTGTTATTAAAATTTAAAAATACAGTCGCTTTTACACCTTGAGTATAATTTACATAATCCCGTTCAGCTTGAATTTTTTTAAATAGTACTCAGGGTTGCTACAGGTGACGGAATTCCATAAAGTCAGAGAAAGTCAGGGAATCTCAGAGAAAACCTGACAGTCACGTAATTTTCGGAATTTTATTATTTTGTTTAAAATTCAATAATTTTGTTAAAAATTCATCTATTTTGGTAGAGAATGCATCCTTTTTGGTTTAAAATCACAACTGTTTGATTGATAATTATTCTGTTTTGGTTGAGGATTCAACTATTTTATTGAAAATTTGTCTTTTTTGGTTGAAATATCAACTATTACATTTTTCGTTGAGAATTCATCTTTTTGGTTGAAAATTCATCTACTTAGTTGAAACGGAAACGACTTTCAAAAAATTAATTTTTTTGGATGATGATTAATTATTTTAGTTAGAAAAAACTTGGTTTAATCAAAAATTGAATTATTTTGTTAAAAACTATTATTTTTTTGGTTTAAAATTAATTTTTTTAATTGAAAATTTAATTCCACGTTTCTTTGAAAATTGATCTTCTTCAGTTGAAAATTCATCTCTATGTTTGAAAATTCATTTCTTTGGTTGAACATTAGTTTTTTAAATTAAAAATTAATTGTTTAAACTGAAAATGCAACTATTCTATTTATTTGTCATAAATTAATATTTTTTATAGTAATTCGAACGTCTTGCTTGAAAGTTTGGTTTATTTGGTTGAAATTCAATTTTTTAACTGAAAATTTGACTATTCTGTTTTAAGTTGAAAATTTATCTGTTTTAGGTGACAATTCTACTATTTTGTTGGAAATTGGTATTTTTTGGCGTAAAAATTATCTCATTAGTTGAAACTTCATCTATTTTCTTAAAAATTCATTTCTTTGGTTAAGAATTTAACTGTTTTGTTGGGAAAATGTTTGTTGTTGGAAATTAATTTTCTAACTGAAAATTCAACTATTCTATTTTTGGTTGAAAATGTACCTTTTTAAGTTGAAAGTTCATGTATTTCGTGGAAAATTTTTCTTTTTTTGTATAAAATGAATCTTTTGAGTCGAAAATTCAACTGTTTAGTTCAAAATTAATTTTTTTGTTTGTTTGATGATTCATCATTTGAATTAACATTTCACTTCTTTAATTGAAAATTTCAATATTTCGTTGAAAATTTATTTTATTTGGTTGGAAATTATTTTTTTTATTGAAAAACTAACTATTTTATTTTTGGTTAAAAATTAATTTCTTTGGTAGCAAATTGAACTATTTTGTTTAAAACTTGTTATTTTTTGTGTGGAAATTTATTTTTGTGACTGAAAATTGAAATATTCTATTTTTGGTTGAAAATTTATCTTTTTTAGTTGAAGATTCATTAATTTTGTTGAAAATTTCTCTTTTATGGTAGAAAATTAGTTTTTTTTTTAGTTCAGAATTAATATTTTTTACTGAAAATGTTACTATTGCTTTTTTTTCAATTATCTTTTTTAGTTGAAATTCATTTATTTGGTTGAAAACTCGTTTTTTGGGTTGAAAATTCAACTGTTTTGCAGGAAATTCGACTTAAGGCCTTGAAAATTCAACATTTTTAATCAGATTTTTTTTGGTGAAAATATGAACACTTACATTTGTCTTTGAGAATTCGTTTTTTCGATCGAAGAATCATCACTTTGGTTGAAAATTTATCTGTTTTGTTGAAAATTCCTTTTTCCTTGGTAGAAAATACGTTGTTTCTACTTTGATTTTACTTTGTTCTTACATGATTTATGGATAACCTCTCATAAAATTCGGCATAATTCTTGTCACTAAAACTGTTTGAAATATATTTAGGAACACAAATTTTTTCGCATTAAAATATTTGTTCTCCAGGTATAAAATTATTTTTATACTTAAAAGAAAAATGTAGAACTGTCAGAGAAGACGAAAAATTGGTTAGGGAAAAGTCAGTCAATTTCGAAATGGGGTTTGTGTAGCAACCCTGGTATTAGAATATAGAAACATTGATACATATAGTACTTGACATTTTTTATTTTTCAAATATGAAAGTAAAGGGATCTCTTGAGTAGATTTAATGTTCCATTTGTAGCCTCTTCTATCTAAATATCACTTTTTAGACGTTGTGGATCGAATATCAGGGTTGAAAACCGATTCGCTGGTATAAAGATGTATATATAGAATATCTGAGAGGAATAAATATTCTTAAAGTTTCAATTTTTTTATTTTAAATCTAAAAATCGTACGCAAAGTTCCATTTCATTATGATAAACAAAAATAATGATTAGGGATGATACGGTACGTTTGGGTCAGCAGGACGTTTTGGTCAGTCAATTTAAAAATATAAATTCAAGAATAAACTTTTTATACTTGTTGAGCATGTTTCATTGTAGCTAATCGTGTATGAAATCCTAAAACAGATCCAGGTAGTTTTTTTCCGGAAAAATAGCATGAAGGTTCTTTTCCGTGCAAATAATGTT
The DNA here is from genome assembly GCA_011634705.1 of Andricus grossulariae. Lineage (NCBI taxonomy): Eukaryota > Metazoa > Arthropoda > Insecta > Hymenoptera > Cynipidae > Andricus > Andricus grossulariae. The sequence goes on from JAABKJ010000059.1 coordinate 47,836, forward strand.
TATTGTGCGTTATTTTGCCGGAACGAGAGGAGTTAAGCCTATAAAGATATCAATTTTTTAGGATTCTTTGCCCCTCAATGTTGAGGTCACTGATAAAACTTACTTCCGCAAATTAGGAAAAACGTCCTGGAAGACTCCAACATTATACAGGCTGGCGCGTGCACAATCGAACGTTCGATTTATTTCCTGAAAAATGAGAAAAATATATTATCTATCGATATATAAAAAATGATAGATTTAAAAAGAAATAATGAACTCTGTTACAAACTAATTTTGGTTTTTCAATTTTTATATTTTTCAGCGCGTGACTTTTCCAATGATAGTGCGATTCATGTTGGCACTTTGGTTGGGAGCTTTGGCATTAACCACGTTACCACTTTTTGGATTTGGTCTCTATTTTAAAGACGGAAAATGTTGTCGTTATAGAGAAGCCACAGAAGCTGGCGACATTGCATACGCCTACATTTGGTTTTTCTTTGGTAAGTATAATATTTAAAAATAATTAAAATATTAATTCATTTGATTTAGGCAGTTAATTTAATTAAATAAATATTTATAATTTTTTATGTTCAATGTTTGAAACTTTTCTTAAACTGCTTCCTAATTTTTTACTTTTGGAGAGGTGATAAATGATTTGAGGTGAACATTTCCAGCTACACATTTTTTTACCATTATTTGACCTATAAATATTTCAGAAAGTGGGAAATTTACGGGTGTTTCTCTTAATTAATTCAGTCTACAGTTTATTTCCGTTTAAGTTCATAAATTAAATTTATGCACTACCAACCGTAACTGAGTTGACATCTATGTTCCTTGAGCTGTTAAGTGCGGTCAATTTCAAAATTAATCAAATTTTTATAATATAAAAAATCACCTTCTCTGAGCACTTAAGACGAACTAATTAGTTTAAATAGAAAACCAACACAATCCATGAAAATTTTTTAATAATTTGGGAAACTTGAAACAAAATGTTAAATGTTTGAACAATTATGAGAATGTGGTAAAAATACTAGACATACCAAAATTGGATGGAGTTTGTTGAAAAATGTTCATGAAACTACATTTTTCTGCCTTATTATAGTCAAAAGTTACATTTCAACAATAAATAATTGTTTAACCAGTTAACTGGTAGGCTTGCAATCGACGTTATGTGCCAAAACTGGTAGAAGCAAATAATTCCGTATTCATCATGAAAGTTCATTTCCTATGGATTATTTAGGCCGTTGATGATGAATCCGGGGTCAAAATTGAGAAATTCAAAATGAGGGATCCAATATGGCGGACAAAAATGCAAAAATCACGTGACTTGAATGAAAGGCAGTACTAAAGAACTTTTAAGTCGCTGATGACTAGTCTACTATATTATCAGCTATTTAAAACTTTGACCCCAGGTTCGTCATCAGCGACCAAAAAAACTAGGGCATACCAATTTTTATCCAAATCCATTGAGTTTTGTGGCAGTTATTCTAAGTGCGCATATATGCGTCATTACCAGTTTTGTCGCAGATTTTTTCTGCGCATATATGCGTCATTACCAGTTAACTGGTTGAACAATTCACAAAAAATTGAATCGACACATTATTTTTACATATTGTTCAATTGGTTCATGTCGTTCTGAGGATAACGATCATTTGCGATAATATGAAATAAATTATTTTATCGAATTAAATCTGTTTAAGTAGTAACTAATCAATAAAAAATACATAACATATTATCATTTTTCCACTTAGAGAAGATCAGAATAAAAATCAATGCATACGTCACATTCTGGGAAGTGTTTTTAAGAAGTGCCTGTAATTTGCACTCGTTTGATTAAAAATTCTACCTTGTAGTCTCATAATTGTTTAAAAGGGGGGTCCTCTATGCATTCTTATCGGGAAAAATTGGGATCGTTGTTATCTGGAACTTCACAAAACTAGGATGGTAAAAAATTCGACTTTTGACTGTTTTGGTGATCGATCCCCCCCCCTCCCCTAGTCGTTCGTTTCCGGAAAAAGGAATTCCCTATTTTTTTAAATTGTTCAACATTAACTCGTGCGCCCGGGCTTTTGAAATTAACATGGGGGTTTAAATGGGAAAAGCTGGGTTTTCGAAAGTATGGAAAAAGAGTACTTGTTATTAACTTTTTGTAAATTAAAGTTTAGTCACCTCTTATGGAATGTTCAAGGAATCCCAATCATCCTGTACTGTGCCAAGAAAATGCTCTAAAAATGCAAAATAGCAGTTTTATGTCAAATTCACGGTAAAGACGGAATTTTTTAGAATTTTTTCATATTTGAATTATTTTTATTTGATAAGTGACAAATTTCGAAGTACTGTTAACTCATTTTATATTTTTCAAATAATTATTATTTGTTCAAACAAATTATCCCCCCTGTCAATCGTGAAATGTATTCTTTTTCGGGATAAATTATACGTTTGATGAATTGCATAACTAATATTTCTGGTTTTGTGTCATTGATTCCATAAAATAATAGCTTTTCACAATTTAGAGGGATAACAATTTATTAAACCAATGAAAATTGTTTAAATAATTTAAAAACACTGGGAAGCTTGTCACTTATAAAACTGCTAATTTAATGTTTTCAACCATTTTCAGGGCACAATACAAGGGGTTTGGGGGTCAAAATTGAAAGTTATTGGTTGGAAATTATTCCTTGAACATTCTTTAAGAGTTGAATAAACTTTAATTTAGAAAGAGTTAATAAGAAGTAATTCTTTTTTCAATTTTATCGAAAACCGAGCTTTTCCCATTTAAAATCCCATGTTGATTTCAAAAGCCCAGGGGCACGGGTTAACGTTGAAAAAAATTAGGGAATTTCGTTTTCCAGAAAACCAACAAATTGGGAGGGGGGGATTGATCACGAAAAATAGAAAGTCTAATTTTGAAAAGTATAAATTTGGACCACCCTACGGGGTACCGAAAACAAAATTCAAATTTGTTGCTTTTTTTACCACCCTAGTAACTACTGTATTTACATGTTATTTTGCTTCAGAATGAAAAATGTTTTATTTATTTTCCATACCAACATTAAAATGTTATTAAAAATGAAAATATCTTGTATTTTTTTTATAGGTACCCTTCTCTGCTTTTCCATTGTGTGGTGTAATTTGGCAGTTTCTCGAGCCCTCAGCAGACTGGGTCGTCATGCTGGAAATATCAGACGTATTTCACGTGCTAGGTCGAGGGCAAAACCTCTTTTAACGCTCGCTGGCCCACCTCAAGACGTAGTTGCTACAGCCGAAGAAAGAGCTTTCGCACGACTTATGGCTGTATTATCAATATCTTATGTTGTCTGTTGGATGCCTCAAATGGTGAGTTTCTCTAAATGAGATATTCAGTAATGAACTCCAGGAAGGGCAATGTGAATATAACTTTTAGTGGCTGTTTTCAGTTTCATTAGGGGTGAATTAAAAAATACGTTCTACATTTTTCAAGAACTTTACCCCCCCCCCCCCTATGCTGTATGATGCTTTTCGCATTGTAGTTAACATGGAAAATGATGCTTTGAAAGCCCTCCTCCCCCCTGATTTCTTCACGCATTTGGTGAATGACCCCTTATCTATTGATAAAGATTATGCATTTTCTGCATCATCTATTTATTTTGAAAATAAAAATGTTCAAATGAGTAATTTTATTTCATGATAAACTTTATTCTAAATGTTGCTGGAAATAACTGATAAATGAGAAAATTTAAATTGTGTAAATGACTCTTTAATGTTGGGAAATAATTTAGTTCTTAAGATTTTGCTATCGCACTAAATAATTTGTGAATTTTTTCACATTTTTGAAGAAATGAGAAAAATATATTTATGGAAAAAACTTAGAATATTTTAATTAACTGTCGGTATCGATAAAAAAATTATTGGTAGCGGTAGCAACAAAATTACAGGTACCGAAAATATGATTTCTGGGAAAATAAAAAATTTTTAATAATTCGAAAATAATATAAATCTTGAGATGATTATTTATTTTGAAAAGGCCATTTCAAGAGAATATTTAAAAAGATCTCAAAACGTTTGAAAAGATTTCAAAAAGTTACCAAATGAAATCCGGATGATTCTAAGGCCGTTTTTTTCAGGCCGTTCTTCACCGAAACTCGGTGAGCGTAGAACAAATATTTTTGGTGAGTCCAGGAGGGCTGGAAAAGTGTGGGTAGGTTCACCAAAATTCGGTGGGCGTAGCACGAATATTTTCAGTGAACCCAGACACTTCATTTTTTTTAATATGTAGAATTTAAAAAAAAATTTAGGAAAAATTCAAACCATTTTAAACGACATTTAGAAGGTTTAGAACTTTTCAAAAGATTCAAAAATAATTTAAAACTTGTAAAGATATCAAATAATTTTTTTTTAATGTAGATTTTCAAAGATTTCGACAGAAGAAAACTTTTTAAGAATTTTGAAAAGTTACAAGAGAATACAAAAATTTTCTTAAGATTCTTGGGAAAATTTCAAATTAATTTCTAATAAAAAAATCAATTTTAAGAAAAAATTGAGAAAGTTTTTAAAAGATTTTAAATGGTTTCCGAAAATATCGAAAAAGAGTGTAGGAGATTTTGAAGCAAAATTTCTCAATTTAGCAAGATTACAAATTTAACAAATCTTTCGAGTAAGTGTATAAGATATTTAGAAGTTTTGAAAAGATTAGAAGAGATTAGAAAAATTTTAAAAGATTTTAGAAAATTAATAAAATATTTTTAAATTTCTTCAGAATGTTGTGGATTCTTTTTAGACACATCTAAAATCTTAATAAATCTTTTTATATTTCTTCAAGAATCTTAGGAAAATCATATGTCTATAACTCTAAAAACAAACTAATAATACTTATTTCCTTGTTATGAAATTTCAGAATCTAATTTTTGCTCTAATTTAAGTGTTCAAAAACTTTTAACAATTAAATAATTATACGAAATTTGTATTTTGTATTAAAAGTGATTTTTTCACTCAAATAGAAAAACTAGATTCTGCTGGAAATCTAAACTAGAAATATATAATAATAAAAAAAATAAATAAAAAAAAAAATAAAAAACTAGAAATCGCGTAGCGCGCGAATAATAATGGTGATATTATGAAAAAAAGATTTGACAAGCATTCCCTATAAAAAAAAATATAAAAATGGTTAAAATCGGTCAATTTTCACTAATTCCTTATTATTCTAAAGTCTATATTTTTATTTATTCTATATGTTATACTATATACTTTATTGAATTACTAGTGTTCAAATAAGTGGTATTTTACTGTGTTTTACGGTTTGATCATAGGTTCCCGTATATTATGAGTCAAATGACGAATTAATATTAAACAAATTAAACAAATTTGAACGGTTATCTTCAACTTTGAAGTCACAATTGGATTATCAGGTTGCCACTGCCCAATTTAGATTAAAATACAACATAAATCTTCACTGAAAAAAATAATACTTTCTCAATAGTTTAAATAATTCGGTGACTAGATGTTTTTGAAATATACTGAAAATTCCTAGTTTTTGAGAAATTGTCTTGTTTCAATGATGATTTCACATGAGATTTCTGGATGCAATATTGAGAATAGGGAAACATATGCCTTAGATCAGAAATAATTTAGCCAACTAATTAATTTAAAACTACTTTTAAATGAAAATACGTTCCTACTGAGGAGATCTAAATTGCCCTTGAAAAATGTTTTTCTCGTAGCATACAAATGATGGAGAAAGAATAAAGTTAGTAGAAACAAGGAGAACACTTAAACCTTCACATAAAAAGTATAAGGTATGATGCGAGAAAATTGTCATTCATGGGAAAGCTTGCTTTTAATTTGGGTCAATTTAGTTAGGTGGCTGTTTTATTTTCCTTAAGAAAATTGAAACATTCAAGGTAAAAAATGCAGGGTTGTTGCGGACACATTCAGGGTAATTTTAATGATTTATCTCACGGAGGACAGAAGTAGCTTAGGTTATTCAGAGCAGAACCTGGGGAATTCACCTCAAGGATCCTCTCATGAGATAATTTTTCTTACTTATATTTTATCATCCTCGCTGGGGATTTAAGGTACAAAAATAGGTAATCTTTGACCTGAAGACATTTGATAAACTATTTTCAAAATGATATTAGCTCTCAGTGACGCACAAAAATGCGTTCACATAACAATGCTGATGCAATATCAGCTGGTGTTAAAAGGCAAACGGATTATTTTCCTTTGTACTTCTCCTGTTAAATTTTCAGAATCTAAACAATTTTCTTACATTTTTGCACAATTAAACTTGTTTTATTTATCAAGCTATTACAAATATTTATCTACATTTTTCAACGATCAAGATATTCAAAATTTCCAAATTTTTAATTTGGAGAAGGGTTGGAGGGAAAAGGAAGAACCGCAATCTGTTGAGTGTCGATCGAAGAACATCATCTTTCTGATTTAAACTATAGAATATTTTTATCGTTATCACATTTTATAAAAAAAATTCTTGTTACGCAAAATCTCATGCTTCATATAAAAACATTTTTTTCAGTACAAAATAATTTTCCGTTATAATTGAAAATTAAAAAAAAATATTAAAGGAAAAGGACACATGTATAAGAGATATTTGGATATGATTAAGGATAGAAAGAACCCTACAAAAATAAGACTGAAAGAGAAGCTTCCTGCGTAATAGTCTAAAAAAAAATTATGAATTTTCAACAACTGTTCACAAAAAACAACACATCAGCACAGCTATTTTCATTTGTTAATGCACATTGAGATTCCAAGATCTTCAATTTGAGCCATTTTTGAAAGAAATCGAACTAATAGAAAAGCTTCCAGCATAGTCTACTAAAAAACAAAATTTCCTCATTTTTCTTATTTTCAAATATTTGATAACAAAAAAAACTCAGTATGACATGGTAAATTTGATTTTAGATTGCACATCTAAATGCCAAGACCTTTAATTTAAGCCGCCTCTGAAGAAAATCGGATAATTTTTAGGGTATGATAAGCCCTGTACAAAAAATGTCGCTATTTGTACCGAAAATTCGCTACAAATAGCCCCTTTTCCAGGTCCCGCTATTCATATTGAAACAATCGGGTTATTTCTACCAAAATTTTGGTACACGTCGTCCAGGCCTTTATTAAAATATAAAATCAGAATTTAATAATTCCGTAAATTGGTTTAAATTGTTTCTATCGAGATTGATGCTGAGTCAGACGAATCAGTAGAACAAGCCAGAATTCTGCGAGCATTTCACGTAGTAAAAAATATACAGGTCAGGCAGAGTGTAAGAAGATACAATGCGTGTCTTTTTCCTTTCTATTTTTTTTGTGTTCTTTTTTATTTCGAATTCTTTCATTCTACCGTTTCGTCCTTAAATGTATATATGTCTGAAAGCTTTGTAACATTAAACTTTCTTAACAACTCGTACTTGTCTGTTGTCACGTAGGCAAAGTTGTAAATAGTTGCAAGATAATTTCAAGTAATATGTATTCAAAGCTGTAAACAATTCTATAACGCTAAGAGTGTTGAGACCTAATCGATCTTCCTGATAAAAATCAAATAATTATACTTCCTGAGTAGAATTTTTCTTAAAAAAGGAAAACAAAAGATTTACAATTAAATGCTACATCCCGATTTTTGTATTTATTTATTTTATCTATTTTACTAAATGATTGATTTTTGTGATTCATTTTTCCTTATAATTTATATTGTTGAATATGTGCAACATGTATCAGGAAAAACCAGGAAATCAGTGTAAATTCAGCGATCTTGAACAAAGAATGCTGAAAGTGAGGGAATTTTTCTAGGAAGCACTTTAAGTAACTGTCAAGTGACTGTTTTTTCTCAAATCATTTTTTAGACATTTTTTAATATAGAGTCACTATAGTCACTCTTTCAAATAAAATTTTCACTTGAGTCACTTTTCTTTCAATAAATTCTTATTGTTAATTATTATTATTATTTTTAAAGATTTCCAAAATTTATATAATTTTTATTATGAAAAATGAATTTTAAGAGAAAATTGAAAAACATTGAATCCTATCGAAATATATGAGGATATTTCAAAAGATTCCAAGACATTTTTAACATATTTCAATAGTTTGAAGAAATTTTAAAAGATATTAAAGATTTTAGGGAGTTAAAAAAAATTGTAAGGAATTTTCCAAATCCTTAGAAAGTTTCAAATAATTTCAAAATATTTCAGAGGATTTGGAATATTTTGGGATATTTTGAAAGATTCGAAGGAATTTTGAACAGATTTCAATAATTTAAAGGTATTCCAAAGGATTTTAAACAGTTTAGGGTATTTTTAAAAGATCCAAGGAATTTTCCAGATCTTTAAATAGTTTTAAGGGTTTTTGAAAGATATCAAAGGATTTTAAATATTTTAGGGTATTTTAAGAGATTCCAAGGTAATTTCAAATGATTAAAAATTTTTCAAAAAATTTCCAAGGATTTGAATGACGTAAAGGGATTTAAAAAAATTCTCATAGGATCTTGAAGGATTTTCAGGCTCTCAAGGTATTTTAATCAATTTTTAAAGATTTCATGAAATATCACGGAATTTTATAATATTTTAATGGATTTCAAAGAAATTATACACAAGAATTGAGGGGCTTTGTAGGATTTCAAATATTTTCAAATATTTCAAGGTATATTTAAAGATTATAAAGAATGTTACAAATTTTAGGGTATTTTTCAAAATTTCGAAGAATTTTTAATTCATTTTAATATTTCAAATAAATTTCAAAGAATGCTGTAAATGTTAAGGTAATTTTAAAAATACCAAGGACTTTTCAAATGTTTAAAAAAATTACATGGGATTTCAAAAGATTTTAAAGGATTGGAAATATCGTAGGGCATTAAAAATAGATTTCAATAATTTGAAGTGATTCCAAAGAATTTAAAGGATTTTAGTGTATTTTTAAAAAAAAGAAGGAATTTTAAAGAGCTTCAAAAATTTCAAGTGATTTCAAACGATTTTACAAATTTTAGGGTTTTTTTCAATTTATGAAACATTCAAGAGCCTTAAAAAGTTTTAAGGGATTATAAAGGATTTTTTTTTAAATTTTAGGGCATTTTAAAAGATTCCGAGAAATTCTTAAGAATTCTTAGTTGGTTTCAATAATTTAAAGGTATTTTAAAGGGTTTGAAATATTTTAAAGTATTTTAACAGATTCTAAGGCATTTTCAAGAGATTATAGAATTTTTAGGGATTTGATAATATTTTATTGGAGTTCAAAGAATTTATTTACAAGAAGTGAGGGATTTCGTAGAGTTTCAAAGATATAAAGAGATTTTCAAATATTTTGTGCAACTCACGTTAATTCATTTGTAATTTACCCTGAATTCTTATTAATTTATCTTGGATTCTTTTCAATTCTTTTAAATTCACTTAATTCTACTCAATTCAATTGATTTTTCTGAATTTTGTAACGTTTTTGATGAATGTGTCCTGCAGCGTGTTAAAATCACCTTGAATTCGTAGGCATTGCGTCAAATTCTTTTGAATTCCCTTCAATTTTCCTAAACTTATTTCAAACTTACTGAATTCAGTGAACTTTTTCATATTTTCTAATTTTTTTAACTCACTTTGAATTTTTATGAATTTCATCAAATTCTTCTCATTTTCCTCAAGTTCCTGAAAGTATCCTAAATTCTTTAAAATTAACCTGGAATTCATGTAAATTTCATCGAATTCGTTTAAATTCAAAAGAACATTCGTCACAATATTAATGCACACAATAACTGTAGCAACAAACTTAACGTCTCTTTTTTTAAAAAAAAATTAAATATGGGCTTCAAACAGCAAAATACTTAACATTGTTACACCTTAAAAATTTGATGACCTCAAAATTTAGAAGTGAACTTAAATCAGGCAAAATTGATCTGAATTCAATAACTCAAGTTTATCTGAATTCAAGAAAACGTATGATTAAATTCTGAAATTCAGATACAGATTTAGAATTTTTTCTGAATTTAAGATCAAAGAAATTTGAACACAATATTTACAAAAGAAAATTCATTTTGCAAAACTTTTTCATTTTTTTGAAGTAAATTAGGATGTGTTACCCCTGATAATAATACATTAATCATTGATGAATACAAGTTTCAACCTAGGTGGCAGCTTGGGATCCAAAAGACCCCAGCGAAATTTCGATCTCAATTTGATCATTATTCTGCATAAAATCGAACTTGTGATGCCACCTGTTAGTAGTGTGTTCTTTCTACGTTTTTCTAAATATAATTAATTTTTTCGATACAAAAAAAAAGTTAGAATCATTATTCATAGTTCGTACCTAGAAACATAATTTAAAATGTATAGGTTTTTGTGAGGCAATTAAATCTTCAAAATAAATACCTTTTTTTAAAGATCCATCAATACAGTAATTTTTTCTTCAAAATGTATCATTTAGATAATACAACCAGGAAAGAATTTTCTTTTAATATTAAAAATTAAAAATTAAAAAACATATGAATTTTTATCAACATTTAAAAATGAAAAATCTGACATGAAAATAATAAAACTATGCCCTGATTGTCTTGAAAAATTACCCTACATTTTTTCAGACCTAAATATAGGGTCGTTGCAATGTTACGTGAAAAATAATATCGTGGGGCCATGGTGACCCCCCCCCCCCTTAAAGTCTCTAATTTCAATGAGGTGTTGCAATCTAGAGTTACAATTTTTTATTCCATCTATACAAGATTCTATATTAAAAATATTTCAAGATTAGAATTTTGGTTTTTAAATATCAATAATCGAGGAAAATGAAAAATTACGGAAAAGTCAGAAAATTTCGAAAATGAAGTTTTGCGGCCGCCCTGTAAATATTATTGAAATTGTGAGACGAAGGCTTAAATTATTTGATTAGTATTGACAGCTGTACTTTGTATCGTTGGCCATTTAATGAATTTAGATAGATTCAACAAGAACACTGATCGGAATACAAAACTTGCGTGCCATTCTTTTATCTCAGGGATAATTTCGATGAGCAATACCCTAGAGGGTAATGTCGATGGCGTGCTCAAGATAGTATGCGTAACTTCTACTAAACTTGAATGCATTCTCCATGACAATGACAATGCCAATGACCATGACACTAAACCGATAAACAAAAAAGGATACTTATTTGCCTATTAACAGTTTATAGGTTCAATGCTACGGGAGTGAAATTCTTTACTAAATTTTTTACATTCACATTTAATTGAAAAATCTTTCGTAAAATAAGTTGTAAGGTATTTAAACTACCTATTAGAACAAAATATTGTTGGAAACATTCCTGAATTAATTTTATTCTAAGGCTGCGATAGAACTTTGATTTATACTGGAACTTGGATTTAATACCGGTTGCGGGCATGGCTTGCAGTGGCCTTGAAACTAAATCCAGACCATCCGAACGTAAACAGGCAGGGCCGCGTGAACGATTTCTGTTGGATTTGGCCCTCGAGCTGTTTTTCACGCATCAAGAAACCGCCGCAGCATCAATATTCTCGGAACGCAGTGCTTTCGGACTGATTATATCCAAGTTCCAGTGTAATTATATTCAGAACTTTGGATTGATTTGAACAAATTTTTGGAAATATTGTGTTGTAAGAATGGTTTTACAATTTTTCTCTTTAAAATAAATTTGAAATTGATTTCAGGTTTCTATTCCGTTGGCACAATATGGATTAAAAGTGGCAAAGAGTGCGACCATTATTCATAAAATTCTGCGAGCTTTTCATATCATAGCTGATATTCTTATGTGCATTCACTTTACTCTGGACCCATACATTTACGTCATTCTTCGATTGAGACGCCCACATTTCAGTTTTCTAAAACCACTCTGCCGTATTTGTTGGCCACATAGGAGTCGCTCGAGTTCCTTCACAGGTAATTAATTAATCAATTATTTTTTCATTTATTGCTATTTTTACAATTGAATTTTTCCTCCTAATTTTGATAAGGTACCGTGCATAACTTACGTTTCTTTCTGAAATTTTGAACCACGTACCCCCCTTTGTTAGGGTTCGTGAGTTTAAACCCTACCCCCTATCTTATGTCATTTTTTCCGAATAATTTTCTTCGTAAATCTATTTAGGGATCATCCAAAAATTACATTAGGCTATTTGGAGGGAGCTTTGGTTTGCTCACATTTTACTGTTTCTTATGAATTAACAAAGTAGTTCAATTTTCAACCAAGTAGTTGAATTTCTATGTCAAAAAGACAAAATTTCTACAAAAAAGTTGAATTTTCAACCAAATAGTTGAATTATTTAAATAAAAAAGATCAGTCTTTAACCCAAAAAGGAATAGTTAAATTTTCATTGTGAAAAATTTATTTTTAATTAAAACCCGAATTTTCTACAAAACAGTTGAAATTTCTAGACAAAAAGACGAGTTTTCGACAAAGTAGTTGAATTCTCAACCTAAGAAGATGAATTTTCAACAACAAAATGTAATAGTTGAAATTTTTATTTTATATCGAAAACACTTGAGTTTTACCAAAAAAGACAAATTTTCAACAAAATACTTGAATCTTCAACTTAAACAGATTAATTTCCAACTAAACAGTTAAATTTTCGACCGAGAAAATTAATGATTTACCAAAAAGACGAATTTTTAGCAAAAACATTAATTTTATATCAGATAGTTGAATTTTCAAATAAAAAGTATAAATTATTTACCAAAAATGGAATAGGTAAATTTTCAGTTGGAAAAATTAATTTTAAACAAAAAATATGCATTTTCTACAACAAAATTAATGAATTTTTGACCAAATAAGCCAATTTATCTCCAACCAAATGGTCGAATTTTAATCTAAAAAGATCAATTTTCTGCCAAAAATGGAATATTTGAATTTTTAGTTCAGAAAATTAATTTTTAAACAAAAAGATGAATTTTTAACTACAAATTTATTAGTTGATATTTTAACCAATCAGGATAAAAATGTTGAATATAGAACTGTTTTCAATTGAATAAAAAACACGATTTAAAAAAAACAGTTGAATCCTCAACTGATACAGATTATTTTTCAACAAAACAGTTGCATTTTTAACCAAACAGATTAAATTTCTAAAAAAAAAAACTAATTTTCAATGAAGTACATAAATTTTCAACCAAACAGTTCAATTTTGAACCAATTTCTTACTGAAAAATACGAATTTTCAACAAAATGCATGAATTTTCAACCAGTTATACTTTCAATTGAAAAAATTACCTTTCAACCAAAAAAAAGCGATTTTTCAAAAAAATAGTTAAATTTACGACCAAAAGAAATGAATTTTTATTTAAAATAATGAATCTTCAATTGAAAAAATGATTGTTTAACGAAGTAGGTCAACTGTCGACCAAATAGATGTATTTTATACCAAATTGTTTAACTGTTGTTTGTCAGTGATTCGTAAACTTGAAAATTCCTTGCGATAAAAAAGGTTTTGACCACGTTAACCCCCACCCCTATGTAAGACAGCATAGAAAAATCTTTGACCTCCCCCCCCCCCACCTAAAAGATTTTATATAATGTATGCATGGCCCCTAACAGGTACAATAAATTTGTTTTGCTAAATTATTCGAAAACTGTCTAAATCACTTTTATCTCCCAATTGCATACTATAGAAACTTTCTTAAATTAAAAGATCACCTTATTCGCATTTCTTCCAATAAATTAACCCATGGGTTATCCACTATTGAATTCAGATGTTCATTCAGAATTCACATATTTCCGAATTTTCCTTTTAGAGTATTTAAAATATTTCAAAAAATTTGTAATAGATAATAGAGGGGTGAAAGAGGAGAATAGAGGAAAGAGTGTGAATTATGTATTTAGATGCTTTACTTGTAAAATAAAATCACTAATATTCATTTTTTCAAGCATTTCAAAAAATTGTTGTTTACATTCATATTTTCTATGTGTTATGTCACATTCTGCATCAACCTTCTCCCCCAATAGCAGTGCGATGTGGGGTTTAAACAGTCCCCGAGTATTTTTATGTTGCAAAAAAAGAATATATTTAAAAAATTGTTTTTATTTATTTATTCAGGAACTACCGATCAACATTGCAGCAGTGCTGATTCGCCGACACCTATAACCGATGTACCAACTACACCAGTCAGTGAAGAACACGAACCTCAATTTGTTTCAGTTGCAGTTTGAAATATTAGACTTTTCAAAGTCCAGATTAAACGATCATTTATCGCATCTTCAGATAAGCAGAATATTCTTTTTATTTGCTTAGCAAAACTTTCAAATCAGTGTGATTATTATGAACTATCCAGAAATTTCTTCATCAAAGAACACCAACCTAGAGTAACTCAAAATGTTTTAAATATTTTACCCCCTATTATTTTATGAAAACATTTTAAATTCAGAATATTTTTGAAAGCTTTACCAGTACAAATATGACATGTATACGAATCCTTGAGACAGTTTTATTATTTCTTGGCATTGTGAAGATTCTTGTTTTGTACTTATACTTGGAATAATTTTTAACTATAATTTTATGTATCTATATATGTTTCACTAACGTTTTGAGACTCTAAAACTTCTGTGATTTTTAACATTTCGACTCTGGAGGGATCAAAATTTTGTGAATTATCGTTTCCGTGAAAAATAATTGTCTAGATTTTGTTTCACACAAGTCTCGATCAAGGAGATCGAAAAGTTTTGTGAGAAACATATTCCCTCCTGACCACTTTTCGTGACAATTCCCTACTTTGTAAGGGTGGTAAGTTTAAAAAGTGTTGGCACCAGAACTGTGTACAGGATACGGGATGTCTACTAACAGGGAAACCCGGGAAATAGCCGGGAAATAAAATAAAACCGGGAATTAACCGGCAATAAAAATTCGAGTCGGGAATCACATTTAAAGTTTTGGAAAATGTGAAATTTGAAATGTTTCAAGAGTATAAACAAATTTTCTTAAGATTTATGGAAAAACTAAAAATGATTTTGTATTCGAAAAAATTGATTTTAAGAGAATATTTCAAAACATTTAAAATGATTTCCAAAATTCTCAAAAAAGAATCCGGAAGATTTTAAGGCCATTTTTCTAATTATACAGCAATTTTTTTAATTTGCGGAAAAATACCATCATTTTAAAAGATATTTAGAAGGCTTAGAAATACGAAAAGATTTTTAATTTAAGAAAAAATTGGACTCATTTTAAAAGATACTTAGAAGGCTTAGAAGTTTTGAAAAAAAAGAAAAAATAATACAAATATTTAAATATTTCAAAAATTTTTTAACAAAATGTGAGTGTTTGAAGATTTCGACAAAATATTTCGGAACTTTTGAAAATTTTTGAAAGGTTTCAAGAAAGCAAAAAATTTAATTTAAGATTCCTGGAAAAATTATAAATGATTTTCTATTTTGAAAAATTAATTTTTAGGGAAAATTCTAAAAGATTTTAAAAGATTACTTAAAGTTTGGAAGATTTAATGGCAATATATTTATGAAACATTTTTTAATATTGTAGAAATAATTCAAGTCAGTTTAAAAAATGTTTAGAAATTTTTGGTAGAAATTTCACCTTTTCGGTTACAAATGCAATTGTTTGATTGGAAATTAATTTTTTTGGTAAAAATTCAACTATTTTATTGAAAATTCGTCTTTTTTGGTTGAATCCAACTGTAATTTGTTAAAAAATTATTTATTTTTAGTTGAAAATGTAAATATTTTGCTGAAAATTCGTTTTGTGTTTGAAAATTCATGTATTGAACTGTTCCATTTCTGGTTAAAAATTCATCTTTTTTAGTTAACAATACATGTATTTTATGCAAATCTCGTATTTTAAGATAGAAAATTAATGTTCTTGGCTGAATATTCATCTTTTTGTTAGAAAATTGAATTGCTGGGTTGAAAATGATTTTTTTCTTGTTCAACATTTATATTTTCTGATTGAAAATTCAACTGTTTGGTTAAAATTCCAACTATTTGGTTGAAAATTCATCTTTTTTGGTTCAATTCAACAGTTTTCGACTTTAAATAAAAATCCTTTTTAGTTGAAATATCGACTATTGCAATTTTTCGTTGAAAATTCATATTTTTTGGTCGAAAAGCCGATTACTTGGTTAAAAGCTGAACTACTTTGTTAAAAATGCATTTTTTTGGATGAAGATTCATCATTGTAGTTGAAAATTCATCTCTTTGGTTGAAAATATAACTATTTTGTAGAAAATTCATCTGTTTTATTAAAATTATATTATTCTTTCATTAAAAATGTCACTAGTTGGAAAACAATATTTGCTTATTCAAAATTCAACTATTTTGTTGAAAATTTCTTCTTTTTTGAAAATAATTTAAAATTTAAAGTGATTAAAAAACAATTTAAAACAAAATGTGAGTTTTTGAAGATTTCGAAACAAACTTTTGAAAAGTTCTAAGAAATTTGAGAGGTATAAAGAGAATAAAAAAGTTTTCTTGAGATTCAAAGGAAAATATCATATAACTTTTTATTTTAAAACATGAATTCTAAGAGGAAATTGACAAATATTTCAAAACATTTTAAAAGATTTCCTCAAATTTTAAAAAATAATATAAAATATAAAGCAAAATTTTCAATTTTGCAAGATTACAAAATTTTAGAAAAACTTCGAGTAATTTAGGAAGATATTTAGAATTTTTTAAAAGATTAAAAAATAATTTGAAACTTGTAAACATTTTCAAAAAATGTATAACCAAATATAGATTTTTGAAGATTTTGAACAAAAAATTAAGATATAGTTTATAATTTCCATAGTATTAGCAATTGATTATTGTTTAATTGTCGAAGAGTTATGACAAAGAACCTTTATAAATATAATTATAATTATATGGTCCTAATAAAAGATCACAAATGTTTTTTTGTAATTATTCTTCAATAATTAATTATTAATTAATCGCTCTTACCCTTACGTTAAATGCGCTTTATTCGTGCTTCTAGGAAGAGGAGATTTGATATTTGCGACCGAAACAAACGAAAAATAACCGGGATTCTTGACGTTCGAAAATTAGTAGACACCCTGTTTAAAATCTGACGCAAAAACTTCTGCAAGTTGTCCAATTGGCGGCAAGTCCATTTTATTCTTAGAGATGTATATGAAAATAGTATTTCCATTTTTTAAGTCTAAGGGGTAACACCACTCTAGGATTTTGGAAAAATCTATTTTTCTTTCTTGGCTTAAAAAATACTTTAGGTTCATAAAAACAATATGAAGTTGGTCCTGTAGTGAAAAAAATGTTTCAAAAGGTTCAATTATTGATTTTTCCGCAGCGCACTGAAGACGATTTCGTTGGTTTTTTTTTTCGTTTTGCTTTTTGCAAACCCCTACCGATGCGGCAAAAAAGGCTCGACTGTCCTTAAAATTGTCCAGGTAAAAAAAATTCAAGGATTTAAGTGCTCGTAAAACTTTAAACGCGTTTTTCTCAAAACCACTTTTCACAAACTGGGAGGACGTATTACTTGAACACTGTTGCATGGATCTATTTGAAATTTTGACAGTAGCTTCACAATTACATTCTCTATCGAAATACGTAGCCGTTTTTTGATTTAATGTAAACTTATTTTTTAGAAACAATTTACTTGTTATTTTTTCGCAAAAAATCGATTCGTTTCTTCAAAAGTGCACTATTTCTACAAAATTTGATTTAAAAAAAAACCTACGTACTTCCATAATCAATAGTATATAAATATATCAAAATGATAACAAAAATTTTTGTCATACTTTAATATGTGTTAAATAAGCCCTCAAAAAGAAATCCCATTTCTTTTTTTCATACTCCCAAAATACATCGTCAAAGTTAGGTATTTTTTTTTCTGCCGCTAGAGTGGTGTTACCCCTTAATTAATTATAAGAAAAATTTTAATTTAGATTAATTTCTCTACTGAATTTTTGAAATGTTAAGCAGATCTTGTATCGTAAATAACTTGATTATTTAAGTGATATTAACATACGAAATTACCAAAATATCTTTTAAGTGTTTTAACTTTACTATTTGTGAGATTCTCTAATCACTGCCGTTGCTACTAACAAAATTGTTCCTGGGGAAATAAAAAAATCTAGGATTTGAAGATATTGTAATGAACATTCCATAATTGATTAAAATTGAACAAAAAGCTCCGATCACTTGTTTTCGCAAGTGTGAGTGATGTTCACATTTGGATGAATTTTTATTGGTTCTTATGGGTTTTATAGGCACCGTATAAATTGCATGAAAATAATTTAATGAAAGAATAATCTAAGTACACGTTGCAAATTCGATTGAAAGCAGATGCTTCTCACAACTTAATATATTTAAAAACCTATTATTTCGATTTTAATTACCATAGCAGATTTGTAAATTAGTGTACCTGATACACTTTGTGAAGAAATATCAACTTCTAGTCAGTAAATGTATCCATTTTTAATTAAGTGAAGAATATAGTATCAAGATTATACTAAATTGTCATATGAAAATGTATTGAATGTAAAGATTTGATTAATTCAATATTTCTTATTTCAACTTTTAATCTTAAAAATTCTCTTCAGCTGTAGAAGACCTAAAGATATATTTTTTAATAACTTTTTTACTAACCATACCTCTAGATTTTTGTATCACCGAATATGTATATCAACGACTGACAACAAATGTTCACAAGTATATTTTAATCTATTATTTAAATGTATAAGTAATATTAAAAATGAAAGCTTTAGAAGCTTGATTGACGTCAATAAATGTAGGAAGCATGAGAAATTGTTTTTTTTTCTCAACATCAATTCCCAAAATTAGGCAATTAAAAATTGAGATTAGTCTCATTATATGTTTGTTTACAAAACGTCTCCGTTTGATTCGCGTTTATCTTATCAAATACTATATTTAAGAAGTGGGTCAATTTTAATCAGCAATTGATTAGAATAGAACAGTTTTTGTTGGAGGAACGTCAAAAATAAATTCAATAACTACAGAAAATACATATATAGTACAAATATATTTAGCCGATATGCACTTCGTTCATAGACACAAACACAGAATCATTGGAAATATAATTTATCGTCGCTTTGCTTACGTAGACTGAATAAAAATGTATACTATAATTTTTTATTTTTATACATCTATAACGGTGTACAATGCACTTTTAAACACGGATTTTCCTTTCGCCAAGGGTTTACAATTTAAAAATTTATTAGCGGAACGATTCGAAAATTATGATGCTGAAAATATTGAAACTTAATTCACAAAAAAGAGAAGAGTTTTTCTAAGAAAGATCCACTTAGGCAAATTCTCTACCTCTTATTTTTGGCACATATTTATAGAATTTTAGGCTCAAGTTATTTCAGGTACTGCATTTAATAATTAGATTTAGTTATTAGACAAAAATAATTAAGATTATGAATAATAATCTGATTATTAAGAATATTGTCTGACTCGAAGGCAGTAACAATCTCGACTATTTTTTTTTAAATCGTCAACATTAGAAGCTTCTCAAAAAGATGATTCTAGAATATTCAACAAGAAATATAAACATCGATGGATACAAATACACAATACTTCAGACAATCTTTCAAAGCTTTAAAAGCTTTTATATCCTCTTTATTAACAAATTTTCCTCTATTTTTGTACAAGATCGAACAAACAAATCACAAATCAGATCCCGAGGATTAAAATGAAATCAGAAAATCTTCTCTCTGCAAAATTGGTATCCACTATTCGTTGGAAGAAATTGAGTTCAGTGTTAACGAACAATTGTGAAAAACAATGATTGCCAGAGAATGATATAATTATGATCTTCTAGGTTACGGGCAGTGAGATACGAAGCCACAATTCTTTCCTCCACTCCGAATATCTCACAGAAAAATAAATATCAACTAGTCTGATTCTAGGACTCGTTCCTAAATCTCAAAACTAGCATTCTCTATTAGAAAAATGAGAAGCTAATTTTCCAAATCGTGTGGTATATTTAGGTAGAAATGAGTGATAAAATAGGAGTAATTGTGAGGTGCTTTCACTTAAAAAGAGCATTACAGTTAACATCCTTCATAAATTTTGCAACGTCTCACGTTATTTTGAATAGACATTTTAATAAATATAAAGTTCTTAAGTAACAGTTTTAAATTATTTAGAACTTCGAAAGAAGATTCGGTAAATTTTGAACTCTCATCCTTTTTTAAAAAGTTGTTGAGAATATTGGCCATTTGGAAAATGTAACTCTGGCAAAAATCAATGTATCAAAAATTATCAATGATTGTTTACTGAAAGTGAGATAAAAATGCAAAATAGAAAAAACTAATGCGAAATGCCCAAAAGACTATAAATGTTCACGTATAGCTGAATTTAAGAGATCAGTTTAAAGTAAATTCTACTAGTTTACCAAGATTCAAGTCGATTTAAATGAGTTTCAAATAAATTAACTGAATTAAAATGAATTTAGATAAATTTCACTTAATTCAGATTGAATTTAATAAATTCAATTTAGATTTCAGAAGAATTCAACTACATAAATTTAAAAAATATATTTTTTTAAAGATACATGAGAGTAGAAATCTTTTCTCTTTAATTCTACATGAGTGGATACAACTCCTTTTCCGAAAAGCCGAGACCATTTCGACGATAATTTATTCACTGATCAAATGTACAGACTGAATTCATTTGAATTCGGACAGGCTGTACATGCTCAAATCACAGAATCGTTTTTGGACAAAATATTATGTTTTTAAAGAGATTTTAGGTGAAATTTACTTCAGCGATTAGACGAAAACAAATTTTTGACTAAGTTATGAGTATTCGAAATTTTAAAGTTAGTGACGCCGTTTATAACAAATTTGTTGAAATTTATTTTTAAAGTGTTTTGTAAAGCGGCACATTTTCTGAAAAATTTTAATCGCAATGATCTCAAAAAGGCCATCGTTTTATTTTATTTTTTGCATCTTTTTTAAGTTGGTAATAATGTGACTTAATGGTGCATATATTTGATAAGAGGGATATATGCATAAGATTTCTTTTTATTAAAAAAAATTTCGCATAAAAGGACAAATTTGTTTCATCTGAAAACTTCTAAAAAAAATTCTCTTAGCACTTGTCTGAATTTTGAGTTTTTCCCCGCAATTTTCCCTAAAATATTAATAAAGTTGGCTATAATTGAAGCAGAGAAAGCTAAATGGTGCTAAGCCCACTTTGAGACGAAAATGAGTTTTCTTCACAAATCATACTTTCTCTCGTTTTTACATCTATTTCAGTAAAAAAATTAAGGTTGTGAAACTTTTCACCCTAAAATTTAGCATTAAAATATTTTTAAATCTCAAAGAGTTTGGACAAATGTAAGTGAATGAATAATTATGCTAACACATTTAATTTTGTTAACAAGTCGACGTCGCCATATATTTTTTCACACAATGGTTATTAAACTGATCCATCTACCTAAAAAAAAATAATTTACTCAATCGCTTGTAAATGATTGTTCCACAAGATAAAATTCTTTTTACAACATTTTGGAAAATTTGACTGTTTTAAAACAAATACAATTATATTCGACTTTATTAATATTTTATCAGAAATTTCAATACCTTAAAAAAAATTTCAACAAATTTTTTATAAACTCCGTCACCAACTTTAAAAGTTCTAATACTCATAAATTAGTCAAAATATATTTTCTTGCAATCGGTGACATAAGTGTCGTCTAAAATCTTTTAAAAACAACGTATTTTGTTTCGAAATGATTCTGTTACTCGGGCATGCTCGATTTGAATTAATTTTCTCTACATGAAAAATATTAAGATTGCATCGGAATACAAATTTAAGGGTGGGTTAAAAATTCACCTGACCTATATTACAATTTTAAAAAATCTGTACTATTTTATTTGCGATTTACGACAACGCATTTTTTTCTTTGCCGTTATTGAAAAATGGTAACAGCTACGGTAAAATCATGAATGTCTTTTATTTTAATGAAATTTTGACTAGCTTATAGTAGAATTCAAAGTTGGCTAAGACAGTAAAGAATTTGCTAAACGTATGTACATTTAGACTAGGCAGAAGATTTTACTGTGAGAGCCAAACTTCTGAAGACACCTTTTGGAAAATTAGCTTCCAATTTGTGAGATTTACAACCTCCTCACTTGCTTTCTTTTTCGCCAATAAAGAAATTCGCAAGGGATCTCACTTCCAGTGTAGATCCCAAACCCAAACCATTTAGCAAAGTTTTTCTCTCTTTTTTCCTTTCCTTTCCTAACCACCCTGTCGCGGACAAGTTGAACTTGACAGGAAGAAAATCGCTTCCTTCAAACGGCAAAGTATTTTCCATTGGCTCGAGAAGGAAATTCAGGAATCCCAAGGAGGATTTTCCAAGAGGCTTTTCCTTTTGTCAAAGGACGTGACTCGATTCGCTCGGCGTGTCATGCCGGCGTTCGTGGATCATTTTCCGGACTCGAAGCCGGTTCGAGGAGTATCAAACTTTCCAGAGCAGCAGGTGATTTGTGGAGTCTTCCCGACCAGCCTGGAGCTCTGCGGAAGCCTGAGGTCCCCGGAAATCCTCATAGCCATCACCACCGGAAATTACAAGAATTTTCCCATGATTAATATTGTTTTGCTGGACTTTGGTGGTGTCAAAGGTGTAACGATTCATTTTGGGACGAGGGTCAGATTTTGGAGGGGTCGTCATTTCCACACATGTTATGAATCGGACGTGACCAGTGTGTCCATGAGGAGCACCTGAAACAAGAAATCAATTTATTAGTCTATTAATCCTCAGTATTTTCACTGAAAATTTTAATTTATCAAAAGATTCACTGTAGCAAAACGCCGCACAGTGGGCAAAAAAAGTTTCTGTGGATAAATAAATTTGTAGCCTAGGTTATTCATTCGAATCATACGTTTTTAAAAAATAAAAGATATTTAAATTTTTGGAAAAAATTTTATTTTATTCAAGAACAAAATTTCTTTAATTTTTCAGAAGGACCACTTTTTTGAGATTGTAAGATTTATCATACATATAAAACTAACTAGAAATAATTTTCAATTTGTAAAATAATTTAAAAAATTGTTTATTACGTTATGAAAAAATCAATGAACAAAGGTTATATTTCGGGATCGGCAATGTTTAGATCATTCAAATCCAGAGTTTTTGTATAAAATGTGAGAGAAATTAATGTTTCATTACGATTCATTGAAAATACATGCTCTTGACAATTTTTTAAACAATTTTTATTAATAAATTCACAGTTTGACTATTTTTCAAAAAGAATTATTAATGATTTTAACCATTTTTATTTAAAAAATTAGAGTTTGGCTATTTTCCAATGAATGGGCTCTATTTTCTATGGAATATACTCAAAATGTCTTTGTGTTGACTTCTTGGTATGATACTTTCCAAATTGACAACAATTGCTTGTTACTTAAACGATCTTCATACAAAAATTCAGAGTTTGGCTACTTTTCAACGAATATGTTCAATTTTTATTTACGGAATCGACTAATAATGTCTTTCCGATGACTCTTTGCTATAATACTTCCCAAATTAAAAACAATTTTTAATTATTTTATTGCAATGTTGACAGGAAAAATAATTATTGAATGCGGATTTTCATTATTACAAAATAATGAATGAAATCCCAACAAAAATACTACGTGCGAAAAAACTCCGCCAAGTACCTGCATACATTTTATCATTGCAATAAAATAAAATAGAAAATTTATAAGTAGAAGTGTTTTTTAATAAAAGGAATTAGTTAAATGATTTAGTTTGATAAGTAATTTTCTTTGTTTGATCAGAAAAATAAATTGAGAATTTAGAAGAATAAAAAAAATTTGGCGATCCTGTAATGTAACCATTTATTACTATTATTATTATTATTATGTCGCCCTATTTATATTTATTACTTAAAGACAATAATGGACCTTCTAGTTCTCTTTTTTAATTCGTCTGAAGTATAAATTTATTTTTCTTATCAAACAAAACAAAATTATTTATCAAACTAACTCATTAAAATAATTCCTTTCATTAAAAAACACTTTTATTCATAATACTCATACTTGTCTTGTTTGTTTTTATTTCACAACTTTGATTACCTTTAAGATATATAAATAAAATAATAAAATTCATGCAGGTACTTCTCGGAGTTTTTTCCACATGTAGTGTTTTTATTGGGATTTTCTCAACTTAGGACTTAATAAACAAGATACAAGTTACAAATTACTTTTGATGCGCCCCTCAGTGAAAAAAATGCAGTAATTCTGCCAAAAAAAAAGAGATAAGTTTCCGCCGAATTTCTGTAAAAGGGCACATTTTCAGGGAGAAGGAACATAAATCAAAATAAATAAATCCCGTTCACGATATTTTGCCTTACTTTATTTTGTAGAAATTCGGCGCAAATTTTGTTATATTTGCAAAATTGCTCGTTCCATGTCAGAATTATAGTTATTTTCAAAGTTTACCTGTTCCAAATTGGAATCATAATTCTTTTCAAAATTATCTGTTCCAAGGCAAAATTGTAACTTTTTTGGAAAATTCCTTGTTCCAGATATGAATTATAACTTTTGTTTAAAAATTATCTAATCAAATTCAGAATCACATATAATTTTCTCAGAAAAGTTCCTGTTTCAACTTAAAATTATCATTCTTTTCAAAAATTCACACTTCCAAGTCAGAATTATAATTCTTTTGGAAAATTCCTTGTTACAGATCTGAATTATTTTTTTTTTACGAAAAGTCTTTGATCCATTTTAGAATGACATATACATAATCATTCATACTCATAATATTGGTAGAATCATAATCCATATTGCATGAAATCCTAGCTGATCATTTTTTTATGATTTACGATGATTATTTTCAAGAATTTGCATATTTACGCATTTTCACACGTATTTTACTTATTTTGCATACAAATTGAGTACATAAAGCTTTAAATTAATATATAAAGTAATAAATAAAAGTATTTCTTGATAAAATATTATTTATAAAGAGGTAAACAATAAACGAAAAAATAATGAAACAATAAAAAAACAATAACGAAAAATAAAGGATTAGTTTGTATCACAATATAAATAAATTGCACCATAACTATTTGAAATATATATAGTTTTTGTATACATTGAATAAAAAAAGTGAATAAATAATGAATGAAACTAAAGGTGAATAAAAAATGGTTTAATTTGAGAAGAGAGAATTAATTAACGAAAATAAACAAATTTACATTTATCAACATATTTAAACTAAGTTTTAACTGATTCTAAAAATTTTTATTTAAGTAGATATAGTAATTTTATACATTTAGAACTTATGCATTAAATCTGAAATTACAAATTTATTGAAGAAAATACAACGACTGCTTGTTTTAACCTCTTTGAGTAATTTGCATGTTCCATCTTGTTTTATTTGTTTCTATCTTATCATTGAATAATTAAATAATATTTGAAAAGTTTTTTACCCACCTTTGACTGTTTTATTATTTTTTCGTTTTTCAAAAATATTTTTTATCCTATTCATAGATAATATTTTATCAAAAACTACAAAAAATGCTTTTGTGTATTACTTTACATATTAATTTAAAGCTTTATGTATTTAATTTTTATGCAAAATAAGTAAAATACGTGTGAAAATGCGTAAATATGCAAATTCTTGAAAATAATCATCGTAAATAAAAAAAAAATGATCAGCTAGGATTTCATGCAATATGGATTATAATTCTACCAATGATTACCTATCATTCTGCTGGAACCGTTTTGGCTGACATTTCAGATTGAATAAAAGTTGATTTCTGCCCACCGTGTATAGTTATTATTAGAAATGCAGAAATATACTTACAAAGTTAGGAGGGGGGGGGGCAAGAAGAGGGAAAATTATGATTTAGTAATACTTGAACGACCCCTTATCCAAATTTTCAGTATACGCTGTTTTTCAAATTAGAGTATTTTAAACTATAATTAAATTTCGACTGTAATAAATACTCTTAAATATTAAAATCATAAAGAAGAAATTATATTCAATTTTGGAGTGACAAATTTAATTTGAATGGTTGTAAGGATTTCAAACGTATATTTACTAACTAAAATTGAAATTATTGATTGTCTTTAATTTTGCTATTGGAAAGCTATAAAAATGTTTGAAATAAATTTTTAAACGTATTTAAATTGAATTACTAGTTACTATCACTAAAATTGATATTGAAACACCGTCTTATATTGTATCGCAAATAACTAAATTCTTTCAAATAAAAACATTTGCAAAAGTCAGCTTATGTATTGAAATGAATTTATTTGTAGCATTTTTAATTTTTGTTGTGGGTACTTTCATTATATTCTAATTAGCGAAGATAAAAACCCTTATTCAATATTTTCCAAACAATTTAAAGAAATTTTTCACTTAAAGAAAAAAGATTGAAATGAATAAACAAAAATTTATTCACGTGATTATCTCAATTTCAACTTTATTAATTTTGATTTTCTGTTGATTTGGACGGTTAATAATGAAACTTATTATAAAATTTGTAAAATATATACATCTTCACTTCTTAATTTACAAGTTTTTAATCAAAACAAGGTTCAACAATTAAATAAACGCAAATTGAAAATTCGCGTTCGAAACTTGGCCAGTCGCCCGGCATGTATGTCATTTCAGTTTCATCCTTAAACCGAAATCGTTTCGTCGTGGCGTACGATTTTCATTCATAAAGTGTAAATTTACATCATTTTTCGTCAAAATTAGACCGGAAATAGATGATAGACTCTAAAGCAGTGAAGGTTTTCTAAGAATTTCGGAAAATTAAAGTGCATTTTATCGGTTACGGATTGTAGAAAATTCGCTCCTCGTTTCGTGCCCATGGCGGACTGTTAAAAGTAATTTTATACATTATTTTTTGTGACTGATTTTTTTCTGCTTCCATTTTCTTTTTAATTTCGTCTATTTTTTGAAGATTTAAAATTGTGCTTACATATTAAAAATGTTTGAAGCTCAAAATGTACCTGTTTTTTTCACTTGTTATTTATTGTATAACTTAGATTGTTGTAGAATACTGATATTTTGTTTTTTATTTTCGCAGGTGTTCCTGAGTGTAACTAAATCTGAAAGGGAATTTCTCATAATCGATGTTCTTTTTTTTAAGCTAGTGAAAATTCTATTTACAAAAAGTACATTCACTAAAAGCTTCAAATTCTAGAAACGAGTTCATAATTCATATTGGGTTCATTTCATTTGATAAATTACATGATTTAAAATTTCTATGTAAAATTTAAATTCAGTGCATTTAAAGTTTAGACGATTGTTCAACTCTAAGAAAACGACTACAAGCAGGTAAAATATTGTTTAAACTAATTAGTATCATTTTATCAAATCTTTTTTTTTTAGTATCTGCAGAGTTATGACATTAAATTTTAAAATAAAATATTAATTTAATGAAATAGTTAACTAAAATTTCAGTTAAATGAATAATATAAAATGCTTAAATAAATTTACAGTACATGTTACGAATTAATTTTGTCAATATAATTTTTTTAAACAGATTTATGTAAAATAACATCAAGATTAGTCCATATTTAAAGTTGTTAATATTATTATTCCTCTTTATTAAAATATATGTCAATGTTGTTGAATAAACTATAATTTTGGGGTCTGTCAGCTCAATCTTTTTAAGGCTTAAAGTTTCAAACCTTGGTCTAGATTTCTGAACACCGTGAAATAGCCGGGAATTTGTTTGAAAACCGGGAATTTTTCAGATTTGTTTTTACTTTTGGAATAAATATCGTCTCGCTTTTCGAAAAAATGTGCTTGGAATTGTGCTCAATGTTACCAACTATCTCCATTAAAATATCGAAGATTATTTTACATTTATGATTTCAGAGTTAATGTTTCGTTCAAAAATGAATGTTCCTTTTGTATTATATATTTTAAAATCTTTTTTCCCCTGTTTTCAAGAAAATTTCCCTTTTTCTTGGGTATTCGCTTAAATTTGAACTAAAATAATTGAAATTTATTTCTTTTTTACTGAGAAGTCTACTATTATATTTTTGGTTTAGAATTCATCCCTTTTGGTTTAGAGTTCAACTGTTTTGTTGAAAATGAATTATTTTTCATTGGAAAGTCTACTATTATATTTTTATATCATAACTTATCTCTTCTGGTTAAAAATTATACTATTTGGTTAAAAATATAATTATTTTGTTGAAAATTGAACTATTTTGTTCAAAAATAATCTTTTGGTCGAAAATTCTACTGTTATGTTGAAGATTCGTCTTTTTAGACAGAAAATTTATCATTTTGTGTTGAAAATTCATCTTTTGTAGGAAAGTTATCTTTTCTGGTTGAAAGTTAATTCTTTTTATTTGAAAAATCGAATATATTTGTGGTTCAGAATAAATCTATTTTGGTTAAAAATTCTTTATTTGGTTGAAAATGTAATCATTTTGTTGAAAGTTGAACTATTTTGTTCAAATAAAATCTTTTTTGGTCGAAAATTCAACTACTTTATTAAATATCCCTCTTTTAGATAGGAAATCCGTCCGTTTGGATTGAAAAATCATGTTTTTTGGTTGAAAATGCATCTCTCTCGGTTGAAAGTTAGTTCTTTTTAACTTAAAAGTCTACAATTATATTTTTGGTCCAGAATTCATCTCTTTTGGTTAAAAATCTTTTCAATTCAACAATATTTAAAAAAATCATCTTTATTCGTTGAGTATTCAAGTTTTTTGTTGAGCATCTGTTTTTTGAATAGAAAATTCATCGTTTGGTAGAAAAGACATATTTTTTAAAGAAAAATTACCTTTCTTGGTTGAAAATTCAACTGTATTTTTGACTTGAAAATTCAACTATTTAGTTGAACGTGCAACTGTTTTAGGTTGAACTTGAACCTTTTTGTTTGCCAATTTAATCATTTGGTTGAACATTTTTCGTAGGCTGGAAATTTAACTGTTTGGTTAAAAATGAAAATTTGTTCTTAAGAGTTCGTCTATTTTGCTTGAAACTTCAACTATTTGCTTGAAAAATCATCTTTCTTAATAGAAAGTTAACTGTTTTGGGTGAAAATTCATCTCTTCAGGTTTAAAAGTCGAATGTTCTCTAAAACATTTGATTTACTATTGTTATTTAAAAGAATTTATTTTCTTGAAAAATCATTTATTTTCCGTCTTTAGAGAATTTTAGGCTATGAAGTCTGAAATCACTTTTAAAATAATTTACATTATATATTTTATGTTGGAGTACTAAAATGTTTAATTACTTTCAAAAATTATATAATAAAGCAACTAGTTTTGAATTATTATTATAAACACTTAAAAGTCAACCGGAAAAATGTAATTCTTGACCGGGAAAATCGGGAAATAGCCTGTTATTTTAGATTTTTGTACAATAGTAGTAAGTAATATTTCGGATTTTACTTTTTTAATTCAAGGGTGCAACATTAGTTTGTTGAATGTTGGCTGGGCGCTAGGAAAGCGATCATGCAACCCTCATGATTCGAAGCAGGTAAAATATTATTTTTTAATCACACATTAAAATCTGCAATTTATATCAGATGGCCGTCCGTCGTTTACAACTCCTAGATCTTAAAATATTTGTGCTAGAGAGTTAAAATTTCCCATGAATATTAATTCCTTATCTATTATCTATGTTTTTTTTTATTACTTTCTATAGACTAAGAAAAATTAAGGAATATGGAAATTTGCCTTTTAGATCCCTATGCTGGAAGGTTTTCTTTTAGTCCGATTTTCCTCGGGAATGGGTCAAATTAAATCTGTTGGCATGTAAAATTGCAATAAAGAATAAAATTTGGTATGTCATACTCTTCTTTTCATTATATCAGTGGTAAAAATAAGGAGAATTTTCCTGGTCCGATTTTCCTCGGGGATGGCTGAAATTGAAGCCTTGGCATTTAGAATTGAGATAAAAAATAAAATTTGCTATTGCATATACTTATTTTTTTATATCAGTGGTTAAAATACATGAAAATTAGGGATTTTGTTTTTTCATGGTTGGGAGTGACTCGAATCCTATCTTTGACCTGATTTTTTATCAATTTATAAATATTTTAAATCTTTTAGATCTGAAGGACAGGAGGATCCAGAGCAAAAGTGGTCCCTGCATAGTTCTCGGTCTTCGCAGAAGAGAAGGGATCTCTGGGAACTGGCCTGAAGAGGCGGTGTCATCGTTACAACGTGTAAGAGCCGCGAATGTAAGTCGTCTTTTTAATCCCTCCTGTTTCCAATCATGTCAGGAAAGAATTATCCAAGCTGATACGGAAATCAGGTTGTATTTAAATTTTAAATCTAAAAATCGCACTGTGACTGATAATTAAACTTCACTGTTTAATCGGCAAGTGGATATTCACCATCTTTGTGTTTCATTTCTAGCTCAGGAAGCCTTTTCTTGGTTCGCAAAATGAGACGAAACTCCTTTTTTTAAATTTCAATCAGTCTATTTTTAAAATAAATCAAATTTAAATTCGTGAAAAATCAGATTTGATTTTAATTAAAACCAAGAAAGGAACGGGAAACCTGTGTGTCGAAGGAAGACGTGTCTTCACGTTCTTTTTAAAATTTTACTTAATTTTTACTTCGATGCTCAGAAAAATCATATTTTATATAATTTATACTTGCATATTTTATTTAATATTCCTTAGAGTTTTATTTTAATCTGAAATATTTCTTCCTCGAGTTTTAAATTGGTCTTGATGTGAACTTTTTTTACCTCTACATCGCTCGAGTTTAAATTTTAATTCAATTTCCTTAATTAAATTTAAAATCATCTTAGAGTTTGAAATTAAAAGAGGACAAATGACATAAAAGCTTTGTTTATAGATTAGAATGTTTTCTCCTCAGCGTACACTGTTTTATTTTTATCAAGTCAGTCGCAAAATCTGATGCGGGTGTGTGTTTGTATGATGTATTTGTAGATTTTGCCTAACTTGAGTAAATTTTTATAAATCACACTTATTTTACCATATTTTTAATTATTTATATAAATAATAAACATCTTTTTAATCAATGAAATCTACTAATCAGGTTCTTGCATAAATCTTCCTTTGAAAATTGATTTTGTTGTACAGTGAAAAAACAGCGTACGATTGCAGGTTTTTACTCATTTTTGCATGTAAATGTAAAATGCCCTAGCGTGTCTTTCAAGCTCAGGTGCAGGATTTGTCCCGGTACGTGTCCCTAGGTTAGGTTTTTTTTGCACCGGGGCGGTGAGAATGAGAATCGTGGAGTAATTGTGTTGGTGTGAGTCTAGCTTTTTCATTTAATTAATTTATTCTTGTGTGAATTTTTGTATTTTTTAAATGGGTAGCATTGGGATTAAAGTTCATTGAATTTTCATGAAGATACGTTTTCCCCGATTTTTGGTACAACCATTTGACCAATTATCCCTGTTAAAATAGCGGAATGTTTGTCGAGTTGAATTTTTTTAAATTGATTGACAAAACTCGAGCGCAAATAGAATTCGTCGGTGGCAATTGCCAGAAAAAAGAAAAGGCTATATGCTGAAGAACCCTAAACATGAAGAGGGGAACTTCTATCAAGAGTCATTTATTTTCGAATGAATGATTTTTGATAGCTTTTTATCCACGTCACAGTGCTGATTTTTCTTATTTTGATGTTGTATTTTGTGTGCAATATAATTAGTCTGATCAAAAGGCTCAAAGTTTCATGAATTGAAACAGGTTTTAAACTGTAAAGCTTTTGAAATAGTTTTTATTCCACTAGTGTCTCTTTTTGCTTTCTAGCGAGATCCTTTTTACATGGATTTAATTCTCCACATTTCTACTTTTTGATGTTCCACTTTTAATTAATTTTCTATAGGAATTAGATTGAACGGAAAATTGTAAGTAAAGTTTACGGCGTATTTTTGATTTTATAATTGACTTAATTAATAGAAATCGAATAACACTCTCTTCCAAATGTTCTCAGCATCTGCGAGGATCTCAGACGGAATCTTTAGGAAAATCTTGAAGAACAAAAAGGTGTATGTGCAAAGTTCGGAAGCACTTCTATCAAGATTAGGTAAAATTTAATTTATTTAATGGAATTTAAGTATTTACTACAGTATCAAAGAATGAATGATCCGATAATTATAATTGACTTGTTCTAAATATAAAAAAATGTGTAGTCTTAACTCTACATTTTGTATTCAGATTTTTTAGATGAACATTTTTCATTACCAACGTAAAAGCTACGAACATTAAAATTCAAATAATTTACACACAAATATTTGATTAGGACAGAAAAAAGTTATAATTTGGTAAGTTGAAAACGTCGGTAAAAAATTAAAACTCAGCGTTAGGTATAAAATATCTTGGTGATTTGAAAGACTCAATGCTATTTTGAACTTATATTTAAAATAATTGCAATTTCAAATAATTAAAAATAATTACCTACCTGTTACTATTGGAAGCTGTGACATCCTTTGCGTTGAAGGTTTAATATGAGGAATAGGCATCGTTAAAAGTACTCCTGCACTCGTTCCAATCCACAATAATTCGTTACAAGCCAGAAGAGCAGTAACCCTAAGGCAAGCAGCCTTATGTTGTCGGATTATGTCATCGCAACCTGCAACAAGATTAATGTTTTCGTTAAAATAAATTTCAAAGTAATAAGGTCGACTAGAATCAAATGTGATTTATAATTAGGTCAAAGAAGACTAGTAAAAATTTCTAAATCTGACAACTATATCTAAAGAAACGTTTGAATATACTTGAAGCTCAAGACGTTAAAATAAACCATTTTTGAAACTTTATTAGTGCTTATTTTTATATGCAGTTAAAATAATATTTGAAGAGAAAATGAAATTGTAGAAAAAAAATTGTTCATATTAAAAAAGTGTTCATTTTAACGTTTGCAACTTTACAAGGGGAACCTGCACCCTTCGACATTTTTTTTCATCACACTGCTCCTAGTAATAGGTCATTACCAAACTTGCAATATAATGCTCTTTTCAGCCATTAAAAAAAAAATTTAGAAGAATCCACGCACCTTACATGGACCTCGATGCGAGAGTGTTTCATCTCCCGATTATATCAGGCGGTAGCGCCCCGAATTTGTAACCGGAAAGTCCGGGCTCGACACCTACTATCGGAATTTTTTGCTAATTTTTTGTGGTTCAATTTTTCGTATTGCAATTGACTATTACATTCATTTACACCAAACCACAATATTCATTTTTAACCATTTTTTCATATGAAAAATTGTTTTTTTCCGCCTTTGCCACTTTTACTCCAAAGCAAGTCTTTTTTTTATAGAAAATCCTCATTTTCCTTCATTCAATTGTTAATAAAATAATGAGTGATGTTTTTTAAGAAGA
The DNA here is from genome assembly GCA_011634705.1 of Andricus grossulariae. NCBI lineage: Eukaryota > Metazoa > Arthropoda > Insecta > Hymenoptera > Cynipidae > Andricus > Andricus grossulariae. The sequence goes on from JAABKJ010000059.1 coordinate 81,008, forward strand.
AAATTTAGGAAGAAGCAGAATTTTTCAAGGATGTCGCGGCACTGACTTATCCTTGAAATATTCGCTTGAGAAGTGAGAAAGGTTGAAAGAAGAAATTGTTTCATGTGAGAAGAATGGTTAAAGTGGATATTTTGATTTGATTTCAATAAATTTAATAGTCAATTACAATGCAAAAAATTTGAAAGAAAAAAAATGGCAAAAAAGGCTACCGCTTGATCTAACCGGGAGTTAAAAGAGTCTCGCCTTGCTGCTAATGTACAGTGCGTGGATTTTTTTGAAGCCGGTTTTATCGAAAATGGCTGAAAAGCGCATCTTATTACTTTAGCATATTACAAATTTGACAACAACCCATTACTGCGAGGAGTATGAACCTAAACAGAATTCTGAAGGGTGTAGGTGACCCTTGTCAGATACTTTCAAAATTGAAGTTTTGGGGTATTTTTTTTACTAATCTAGTTCCTAGAAACCAATTAAAACCATAAATGAAAGATTGAATTAGCCTTAAAGATTTTTCTTCGATTTAAAACTTACTGGCAAGCATTTTTGTAACTGCTGGGGCAATATTGATATCAGATAAACACTCGTAACTGCTTGCATGATATAATTTTAGTACTGCACTATTGTGTAATGAGATCCAAACCCCAAGACCTCCCGAACTCGCCAAACAGGATATCGATCGACTAGCATCGTTACTAACTGTAAAGGTGTGTTCGATATCCAACGAGTAGGTGTTTAAGACTTTTATGGTGTTGTGACAACCACACCATAATTTTCCAGATACTGGAAGCATTTTGGTAACAGGGGAAGCGACTGTGCTGACGGAAACGGTCATTGGATCTGCAGTATTCCATGTTCCCGCTGAAAAAATTGAATAATTTAAGTAGATAATTGATAAGATAATTTCAATATTCTTTACATTTTTTAAATTGCATTATTTTGCTTACTTTGGTCTCTTGTGTATACTGTAACATCACCGTTTGCTAACGAAACGAAGACTTTGTTGTCCAGGTATCTGAAAAATGAAAATATTTGTTTTTAATTTGTGACAATCTTTTAATTAATTTTAATTTTGTGTCGAAATGATAGAAATTTGAGGCAAACTAGAATGAATTTCAATTCAGAAAGGACGAGCTTGTGAATTTTTAACCCCCGTTTTGTTTGCAGAAGATTGCAATTTTTTTCCTTGCATATTTTTACGAGAAAACTTAAAAAAAATTGTTCTTTTATTTAAATTTTCTATATATCCTTAAAAATATTTTACTTTTTCTAACATTTTAATTTTTTTTACAATATTTTTAAATCGAGATTTAACTTGATTTTATTATATCGAAGTGTCTCGATGTCCCAAAATTCGGGAGTGTTTCCGTACAACTATTCGCAGCCAAATTATAATGATTAAAGTTAAAAACGCTCAAAATTTTCAGACAATAAAACTTTGTTCATGCGTGACCGTAGATCAGGGAAAACCTGGAAATCATAGAAAAATCAGGGAATTTTGTTTCTCAGGAAAAGTTAGGGAAAAGTCAGGGATTTTTGAAAACACGTGTAAAAGTCAGGGAATTTTTATAAGGGGAATTACAATCATCAAAAATAATATATTTATTTAATTTGAATAAATCTGAGAAAACAATGTGCAACATTGTCCTGAATAGTGAGAGATTAGAGCAAGTTGACAAATACATATATCTGGGTAGCC
>JAABKJ010000060.1:0-40693 GCA_011634705.1 Andricus grossulariae
ACCGTACGTGACGCGCCCAAGATCTTTCTTATATTAAACTATGTACTACCCCTCCGATCGTTTTGAGACTCGGATATAGTTATTCTATGGTGTTTAGAGATTTTTTAGACAAAAGATGGTAATAGTTCCTCGAATGCATCCCATAAAAAAAATTCAAAAGAATTTTGAACTTTTTTTTGACCGGTATTTTTTGAAAAAAAAATTCGAAATTTTTCTACAACATTCTCTCATTGAATCCCATAACATATTTTTTGCCCATTGAAATCTGTTTAGCCGTTCTGGAGAAAAACTAATTTTTTATTTTTCTTCTAACCCCCATAACTCCCATAAAAATTATTTCTTAAGTATAATATTTTGGGGAATTTAGTCTTACATCAGTGCCAACTTATTGTAAAAATCTCAACCACATCCGAGCTGGGGCAGCACATACATGCTTATCCTGCTATGCCCTTTATAGATCTTATTTGGGTGTACATCTTTCGTCAATGAATTTTTTTTTCGTACCTTGCGTCGTTTCTTCAAAATTTTGTTGTTTTGTTTAATGGTGCTTTTTACGAAAAAAAAAAAAAAAATACGCATCCTATCAAAAAGTGATTCATAACAAATTTGTTGATCTTTCATGGGTGTACAATTATTGTTTCATCATCTTTTGTCGTATCTTGCATAGTTTGACCGCAAAATGGAATTTTTGATTTTTCATTACTTTTTGTGCGATCAAAATTTGAATTTTCGGTTTTCCAAAAAAGTTTAAAAAGTTATCATAATCTTGTTATTACCGCCATCAAAAATTATTCGTGGAGAGCTGGCTAATGAAGATATTGAAACTTTTAACGACAACCGATGTTACTTTTATTCGGAAGAACATCGGTTATGCTCGGCGATCTTGATAGTGTAAAAATAGAAAGTAATAGAAACGAAAATTTGATGCTTGTCAATGATAGAGAAAAATATGTTATGAAGTTTTCTACTATTTTCAATTTAACGTTTTTGTGCCAGCTATCCGTCATTTTTGTTGATGGGACGTTTTACATATTCTACAGCATTTGCTCGAATAAAGTACGTAAACGTAGTTTATTGTCTTCCCATACATTTTCCAAAGTTTCAGCGTGATATTTTATTTATAAAAAAAGTTCTTAGATTCAGAAAAAAAATTAAAAAATTGAAAAAGTGAGGCCGGTAAGGTATGTATTTATGCGTGTCACATGCCCTTAACTGCTGAATGAAAAAAACTGCATTTGAATTTGAAAGCCAAAATAGTGTATGTTGATTTCGAACCTGCCACACATACATAAAAATAAGAAATGTTGGGAGACAGTTGGAGCGAGAGAGAGGTTTGACTCCTTCGGACATATTCCCTCTTTCTCACTTACGCGCGCACATTATCTCCTCCTCGTACGGTGGTATGAAGTGGCCGCCAGTGGTGGGGGAAAGAAGGAACGGAGGAGAGAGCGCCGCCGGACTGAGTTCGTGTACAGCCGCTCTCCTCAATTCTGACCGCGGGACTGAATTCGAGTGCACTGAAATAAATAATATAAATAACCTGGGAAATGTAAAAGCGATTAGGTTTTATGGCATTCTATTCTTGCACCTTTAATAAAACGATTATCCTTCGAACCCAAGCTCTGACGATTCCTGAACATTTTCTCATGAATTCTGACTTTTCTTGACGATTTCTGTCGAGAAACGTAACAAAAGTGGTCAGCAATGGTCAGAAGTCCTGACTTTTTTCTGATGATTCTTGACTTTTTTTTAGTAGGGAATTTAAACAAATTGAAAAAAAGTACCTCAAAATTAAAAAAATACTGTACGAAACGCGAATTTGTTTATGCTATTTGTTTATAACAATAAAATTTTTCATAAAATATCAATGTACTGCTCCGGAATATCACTGGTAAATCAATTGAAACAAATTTAAAAAAAGTACTTCAAGCTTTAAAAAATTGCATATTCAAAATAATGACAAAATCTCATACTACTGTTTATAAAAATGCAATTGTTAAAAATATAAACCGGAATATTATTTTGAAAATTTTGTCATACAATGTTCGTACTGCGAAATATTATTCAAAATGCATAACCAATATCTTTTTTATATTTGATTGTTATAGGACAAAGGAAAATAGTAGATAGATGTCACCGTTTGTACCCGAAATCAGTTAAAACTTGTTTTAACTAGTTAAAACGTGAAAATACAAGGAGCATTTGTCAACACTACTTTAACTAGTAAAAACGCGGAGTAATCAAGTGCTTTTGTGAAAACCCGAAGAAATGTTTAATTCCATCTGATTTCGTGTTTCAACTGAAAAAATCAGTTAAAACTAGATTCACCCAATTATGCTTTTGAAAGAACTAGTTTTATCTGCACTATTCAGTGAAAACCCGAAATACTGAGTTTGTAGTGACTGGTCACAGAAGAGTGATTGTTCACAGCTCGTACCACTTTTCCAGCTCACCCTTAAAAAAAACACGTGCTAGCGACTGGTCACAGAAGAGTGATTGGTCACATCTCGAACCACACTGAATACTACAGGTAAAACTAGTTCTTTCAAAAGCACAATTGGGTGAATCTAGTTTTAACTGATATTTTCGGTTAAAACACGAAATAAGATGGAAGTAAAAAAATCTTCGGGTTTTTACAAAAGGACTTGGTTGCTTCGCGTTTGGACTATTTAAAACTAGTTTTGACAGATAATCGTGGTAATTTCGCGTTTTAACTAGTTAAAACTAGTCTTAACTGAATTCGGGTTAAAATGGTAATATATATAATGAATGTAGTAAATGTTTGGTAACGTGTTATACGAAAATCTCCTTTTCTTCTTTTTGAAGAAAAAATTGAGTAAAATGTATCATGTTTCTGACGATTTTTGTATTCTTTTGTAATAAGAAATTAATCGATAATAATTATCGATTAGTTCTTGAAGAACAATTATTATTCTTTCTAGGTTTTTGTAGCGCCGGACTGAAACCCTTATGGTTTCGGTCGGGTATCCGTCCGTCCACCGTACAAAAGGGCATAAGCGCCAAAGTTTTTTTCCAAATATTTTTTTCAAACCTTCTTTTTCAACAAATTTTTTTTACAAAATTAAAAAATATTTTGTTTTAAGATTTTGTTAAGCCTTAAATTAACGTCTTAATAGACTACGAAACCATTTCTTGCAAGCGCTTGGCGCCTACTTTGACTAATTTTTTTTATTTAAATCGAAATGAAATCTACTTTTTTACCTTCTCATCCTAATGAGAAGGTATTAGTTTTATGTAAAATTTGACTTCTTCGATTTTCATCAAATCTCCACGTTTTGAGACCCCCTTAGTCAGGAAAAATTGATTTTTGCGAAGGTTTCTATCTGTCGGCCTGTCTGTAGTAGTAGTGGATTGTAGGCACGATAACTTTCGAAAAAATGATCAGATTGCACTGAGCTTTGGCACACTTTTATAAGCCCTAAAAGTAAAGGACGAGTTCAGTTACCAGCCATTTTTGACCAACGGTTCTGGTTTTATTCAATTTTGCGGTCAAAATATGCAAGATACGCAAAAAATATTAAGTTGATAAAAATTGTCCACCCAAAAAGATCTACAAATTTGTTGTTAATTATTTGTTGATAGGACGCGTAGTTTTTATTTCAATCGCAAAAAATAACGTTAAACAATAAAAAATTTAATTTTTGGAAAAACAATGCAAGATACGAAAAAAATGAATTTGACAAAAGTTGTTCACACAAAAGAGATGTAGAAATCCCTTTTTTTTTGCTTTCTCATAGAGGAAGCTTTGTATTTCATTTGTTATGTATTTTTCTCTAATAAGCCGGAAAGGAGGTAGTTCGGAAATCTAATTTCGAATTTTTTTCTTGCTCTGATTTCGGCGCATAAAATTATTTATAAGAAAGTAAATTTTATTTCGATCTTAAATAAATTTTGTTAATAGAGTCACTAAACGTCAAGATCATTTGATTAAAAACAAGAATAGGCTCTAATTATCTAAAAGATATTTAATTCTAGTATTTATGGAGTAAAATGAGGCAATGCAATTTTGAGGTTGGTCCTTGTTCTAAAAAATCATAAAATTCACTGTCAAAAAATAAATTCACTGTCCTTTCCCTGTTTTCCCCAGTCTAAAAAAAATCCTTGTCATTTCCCGGTTTTTCTTAGTCTCAAAACAATTCCCTATCATTTCCCGTTTTTCTCCGTCTCTTGGTCCCTAATAGCACGGAACGTTCCCGGAACGTGTAAAATGTCCGCCGTTTAGGAACGTTCTACTGGAACGTTCTCAACATAAATTGCCGTTGATGTTATTATTATCAGTAAATATCGCGTAAACCGTAAGTGATAGGTTAAATCGATGTCAGTTTCTGATATGGAAATCATATGATCCACAGAGGACATCCCTACAACTATTGATTGGAAATCTGTCTCGATAGTAAGAGAGATCAGGCTACTCTAGTTGAATTGATAAAAAAGCTTGTAGCTGGAGGGACGGAGATCCGCACCGGTTGTTGGGAGGGTTATATATTAATCTCGAAGATCATGGTTTCGTCAACCAAACTGTGAATCGTTCTGAGGAGTTTGTGAATCACGCTACCGCAGCGCACACTCATGACGTCGAGTCATCTTGGCATCTATGACAAGTTATAAGGGTGCCTTGCCGCCCGTATACGTTCAAACAGGGTATGGGTTTGACCAACATTATGTCTGTGACTAGTTACAGGGTCACCTTCCCGTCCCCCGTGAGACGTCGGAAAGAAGTAAGTGTTTGACCAACATTATATCTATGATCATTCACAGGGGTGCCTTCCCGCCCTTCATGAGACATTGGAAAGGGGTATGGGTTTGACCAACATTATGTCTCTGACTAGTCACAGGGGTCCCCCCTGTCCCCATAAGACGTTGGAAAGGGGTATGGGTTTGACCAACATTATTTCGGTGACAGGAGTACCCTTTCCGCCCCCACAAGATGTTCGAAAAGGGTAAGCGTTTAACCAGTATTATATATCTGATAATTCACAGGTGTACCTTCCCGCCCCCCATGAGAAGTTGGAAAGGGGGTATGGATTTGACCAACATTGTATATGTGATTATTCACAGGGGTGCCTTCGCGCCTCCTATGAGACGTTGGAAAGGGTTATGCGTCAAACCAACATTATTTCTGCGACAAGTCACAGAGGTGTCTTTCCACAACCACGAAACGTTCGAAAAGGGTAATTCTTTGACCAGCATTATATCTGTGATCAATCACAGGGGTGCCCCCCCCCTGAGATGTTGGAAAGGAGTTTGGGTTTGACCAACATTATTTCTGTGACAAGTCATGGGAGAGCCTTGCCACCACCACGAAACGTTCGAAAAGGATAATTGTTTGAACATTATATCTGTGACTACTATGGGCGAGAAAATTGTAGGTAGGCATCTGGCTTTGAAGCTGAACAACTCAGCCAAAAAAAATTATAGCGTAATCACTAAATAGTCATTTGAAAGCTCAAAGTATTCTACGTAAATGAGCTTAAAGGCGTTAATGTAAAAAAAACGTGTGCTTTGTGGACTGAAAAATATTTTTAAAAAAGTTAGGAATTTCGGGCACATTTAAGAAGAGTAAAGTTTAGAGCATTATTTTTTATACAAGAGACAAAGGGAAAAATGTGAAAAAAATCATGAATATGAAGAAAACATTTGTGAACAAATTTCAGCTAACAAATTTGAGAAATAATAAAAAAATTTTGCTCAAAATTACAAAAATGTGCAACTATACTATCTTTAGTTCTAATGAAGATATTAAAGCAATTCAAACTCCAAACTGTAACAGTTAGGCTCTGTGATTATTCACAATCTCCCGGAAGGATGTGTTTGTTTCTTTTCTCGCGAAAATCGCGATATTTTTACACTTTTTTTTGTAGGAAAGCAAGTGTCAAAGCAGCGGGGGTGCCTTTTTTGTTGCCGACCGCGGGTGCCTTTCTTTGACCCGTGCTTCTGAACTCTTGCCCAGACATTAACGCTCTTCTGACCGGCAGCAAAAAAAATTGCACCCCCGCTGGTTTATAAGACTTACATTCCAACAAAAAAAATGTCCGAAAATATCGCTATTTTCATGCAAAAAAAACAATCACATCTGTTCTGGAGATTGTAAATAATTACAGAGACTTTGCGTTACAGTCTGCAGTTTGAATCGCTTTAATATCTTCATTTAGAACTAAAGATAGTACAGGTGTACATTTTTGTAATTTTAAGCAACAATTTTCATTATTTTGCAAATTTGTTAACTGCAATTTGTCCATAAATGTTTTCTTGATATTCATGAATTTTTTCAAATTTTTCCCATTGCCTCTTGTATAATACTCTAAACTTGACTGAGCTGTTTAGCTTCAAAGCCAGATGCCTCCCATTTTCTCACCGATAGTAGTCACAGGGGTGTCGCTGAGATGTATTACTAATTTTCTCGGAAACTATCACTCGTGGAAAAAAGTGCAAAAAATTTGAATCTCGATGGGATCTACAACTTTTTGTTTTTAATTTTACGAAATTTTTCGTATTGGCTGAGATAAACGCAAAAACCACAATTCGTATGGGTTTTTTCTTGGTTTCACCATAAAAATCACCTAGTCGCCAATTTTCACTATCATTTTTGTAATCAGCGCGTCCACATACATAAGTATATGAAGTGTGAAGGAAATCGGAGAATTCACCTATTCGGAACTGCACCCATTTTAATTAAGGACATGTACCGAACTCGCATGTAACCAATTCTTTTAAACGAACTTACTCCTAAACTAATAACTCGAATGAATTTTCCGTGACAGACAGGCGTTCGTATTTCTTTCCGTATGAAACATTCATTCGAGTTATTAGTTCACAGTTAGAAAAATCTTTATTAAATTTAATACAAATGTATATGAAGTCATCTGCAAAGGCGGTAGTTAAAATTTGATATACATTATAGTATGAAAAGCTGTAGATTGTATATTAAATGTAATTACAGGTCGGTATAGCAGCATGCTTGAAAACTCAAAGTGCTCTTATTTCTTTAAATCTTATAAATTATTTGCAATTAAAGTAATAATCTAGAATTCGTCGATTGAATTGCTTTTTATGATGAAAGTTCAACGTGCATGTGGAACTTTTTCCAAAATTTTCTCTGAACGGTAGAAATTTAATGTGAGTACATTTTATTGCAGGTTAGGTCTGTTATTTATTTACGCAATTGAACTTTTCGACTTAAAATCCAATTTTATTTTTGTTTGACTGTAAGAAGGTATCATGTTTTATTATTGAGAATCGAAAATTACACCAAACTTATTTTGATTTTGTGTAAAATGGAATTATCTGAGCGATTATCATGAATGTACATGAAATTTAATAAACACGTTCCTAATATTGATTTTATATGCTTGAAATATTAATTTTAATATACAATGGTATTTAAAATTTAATACTATTTTTAACAGTGTTCATAAGTGAGTTCGCTTAAAAGAATTGATTACGTGACAGGTTAGTACATGCCCTCAAGTACGTAAAGATATGTATGCCAAGTCGGCAGAAAATTAAAATCATAACCATGAATAATTAATGACTTTTCCAGCATTTAATTCATATAGACGAAGAAATTACCATTCTCATAATTCGGTTTACCACAGTGGAAAATCATCTTGCTGCCGTCCCGAAGACCCGTGTTCGATTCCTAATCCTATGTTTAGGAATATGTATTTATTTTCGAATTTGTGCAATTATATTTGAGATAAGAGTATATTGTGTACCTAGGGTATAAAAAGGCGTTTGCCTCCTTCGTGTACACGATATTTTATGCAACAAAGGTGTACTATATAAGTTAATCACGTCTGAAATTTGAGGTTTGGTTGATGCGGCCATAATCGTACACAGGCGACAGCGAATACGCATGTGCGGAGTACGATTATGAGCTCATAATACTCCTTTTTGGTGATCTATTCCTCCAATTTGTTCGTTTTCCGGAAATATAAAATCCGCAATTTTTTCTTTTTTTTTACAACGTTAACCCGTGCCGCCGGACTTTTGAAATTAACATAAGGTTTTAAATGGGAAAAGGTCGGGTTTCGAAAAAATGGTGAAAAGAAGTACTTATTATAAACTTTTTGTGAATTAAAGCATAACATTAAGTAACCTCAAAGTTAATTAAGTCACCTCTTAAGGAATTTTCAAGGAATCATTTCCATCCAATAAATTTTTATTTGGATCCCCTAATATCCTTCCTTTTGATCACTTCAAAAATAGAAATTTATTAAAAATACAAAATTACAAAGTAATACAAAAACCTTTTAAAATACAATGAAAAATCAGACAAATCAAATTTTGTATTCGAAATTATAATTTTTCGAGCTTGAAAAGGGAAGGGAAAAGTTCTGTCGCACCCTATCCCTTTCCCAGCTTCATGATTTCTTTACAAAAATTGTCAAAATTATTCTATTTGAAAATTTATGATCAAGAAGTCTTTTCTATTCATGCGTCAACTTTGAATTATGTCGATGAAAAAAGTTTTTCTGTTTGAAACAGATGTTTCCAATATTATAAATGAGTATAACATTTCTTAATCTCCAATAAAGTGTATTAATATTATATTTCAATCGATTTTCCTTGAATCGAAGAATCTTTTCCGTTCTTGCATCAATTTTGAATTATGTTCAAGAAAAAAGTTTTACTATAAAATACCGTTTTTTCAAATGTTATGTATTGCCATAGCTTCCTTACTCCTCAATAAAAAGTATCAATATTATCAGGTCAATCTATTTGCATTCAATCAAGGAATCTCTTCCGTTATTGCATCAATTTTGACTTATGTTAATGAAACAAATTTTACTACAAAAACCGTTTTTTCCAATATCAGGCATTACCATGGCTTTCTTACTCTTCAATAAAATGTATCAATATTATAGGTCAATTGATTCGTCTTGAATCAAAAAAACTTTTCTATTCTCGCATAAACTTTAAATTATGCGAATGAGAAAATTTCACTATAAAAGTCGATTTAAAAACCTCAAACCAAGGAATTTTTTATGTTCTTGCGTGGACTTTGAATTATGTTAAAGAAAATAGTTTCACTATAAAAACCGTATTTGCAAATATTATGTATTACCATAGCTTTCTTACTCTTCAATAAAATGCATCAATATTATAGGTCAATCGACTCGTCTTGAATCAACATATCTTTTTTATTCTTGCATCAATTTTAAATTATGAGAATGAAAACATTTTTACTATAAAAATCGATTTACAATATAATATAAATGACCATAACTTCCTCACTCTTTGATAAAATGTATAATTATTATAGGTCAATCGATTCGTCTGGAACCAAAGAATCTTTTATATTCCTGCATCAACTTTGATTTATATTAATGAAAAAAGTTTTACTATAGAAAAACGATTTTAAAAATATTATTAAATGCTAAAAAAAGATGCCATAAATATTTTTACAAATACTTCGGTCAGTTTCTAGATATTAGCGGTGAAAATAATCCCTCCAAATTTAATCAATTTATCTGCTAGCGTTCTCAAGTTATCGTGTTCACAAAAAAGTGTGACATTCACACACACACATCCCCCCTCCCCCCACACACATCCGGGAAATTGTTTAGATCATTGTATTAGAAATTTTTAAATTAAGGAAGGTTTAATTCAATGAATTAAAATTTTTTGTAAAGTGTTACCATTGCAAAGCTTCCTCCATGAGGAAGCAAAAGATTGACAAATAAACATTAAAAAGTTAGATAACTAACTCTTTGTCCGTCCGTCCGTTCGTCATACTTTTTTCCAAGAAGTGGAACTGAAGGAAACTCCGAACTTCTGACTCCTAACCCCTAACTCCTAACAGCTAAATCCTAACTCCATACTCTTAACTCCCAATTTCTAACTCCCAACTCACAACGCACAATTTACAACGTACAAGGGTAGGAGAAGGAGGGGAAGTGAGGGAAAATGAGAGGAGGGAATGTAGGAGACATGATGGGAAATAAGGGTAGAGGAAGTAGGAGAAGTGATGGAAAATGAGTGGAGAGTAAGTAGGGAAAGTAATGAGAAGTGAAGGGAGTGAGAAAGTGAGGGGAAATGAGCGGTAGAGTGGAGGAAGTAAGAGTAAATGAAGAGAGCGGAAGTAGGGAACGTGATAGGAAATGAGGAGGGTAGAGAAAGTGAGGAGAAATGAGGGGAAGGAAAGTAGAGGAAGTAAGATTAAATGAATAGAGGGAAAGTAGATTAAGTGAAAGGAATTGAGGGTAGAGAAAGTAGAAGTGGTGGGTAATGAATGGAGGGTAAGTAGGGTAAGTGATGGAAAATAAGTAAAGGGTAAGTACGGAAATTGATGAGAAATGAAGGGAGTGAGGAAGCAAGAGGAAATGTGTTGGGAAATAGAAGAAGTAAGAGTAAATGAAGAGAGCGGAAATAGTGGACGTGATGGGAGATTACGGTAGAGAAAGTAGAAAAGTGGTGGGAAATGAGTGAAGGGTAAGTAGGGAATGTGATAGGAAATGAGGGAGGTAGAGGAAGTGAGGAGAAATAAGGGGAAGGAAAGTAGAGCAAGCAAGAGGAAATTAAGACAGGGGAAGTAGATGAAGTGAAAGGAAATGAACATGGAGAAAGTAGGAGAAGTGGTGGGAAATGAGTGGAGGGTAATTAGTGTAAGTGAATGGAAATGAGTGGAGGGTAAGTAGGGAAAGTGATGAGAAATGAAGGAAGTGAGGAAGTAAGAGGAAATGTGCGGGGAAGTAGAAGAGGTAAGAGTAAATGAAGAGAGTGGAAGTAGGGGACGTGATGGGAAATTTGGGTAGTAAAAGTAGGAGAAGTGATATGAAATGAGTGGAGGGTAAGTAGGGTAAGTGACGGGAAATGAGGGGAAGGGAATCAGAGGAAACAAGAAGAAATGAAGAGAGGGGAAGTAGATGAAGTGAAAGGAAATAAGAGTAGAGAAAGTAGGAGAAGTGGTGGGAAATGAGTATACGGTAAGTAGGGTAAAAGATGGGAAATGAGGGGATGGGTAAGTAGGGAAAGTGTTGAGAAATGAAGGGAGTGAGGAAGTGAGGAGAAACGATCAGGAAAGTAGAGGAAGTAAGAGTAAATGAAGAAAGCGGAAGCAGGTGACGTGATGGGAAATGGAGAGTGAGTAGGGAAAGTGATGGAGGTAGAGGAAGTGAGGGGAAATGAGAAGAAGGGAAGTAGAGGAAGCAAGAGGAAATGAAGAGAGGGGAAGTAGATGAAGTGAAAGGAAATGAGGGTAGGGACAGTATGAGAAGTGGTGTGAAATGAGTGGAGAGTACGTATGGTAAGTGATAGGAATAGAATAGCGGGAAGTAGAGGAAGTAAGAGATAATGAAGAGAGTCGAAGCAGGGGACGTAATGGAAAATGGAGGGTAAGTAAGGAAAGTGATGGGAAATGAGGGTGGTAGAGGAAGTGAGGGGAAATGAGGGGAAGGTAAGTAGAGAGAGCAAGAGGAAATGAAGGGAGGAGAAGTTGATGAAGTGAAAGGAAATGAGGGTAGAGAAAGTAGGATAAGTGGTCGGAAATGTGTGGAGGGTAAGTAGGGTAAGAGATGGGAAATGAGGGGTTGGGAAGTAGAGGAAACAAGAGGAAATGAACAGATGGGAACTAGGGGACGTGAAAGGAAATCAGGGTAGAGAGAGTAGGAGAAGTTGTGAGAAATAAGGGGAGGGTAAGATGGGGAAGTGATGGGGAAGTGATGGGAGATAAGAAGATGGAGAAAGTGAGAGAAAATGTGGTGGTAAGTGAGGAGAAGAGGAGGTATAGCCTTGTAATTATAATAATTTCTTTTTTCAATCGCAAATTTACCAATTTTGTTAAAAAGTCATCTTTTTTGGTTGAAAATTCAACTGTTTTGTTCAAAGTTTAACTACTCTGTTGTAAGCTTTTTGTTGTTAAAAATTAAATTTTGTAATTAAAAATGTAACTATTCTATTTTTGGTTGAAAATTAATTTTGTTGAAATTGAAAATTCAACTACTCAGGTAAAAGTTGAACCTCTTTATTAAAAATCTTTTTCTGCTGAAGATTCATAATTTTTATTGAAAATTGAACTGCTCGAGTAAAAGTTGAAATACTTTGTTCAAAGTTTATTTGTTGTAGTGTAAAGTTCATCTCTGATATTGAAAATTCGTCTTTATTGATAGAAAATAATTAATTTTGGTTGAAAATTCTCCTTTCTTACTATTTGGTTGAAAGTTTAACAATTTTGTTAAAAAATAATTATTTTGTTTGAAGATTCATGATTTTAGTTGAAAATTCATCTCTAAGGTTGAAAATTGAACTATTTTGGTAAAAATTCGTTTTTTGGTTTGGAAATTAATTTTTTAACTAAAAGTATACCTATTGCTATTTCGCCTTTAAAATTGATCTCTTAGTTGAAAATTTTGCATAAAAATTAAAAAGTTTGAGTGCCATTTTTTCTGTCTTAAATGAAAAATCTTTCAGTCAAGACAGAAATTGTTCAGTTGGAAACTGTGCTTTTTTAGTTGAAAATTCAACTATTTAGTTAAAAATTCATTTTTTTCCTTGAATAATAATCCTTTTGGCGGAAAATCCTTTTTTTGTGTGAAAATCCAATTACTTGTTTAAAAGTTAATCTGTTTGGTTGAAAATGTATTATTTTTGTAAATAATTCATCATTGGTGTTGCAAATTCATGTGGTGGATGAAAAATTTAACTAATTGGTTGGAAATCATTCTTTTTTATTTGAAAATTCGACCTTTTGTTTGAAAATTATTTGATTTTGTTGAAATATCATCCTTTTGGTCTATAATTAATCTTCTTGGCGGGAAATTCATTTTTGAAAGTCGAAAGTTAAACTGCTTGGTTAAAAATTAATTCTTTTGGTTAATAATTCCTCATTTCAGTTGAAAAGTCACCTGTTTTGTTAGGTATTGAACTATTTTGTTGAAAACTCCTTTTTGTTGTTGAAAATTAATCTTTTTATAGTTGAAAATTCAGCGGATATTTCATCATCATAATTTCATAAATTTATCAATTTAAATACCCTCAACATCGATCTCAAAGCTTCTAGATTTAGCACGGACATGAACCACATTTTTTTAGTATAAAACAGAACCATGGCGGTAACATGTCGATAACAGGAATCTGTTGTTAAACCCGGTCTTGCCTTTCTACCTTAGTCAAAATTGACTTGAAAGCAGTCTTTTTTGACTGATTCAAATTTATAGCGTGGAATTATTTGGTGTACAAAGTGCCGTAAAATGTTCCTGTGTGAAGTTATGGACTGTCAGAAATACGAATTATGATTTGATGTTAAATGCTTTGTGCGGAGAGATTTTGATAGTAATCTCGAATTGAAAGCTTTGTCAATCCCTTCACGCTTTGTCAGTCCCTTCACATTTTGTCAGTCCCTTCACAC
Source organism: Andricus grossulariae (assembly GCA_011634705.1). Lineage (NCBI taxonomy): Eukaryota > Metazoa > Arthropoda > Insecta > Hymenoptera > Cynipidae > Andricus > Andricus grossulariae. The sequence goes on from JAABKJ010000060.1 coordinate 13,370, forward strand.
TTTGTCAGTCCCATCACACTTTGTCAGTCCCTTCACACTTTGTCAGTCCCTTTACACTTTGTCAGTCCCTTCACACTTTGGACTGACTCCTAGTTTTCCGGACCTCAGTGGCTTCTGGATGGTATAATCGTCCTCGTACCGATATATAATAGTATATCTGTACGTTCCCAGCATGCACCGCATCGCACGGTGAAATTACGGCAGGAAACACGAAAACCCCCGATCCACGGTCGTATAAATAAGCGTAATGCGCTCGTTAGGACGAATAAAAGTTTTACGGGCCGATCGAGAGCAGCGTACGAGGGTGCAGGACACGACAGAGAATTTCTTTTTTTCATGAAGCCCAGAGCTGTTACCGTGGATTCCGGATCCCACATATCGTTTTGATTCGATTGAAAACCCATACGAAAGTCTCAGAGAGACCTACTGCTTACTTGATTCGCAACTTTAACAAAATTTTTGTATCAGATCTCAATTACTTTTTTTTTTTAATTTTAAAATTTCTTCAAAATTATTTTTAAGTTTTAATTACCAATTTTAGAGTTTGACCCCCCCCCCTCTCCCCCACCTTGAAAAGTAACAAAGCCGAATATTCTATTGAAAAATAGGGTCATAATCAGGTAATAATGGAGGAATAAATTCTTTAAACAAAATTAATGTGAATACCATAGGCTTTAAATTAATAACTAAACTTTTTTAATCAGTAAACTTTAAATTTTCAATACAAAATGGAATAGTGCAATTTTTAGCTGAAAAAATGATGTTTTAATGGAAGAAACGAACTTTAAAAAACTTAGTTTAACTTTCAACGAAGTAGTTGCATTTTCAACTAAACACACGAATTTTAATTAAAATACCTTAATTTTGAACGAAATTTCTAAATTTATAAGCCAAATGTTGAATTATCTACAGAGCGATTGATTTTTAACAAAAAAATATGATTTTTTACGAAAAAAATTGATTCGCTTCAAAAAGGATAAATTTTAATGAAGATGGTTTACTTTTTAACCAAATAGTTAAATATAAACCAAAAATATGAAATTTAAACGAAGAATATAATTTTCGACCGAATAGTTTAATTTTGTACCAAATTGTTGAATCCTCAACTAAAAAGATAAATTTAGACCTAAAAAGTTGCATTTTTACCCAGAAAGGTTGAATTTTAAACAGGGAAGATTAATTTTCCACCAAAAAAATGAATTTTTTAACGAAACATATGAATTTTCCACTAGAAAAGGTCAATTTTCAATAAAAAATATAAATTTTGAATAGAAAATTTTACAATGTTACAGGTTAGAATGTTAGTTTAAGAAATAATTATCAGCAAAGCAAACGAATTTTCCACAAAATAGTTAAATTTTCAACTAAAATGCTCAATAAAAAGAAATTAATTTCTAACAAAAAAATTCAACACAAAAGATGATTTTTTAACTCGGAACATAATCTTCTAAAAATAAAATAGTTAATTTTTCAATCCAGGTTGTGAATCTTTAAAAAATAGCAATTTTAATCAAACCAGTTTAGCTTTTAACAAAGTAGTTGAATTTTCAAATAAAAAGTATGAGTTTTCAACCAAATAGTTAAATTTTCAACCAAGAGGGCGAATTTTCTCATTTTCGTCAAGAAAAAAAATGTTCTATACAAAAAAAGACAGCAATTGCATTTTTACCAAAAAAAGATGAATTTTCAACCACGAGAATTAATTTTTAACAAAAAAGACAATTTTTAAACAAATACATGAATTTTCAACTAGAAACGATCAATGTTCAATGAAAAATATATATTTTTAACCCTAAATGAAATAGTAATATTCTTAGTTCAAAAAATTAATTCTCAATCTAAACAAAAAACAAATTTTCAATAAAAGAGATAAATTTTCAACAAAAGAGTTCATCCCGAAAGATTATTTTTTTAACCCGAAAGATGAAACTTCTAAAAAGAGAATAGTTAAATTTTCATTCAAAGGTATGAATCCTAAAAAAATATAGGAATTTTTAACAGAGTAGTTCAGGTTTCAACCAAGTAGTTGAATTTTCAACTCAAAAATATGATTTTTTAACGAAAAAGTCAATTTTCTACAAAGAAATTGAATTTTCATAAAAATAGGTCAGTTTTCGACCATATTGTTGAATCCTCAACCAAACCAGATTAATTCAGACCAAAAGGGTGATCAGATGATTTTGACTCAAAAAGGATTAATTTTCAGCCAAGGAGATTAATTTTCGACCAAAAAGACGAATTTTTAACAAAATACACGAATTTTCAACTAGAAAAGATCAATCTTGCAATAAAAAATATCAATTTTCAACAAAAATGGAATAGTTACATTTTTAGTTAAAATAATTTATTCACAACCAAAAAAACAAACAATTTTCAACAAAATTGTACAATTTCAATAGAGGAGATGAATTTTCTAGTAAAATGTTGAATCTTAAAAAAAAAATGAATTTTTCTTGTTGAAGATTCATAATTTTAAATTAAAATTCATTACTTTGGTTCAATATTTAACGCTTTTTGTTGAAAACTTTTTTCATTTGGTTAACAGATAATTTTTTTAATTGAAAATTCTACTCTTCCATTTCTTGCTGAAAATTCATTTATTTGTTTGCAAATTATACTAATTTGGTTAATAGTTAAACTCATATGTTAAAAATTCATTTTTTTATTCATAATTTTAATCGAAAATTCATCTTTTTAGTTGAAAATATAACTATTTTGTTAAAAATTCGTTTTTTTTTTTGAATACAAACTTATTTTTTTTCAACTTAAAATTTAACTGTTCCACTTTTGATTGAAAGTTTTTCTAAAAATTCATTTAGCTTGTTGAAAAGGTATACTTTTTATTTAAAATGTTAGAAATTTGAAGCGTTTCGACGTGAATACAATATATTACCCTAAAAGTAAAGAAAGGTTTACAAAGTCATTTCCTATACTTTACATTTTTCGTTTAAACGAAAAACAATTATTTTTCATCACAAACTTTTCTCCATTTGAACAAATTGTTTATTTAAAAAATGCTTTCTATACAAATTTTTGAATTATTACTCCTCACCAAATTTTTAAAAATTATATGATTTTAATGAATGATAGCTTATTTTTCCGGGAAAAAGATTCTTTGCCACTTGACAAATTCAATTTTTATAAAAATTTAATGGATCAAATTATTGATAAACCCTTTTCAACCGTAAAGTTTCATAAAAAAATTAATATATTTCATAATAATTTATGTATAATTATAAATTGAAAGAGGTCAAGTTGTAGAAAATCTTTATCAGTTATCAGTTACTGTACCAGGTCAACCTCGATTATGAAAGAAAAAATAACATCATTATTTTTCAGGACAAATACTTTTAGCGTAAAAAAATTGATTCATTCAAAAAATTTCATTTTTGAAAAAACTTTTTCAGTTATTGCTTTTTAACAAATTTTTTAAGATGATATGATTTGAAATAATGATAACTCATTTTTTTCGCAAAAAGAATCTTCATAACTTGAACTTATTCAATTTTCAAAAATTAATTTTTTAAATGGCTCAAATCATGCAAAAAAGAATTTTTAAACAAAAACTTTCATAGACAATAACTGTATTTAACTGTATTTGATAATAGTTTATTTATTTTTAAAAATTGAATGAGGCCTCGATTATTAAATAAAAAATCTCACACGTGTGTGTTAAATATTAATAAGGTTGAAATTTCCGACTGGTCTGACTTTTCATTTTTTTTTTGCATTAAAAATGAAAATAGGTTTCCAAAGATATTTTCTTTACCTTACGTTTATCTTTTCAATAAAAAATGATTATTTTTAATACAAAAAAAAAATTCAACGTAAAACAATTATTCGTTCCAAAAATTTTGTTTTCGACTAAACATTTTTTCTTGTTGCTTTTTACCAAATTTTAAAGAAGATAAATTTAAAGAACTTATTATTGAAAATTAAATGAGATTAATTCACATAGAATCCTTTTTCTGAAAAAGTAAGCTATCACACATTAAAATCGTATAATTTAAAAAAATTGGATAATATGCAATATGAAAACAATTTGGGTAAAAAATTGTTTTTTTTTTTGCATGAAAAATAATCATTTCGCTTTTTCAACAAGACCATCAGCAAGAATACTGCCTATTTTAAAAGTATAATTAGATATTTTTTCTCGAGACCTGCTTTTTCGACCCCATAATACCTCAACAGGTATAGGATTTTTTTCGAAAATATTTGTAGTGCAAAAAAATTTGTCAGACTACTATTCTGAAGCTTTAAACCAATAATATTATTGTAATCGAAGAAACTTGTAAGATATTATAGGAAATAATCGAAGCTTATGACTAATGGCTTTGATATTGTAATTTCCAATTCGGTCTCCTCTGATGTCATGAATCGTGTTTCATTGTTTTTAAGTTAAAAAAAGTGTTCAATGGAATTCGAATGCTTTGAACGAATGCTTGATTTCGAAACTAATGAGAATGAAACCGGACTCTTGGATATGGTTTATCTTCAATCTAATGCGAAACTAATTAGAAGTATTCTCAGGACTTGGCAACTCCTTTTTATATTTAGAAGGGTAACAATTTTACAATAGTTTACCCACAAAGCTATTTAATTTTTAAATTCTTCTTTTAACATTTGATTAGGATTACAATAAGGAGTTAATGAGCAATACGTGATAAACTTGAGTTATTTTCTCAATATATTTAAGGATATATTGCTGCTAGAAATCCATTTATCAAAATAAAATTGGAAATCGGCCATTATAATCCGTCCGGTTATCAAATAAATTAATTTTCCAAAAATTTAATAATTTCTTAACGTTTTCATCTAAATTAAAATGGATGTATTCACTTTTGATCTAATAAAGGCATGTTTCAATGATTATGCATGTGCTAATGATAGAAATGCACAATTTTTGGTTTCTCACATGAAATACATGATTAGACACAATTATTATATTTTATATTTCAAAAATTTTAAAGTTTTGTAAAATTACTTATTTATGTAATGAGTCTTCAAACGAAAACAAATATTTTTTTGAATTATTTTATTTTATGAATAGACGTTGAAAACAAGAACTTTTTTTTTGTCAACTCAAATTTGATAATCGAATTGATGTTATTCCAATCATACAGAAACAGTCATTACCTCAATTGTTAAAAAAATGGATCTATCGCCTTTTTTTGCTGACTCCTAAATTAACAAAACTAGGTACACTATCAAAAATCTTTGGAACAATCTTGAAGTTGCTATCTCTAATCGGAAACAACACCTATTTTTTTAAACTTTTCTTTGTGAGACAATCTAAAAGTCAATCAATATTTCGACTCTAAATCAGCTTTTTCTTTACTGTAGAGATTTAACTCAACCAGGTGCTCCTTAATTGTCCACTACACCGTCCTTAAATTTTCTTCTGGTTGACAATTGGATTATACAGTAAGACGCTTTATGAATTTCAAAAAACCTTTCAAAATATCCCAAGGAAGATGTCAACCTTATAGGAGTGAGGCTCGTCTATATTTTTATAGGCTTACAAAGTTTTTTTCTTGCCAACTCAAGATTGATAATCCATTTGATGATAATCCACTCATATCTAAACATTCATTATCTGAGTTTATAAGAAAATTGATCGATAACGTTTTGCTTGCTCACTCCTCAACTACCAAAGTAGTGTACATCATCCAATTCTATGGAGCCATCTTAAAGTTGTTATTTCTTATTTTAAATAACACCAAGTTGTTCGAATTCTTTTCTTTAGTAGATGATCTGAAAGTTAATATTTCGACTCTAAATCAACTTTTTGCTTCACTGCAGAGTTTCAGCCAAACCACCTACCCATTCCTCAACCGTACGCCAAACCATCTTGAAACTTTCATCTCATTCTCGTTATAACGTTGCAAATTTTGTTGTCTACTTAAGTTTGATACTAGCTCAAAATGGTGATATTCCTATTATACAGAAACAGTGTTGTTTGCTTACTCCTCAATTACCAAAGTCTGTTACGCAATTAAGAATCCAATATAGCACCATCTTAAATTTTGCATCTCTTATCTTGAAAAACACCAAGTTGTTCCAATTTTTGTCTTCAGGGGATGATCTGAAAGTTATTATTTCATATCAGTTTTGTGCTTTATTGCTAAGTTTTAGCCAGAAAACTTACCCATTCCTCTAAGGTTTTCGTCTCGTAGACCTTATGGTACAGTTAGACGTTTGATCAATAACCTTCGAAAGATCATCACAAGGAAGATGTCGACTTTACAGGGAAGATGCTCATCGATAGTGTTGTAACGTTGCATTTTTTTCAAGTTTGACAATCGAATTGATAGTATTCCAATCATCCAGAAACAATCATTATCTCAATTTTTTCAAAACATGGATCTATCCCGTTTTGTTCGCTTCCTTTTCAATTACCAAAACAGGGTACAAAATCAAAAACCTATGGAACCGATTTGAACTTGTCGTATCTTATCTTAAACACCAAGTTGTTCAAACTTATGTCTTCAGGAGATGATCTGGAAGTTAATATTTCAAATCAGCTTTGTGCTTCACTGCAAAGTTTCAGCCAAACCACCTACCCATTTCTCAAACAAAAACGTCGACTTTATAGGGATGATGCTTGTCGGCAGTGTTGAAAAGTTGAATATTTTTCGTCAACTCAAGTTTGATAAATTAATTGATGGTATTCCAATCATCCAGAAACAATCATCATCTCAATATTTTCAAAAAATGGATCTATCACGTATTGTTCGCTTACTCCGCAAATACCAAAACTGGGTACAAAATCAAAAATCTATGGAATAATTTTCAACTTGTCATCTCTTTATCTTAAACAACACCAAGTTATTTAAACATTTGTCTTCAGGCCATAGTCTTAAAGTCAATATTCCGACTCTAAGTCAGTGTTTTGTTTCACTGTAGAGTTTTAGCCAAACCGCCCACCCATTCCTCAACCGTCTGCCAAACCGCCCTAAAGTTTTCGTCTCGTAGACACTTGGACCATGCAGTACGACGCACCAGCAATTACTTCCCTTGTGAAGATCATCGCAAGGAAGACGACTTTATAGGGATGATGCTCGTCGGCAGTATTTTAATGTTGCAAATTTTTCGCCTACCTAAGTTTGATAACTGAGTTGATGGTATTTCAATCATCCAGAAACAATAATTATCTCAATATTTTCTAAAAATGGATTTATCACGTATTGTTCGCTTACTGCTCAATTACCAAAACTAGATATACAATCAAAAATCTATGGAATAATTTTAAACTTGTTATTTCTTTATCTTAAACAACACCAAGTTGTTCAAACTTTTGTCTTCAGGAGATGATCTGAAAGTTAATATTTCAAATCAGCTTTGTGCTTTATTGCAAAGTTTTAACCAAAGAAACACAGAAGGACGTTTGACCAATTATCACCATTCGAAAGATTATCGGAATGAAAACGTCGACTTTATAGGGATGATGTTCGTCGGTACTATTTTAACGTTTCAAATTTTTCGCCTACCTAAGTTTGATAACTGAATTGATGGTATTTCAATCATTCAGAAACAATCATTAGCTCAATGTTTTCAAAACATGGATCTATCCCGTTTTTTTCGCTTCCTTTTCAATTACCAAAATTGGGTACAAAATCAAAAACCTATTGAAATACTTTAAATCTGTCATCTCTTGTCTTAAACAACAACAAGTTGTTCAAACTTTTATCTTCAGTAGATGATCTGGAAGTTATTATTTCCAATCAGCTTTGGGTTTTAGTGCAAAATTTCAGACAAACCACCTTCCCATTTCTTAAACGCAGTAAAGATTTTGTCTCGTAGAACATTGGACCACACATTAAGACGTTTGACCAATTATGACCATTCGAAAGATCATTTGGAATGAAAACGTCGACTTTATAGGGATGATGCTTGTCAGTAGTGTTGAAACGTTGAAAGTTTTTCGCCAACTCAAGTTTGATAAATTAATTGATGGTATTCCAATCATCCAGAAACAATCATTATCTCAATATTTTCAAAAAATGGATCTATCACGTTTTGTTCGCTTACTCCTCAATTACCAAAACTAGGTACATAATCAGAAATCTATGGAATAATTTTAAGCTTGTTATTTCTTTATCTTGAATAACACCAAGTTATTTAAACTTTTGTCTTTAGGCCATAGTCTTAAAGTCAATATTTCGACTTTAAGTCAGTGTTTTGTTTCACTGTTTCAAATGCACTAAAGTTTTTGTCTCGTAGAACATTGGACCAGACAGTAAGACGTTTGTCCAATTAAAGATCATCGGAATGAAAACGTCGACTTTATAGGGATGATGCTCTTTATCTTGAACAACACCAAGTTATTTAAACTTTGTCTTCAGGCGATAGTCTCAAAGTCAATATTTCGACTCTAAATCATTGTTTTGTTTCACTGTAATTTTAACCAAACCACCCACCCATTCCTCAACCGTCTACCAAACCACCCTGAAATTTTCGTCTCGTAGACACTTGGACCATACAGTATGACGCTTCACCAATCATTTCCCTTCCAAAGATCATCGCAAGGAAGACGTCGACTTTAGGGGTGAGGCTCGTTGATAGTGTTATAACGTTGAAGGATATAGAAGAATAGGAGAAAGCGGTGAAGGGTGAAAGAGAAGGTGGAGAAGTTGAAGGTGGAGGAAGCTGTGGATGAGGGTTTGGTTGAAGGAGTGTATAGAATAAAGGGGGGGGGGTTCGGAGTGCAGAGGAGTCGAGGTCCGTCCGTATCGATCGGGCGTCTGCGGTAGATTGACACGTGTCATGGCCGCCTCGGTTCTCGGAGTGGAAGAGGTGGCTCTGAGGATGGGAAGGAGGTCGATGGGTGGCGAGCGACGCCGGGCAAAGGGGTTTTCGCGGGGCGAGAGGGAACGGGAGAGAGGACATTAAGGTGCGTAATAGCCAGCGGGCCGAGCGCGCACCGCCGCGGCATCGATTAGACAGAGGCTCTCGCTCTTTCTCTCTCTCTCACTCTCTCTTCTTCTCACTATCACCCTCTTGCTTTCTCTCTCTTTTGCCCCTTTGCTAGATGTGCCACCCCCTTCGACCACCCGACGGGGGTCCCCACGACCCCACACCATCTCCTACGTCGAACTCGAGAGCCGTAGTACGTGCTCTACATACACACTCCCACACTTATGTCAGTTCCTGTCCTGCTGCTGTGCTACTGGTGCTGGTGATGCTACTGGTGCTGGTGATGGTACTGGTGCCGCTGATGGCACTGCTATTTCTGTTGGCGGTGAACCTACATACCCACCTTGTATGTGGGATGTTGGAGGATCCAACACACGCTACAGTGAGGAGACCGTCTAACGTCGTTATAAACATTAACGGAGCGGCTCAATATTCCCCGGACCTTCGGCCCAACCCCTTCCGATGTCCCTTGCTGGGCACCCAGAGGTCCAAGGTGTGGACGGGGCTTGGACAATTCGTACACCTTCGGTAGGCCATTGCCCTAGGCCCTAGGGGGATGGAATGGACTAGACGCTTCCTGAATTTGATTACAAGAGGGTGTTGTAATTCAAGACTGACCACTGAAGATTGGGGATGGAGAGAAATTAAAAAAATTGGATGAGCTCTAGTCAAGATGTGAATAGTTGGGACTGTAGTTCGTCGCTGAAACTTAATCAATTGCTAAGATAACCTCTAGAATTTGAAAGAAAATAGTGAAGAGGCAAGTTAAATCTTTTGGAAAACCCTAGATCTCAGAGTTCCTGAATCCGCTGATTAATATTTATAATATACATAAGCATTCTTCTCAGAACTCCTAAAATTAAAGGTGATACGCTATGATGTCATCTTTAATATACTTGTAGTTTGTACTCTGGGTTACTGTTCCTTTAAACTTTTAAGTCAACTTCAAACAAGATTACCAGAGTTTGATACCTTATGAATGATATTCTCCTTATTTATTGAAAAAATTATTAAATTTTCCTTCGAAACTAATTAACTATAATAAAGTACAATGGTCTGTCTATCCACATTGATGCTGTTTTTCCGCTCACTTATCGCTTTTCTTTGTCTCTTGATTTTTTTTTCTGCCACCCGGTTTGATAGATTATTTGTTACGTCAGTTCAACATCTTATAAAATTGTGTTTTCAATTGAAGTTGTTTCGATTGAATGAAAATTCTTTAGTTTGAATTGGAATATTAAATCATCATCATGTTAGATCGAGATAACAATAATTTTTATCTGACTTTAGGATTATTTTGAGTTAGATGTTTTAGGGAAGTTCTTAAAAAAAGGAAATAATTACAACTCCAGTTAATTGTTGAAAATAGAAACTTGTTACTTTTCCAGTTACTGAGCGAAGTAACTTAAAGTTAACTTGAACTTAAAGTTCCTTTTTCCATATACGGAAACACTTTATCAAATATGTAAAAAACTATAAGAATTTCTAAAAAATAAATGAACGCTGTCTATCTTACTGTTAATAATTAAAGAATTTTCAATTGCAAATATATATAATCGAATAAATTTCAATTTTAAATCTCAAAAATTGAATTATTTTCTATTTTGAATCTTTAAGGTTAAACTACACCTCAAAACAAAGCTCTTAAGACAACATAATTTCAAACTATAAGCATTTTAAGTTTCCAAGATTAAAAATCCATTTTCAAACAAATTTTTAAATACTAAGTTTTAAAAGTTTTTGAAACAATAATTACAATAAGTAACAATTTTGAATTAAAAGCATTTGATATTTAAAAAATATACTGAGAAATTTTGAATTCACCACCTTCCAAATGAAAAATGTTGGATTAGGTCAAATTTCGAAAAAAAGGCCAATATTTCTGATGGAATGAAAAGGAATGTAACTTGTCTCATTTCTGAATAAAAGAGTTTAAATTGAATAATTTGAAATTAAAAGTGTTTTGAATTTAAAATTTTGAAATCAGAAGATCTCAAAATGGAAAAATTTCGGACTAAAATTTTGAGAACTGAACAATATTATTAGAAAGAAGTTGAAATTTTATAATTTCTAATGCAAAGCTTTCAAAATTGAACAATTTTATTTGAGTTAAAGAATATCGAAATTTAATGATTTGAGATTAAAATGTGGAAAATAGGACAATTTCAAAACATTAAAAATTGAATATTTTCAGACTAGAATTTTGAAAATTGTATTATTTAAAATTAAAACTTTTAATTCAAATAATTTTCAATTTGTACCTACCAATCGAGCTGCCAATTGAAATTTGAAAATTTTAAATCGAAAACTGAATTAAAATTTTTCAAAATCAAAGCTTCTGAAATTCTAAAATTTCATATTGTTATTGGATAAACAAATTATAATTTAACAATGAAACTGATCAGACAAATTTTATAAGATCAAAAATTGTATTTACCGTCATTTTTACAGTTAAAATGCAAAAAACTTCAATTATAAGTCTTTAAAATTGAATTGTTCTTTTTAAAGGACGTCCACATAAAAAGTAATTGTAAATAGGAAGCATTAAAAAAGGATAAATTTCTACTATTGAACGTTGAAAATTAAATAAATTCGATCTTTATTTATAACTGAAAAAATTTTGTTCACCAACAATTGTGATATTACAATTTTTTTTATACTCAATGCCTTTCAAATTACAATTATTTTCAGTAAATTTTAGTTTTTTTTTTTAATTAGCACATCTTAAATTTGTAATTATACCTTTCAAAAATGAAAAAAATTAATTTTAATTGCAAAATTAAAACTTAGTAAATGGAAAAATAAAAAATTTAGCGTCCAATATGACAATTCAGTAATCTAAAATTGTAATCATTTAAAAAAATTAAATATTAGGTTTGAAATTTTTTTAAACCATAGTTAATAATTAACAATCAAATTTTAATAAAAGGACAATATTTCTGATGGAATGAAAAGGAAAATCACTTGTGTAATTTCAAAATAAAGGCGTTTTTAATAGAATAGTTTAGAATTCAAAGTCTTTGAAATTGAAAAATATTTAATCAGAAGCTCTCAAAATGGAAAAATTTCGGACTAATATTTTGAAAATTCAACAGTATCAAAGCGTTGAAAATTGAATATTTTTTATTTAGAGTTTCGGAAAATTTATCATTTTATATTAAACCTTTTGAATTTAAATAATTTTCAATTCCAACCTACTAATTTTGAGAATTTTCAATTGAAAACTAAATTGAATTTTTTTAAATCCAAAGTTTCTGATATTATAAAATTTTAAATTGTCATAACATGAAAAAATTATTATTTAACGGTTAAGTTCATTGAACAGTTTTTTTTGTTGAGATTAAAAAAAATGAATTCACCCTCATTTTTACTGTTCAAAATAGAAAGTAATTTCAAATGAAAAGCATTGAAAAAGAACAAACTTCTACTGTCGAACTTTGGAAATTAAAAAAATCTAAAGTTAATTTATAACTTAAAAACAGTTACTATGACGTATTGTGATTATAAACCATTTTTAAATTCGAAGCCTTTAAAATTTCAATTATTTTGAGTAAATTTGATTTTTTCTTGTTAATTAACAAATTTTAAATTGGTAATGTATTATATTATTATATATTATTATATATAATAAAATATATTGGTATTATACCATTCAAAATTCAACCATTTCAATCTTAATTGCAAAATTAAAACTTATGAAATGGAAAAATTGAAAATTTAGCGTCTCACATGAAAATTAAAGACTCAATAATTATAACTATTTAAAATTGAATAAATTGAAAAAATCTAAAGTATTATTTTGAGATAGTTTAATTTTTATCTATTTCAACTAAAACAACCAAATTTTTAACTGTTTAGTGTCAAATCTTTTCATATTTAACTTTTGGGTTTAGAATTATTATTTATTCTTGAAATTTTTTTAAAAATATTTTTAAATTTCAAGTTTTTCGTGTTTTTAAATATGCAACATAAAATCAGACAATTTTAAAATGTTACATTAAGAATTGAAAATTAAAAAATGAATAAAAAACAAGATTTCCATATATGATTCCAATTTTTGAAATTGTACAATTTCAAAGGAATAAATAATTCTATTTTCAATTCATTTTTCAGGCTTGAATTTGAGAAACTATTGTATCAATTTGTCGTTATTTTGAATTTATTTTAGAGGCGTTTAATTGAAATTTTTAATTATTCATGTTAAATTAAAATTCAACTGAAAATTGTGCAACTATTAAGTCGTTCAATTTAATATTCTACGATTTCGAAGAATATAAAAAGACTGGACAATTTTTCACGTTTAAAATTCAAACCCAACAATTTAGAATATTTAAATCTAAAATTATTATATTTAGAATTAACTATCAAGACTTTCAATATAAAATTTTGCAATCATAAAGCAAAAAACTGGATATATTTTTTTTATTGAAAAATGTGTTTTATGTGAAAAACATTCACTATCATTTTCACCGGTTGAAATTGAGCAATTTCAAATATTGTGAACCTTTAAAATGTAATTATTCTAAAAATTTTGAAAACGATATACTTTCCAATTGGAATATTTTAAACCTCATAAAGTCAAACTTCAAGCATTAAAAATTAAATTCTTTCAAACTTCTTTTTATAATGATTATCAAATGGAGGCCTTAAAACTAAGTCGGTAAAAATAATTAATTTTCAATGTGTGCATCACGATTTTCAAAATTTAATCATATTTAATCTAAGATGCGAAATTAATGACTCGAAAATCAAGGATAAAGCTGCATGTTGAAGACAATGTCAATGTTCAATGTGACCAAGTGAATGAATGAATTCGAAGATTATTTTTTAAATTAAGATTGAAAAGAAATAGATTTTGTCATGAATAATTTTTGGAGAATAAGCAACAAACTGATTCGCAATTAAAAAATAAACTTCCAAAAAACCTCACTTTTCGGCTCATTAGAGACAAGAATAACTCAATGAAAAAAGAGGGAGAAGAATTGGAAAATTTAATAATCTGAATAGATTGGTTTCAGAATCATCCACAAAATCGAAGATTATCATCATTAATCTTATACTTATTGAAATCGAAGCATATATAATAATTTGATAATTGGTCTATTTTTGTTAGTTAGCTAATAAACTCATGGCTATAGACTATACTTAAAGCATTAATAAAATTGTAATTCTGAACTCATCTTATTGGATTAAGTTCTCGATGATACAAGTTTTCTGTGAAACTGACATTGAAACTTAAGGAGGGTGAAAAAGAAGAATGAAATGACGACAAAGCTGACCGGTCTCGGATATGGATTAACGAGTATCAGCCGAAAAAAGGCAAATAAAGCCAATAATTGGCCGCAGTGAACGATGCGTCAGCTTGGGATTCATCATATTGACATATACCGCCCTATGTCGAATGTCCTACGGGTGTTAACGTAACGAGTGATCGAGGAAACGTTGGTAGCTTTCGCGGCAAAAATTGATCGACGATCGGCGATGACTAATCCTTCATTACGATAGGACAGCCTGAAAAACTCATCGCACCTGCTGCCTAGGTGGGCAGATGAGTCGTTTATTCGTAAATGGATTATTTTGCCGAATCGAGACCACGAAAACCACCAAAAAGGTATAATAATTTCGGAAATTAAATCACTACTTCCTTATCCAGAGAGGATGAAATTACATTTGAGGAAAGACAAGAATTTTAATTTTCCTTTCACTTCTCTCCTTCCTTAGCTTTGCCATTTTTTCAGATTCAATCTTTCATTTTTCCTTATACGTTCCCCTAGCCCACTTTGATTTTTTCATCCACTCGTCACAAAATCCTGCCCTAAAATGTTGACCACATTCTCTTGTTAGTTTCCTTTATCTTCAATTCCTCTCCTAGATCCTTCTAATACATCCTATGGTTTCTCTTACCATTCGTAGATTCAGTACCTTCTCTTCTCTTTCTTTCTATAATACATCCCTTCTCTTCTCTTTCTTTTCATAATACATCCCTTCCCTTACTCTTACCAATTTAAATCTTACTATTTTGGTCCATCTTCTCTTCTATATCTCTAGCCCTTAATAACTCCTCCTGAAGAACCCTCCCTTTCTCTTCATTAGCTTCCCCTCAAACCCCACTAGTTTTCCCCCTCCACTGTTCTTACAAGTTCCTTCTCGTTTCTCTTACCCAATTCACCCCTTTGTGCTTCTTTTTTCACCATATATTGAGGCGTCCTCCATTCTACCTATAGCGTGTACCTCATATTTCATTTAACCTCTTTTTATCTTACCTTTCCTTCCATTCGAATATTTCTGCTCCATGGGCTAATACCAGCCTTACCAGCATATTAAATAATTTCATTCTCCTCTAATCTTGTTGTCACCTTCTTATTTATATGCCCCACCTCTGTTCACTCGTGCCGATTTCTTATCCGCTTTCTCATATGGGGTCTATGGCATTCATTTTGCAAAGTATATCAATTATTCAAACTTATTTTACCTTTACTCCTTTCCAATCTATTCTTTTCCCCCTTTTTTTCTAAACCTCATTATCTTTGTCTTTCTTATAACTAAATTCAACTTTTTCCCATCTAAGTATTTATCCAAGCCTGTAATTAAGCCCAATTTCTTTTTTATTTTCTACCATCACTACTATATTGTCCTCTGCCAGGTACATCTCCCCTTTTCTCATCCTTAATCCATCTCATCCTTACTCCATCCCATCCTTTTCTCTTAGTTTGTTCTTCTAAGCCTCAGATTAATATATTAAATAAAAGTGGGCTCGGAGGACAACCTTGTCTTACTCCTCTCCAACCAGAAACTATCTCTTATTTGCTCTGATACCTTCACCTCAAAAGGCAAGAAGAAAGGGGGAAGAGGAGAGAAAATAAAAAATTATGAAAGAAGTTACCGAAGTTAGAAAAGGGATGAAACAATGGGAAGAAGTTAGAGAACATTTTATAAAAAGGATGCAGACCTTAGATCAAAGACTAGCAAATTAGGAAGAGACTAGTGAAAAGATAGCAGAGTTGGAAAGTAGGATAGAGAAGATAGAAAGCACAAACCGAGAGTTTGGTGGTGGGCAGAGTGGGAATGAGGTCAAGGAAAGGTTGAGAGAAAAGAGAGAATAATAGAAAGAAAAGAAAGAAAAGAAAAGAAAAAGAAATATAGTGATAAAGATTCTAAGAGTAGAAGAAAGGAACTAAAAGGAAGTGTGGAAGAAGTGCTGAAAAGGATAGATGCGAAGTTAGAGAT
Organism: Andricus grossulariae; assembly: GCA_011634705.1. Lineage (NCBI taxonomy): Eukaryota > Metazoa > Arthropoda > Insecta > Hymenoptera > Cynipidae > Andricus > Andricus grossulariae. Next base: position 29,513 of record JAABKJ010000060.1, read on the forward strand.
GGAGAAAGTGCGAAATACAGAAAAGAAAGAGGAGAGAGGAGAGTAAATAGGAGAAGGAACTAAGAGGAAGAGTAGAAGAAGTGCTGAAAAGGATAGATGCGATGTTAGAGATGGGGAAAGTGCGAAATATAGAAAAGAAAGAGGAGAGAGGAGAGTAAATAGGAGAAGTAACTGAAAGGAAGAGTAGAAGAAGTGCTGAAAAGGATAGATGCGAAGTTAGAGATGGAGAAAGTGCGAAATATAGAAAACGAAGAGGAGAGACGAGAGGAAATAGGAAAAGGAACTAGAAGGAAGAGTGGAAGAAGTGCTGAAAAGGATAGATGCGAAGTTAGAGATGGAGAAAATGCGGAGTAGAGAAAAGGAAGAGGAGAGAAAATAGCGCTGGTGAAACTAAAGCTATGTGAAATCAAGAGGGAAGTTATGAAAAAGAAAAGGGCGCTCTATGGAAGCTTGGAAATGATAAAGGATTTGCCAAGGGAAGAAGAAAATATGTATTAGACTATAAGTTAAAGAAAATAGCAGAAGAGGAAAGAAAGACGGAAAAAGAACATGGATCAAGTATAGATAAATACATCTAGATAGTAAGTGGTGGTATCGAGAGGAAGAAAGTGAAGAGTTGGTAAAAAGTGAAGGGACAGGGGATATGAGAATGAAACGGGAAGAAGAAAAATAAGAAATAGTAGAGAACAAAAAAAATAAGAAAGGAAAGAATAGAGGATATATACAGGAATTTAGCAGGCTTGGAAAGAAAGGATAAGAAATTAATGAGAAATTTGGAACAATAGGAGCTAGTAGTAATGATGGAGGTTACAGATAGGTGCAAAATGTAAAGAGAGAGAATAAAAAAGGCAGATCAATGAAAGGAATGGTAATGGTAGTGGGAAACGAATGTATACCAGAGAAGGATAACAAAGAGATTAAAGAATAAGAAGAAGAATTAATAATAGTAGAGGTAAAGATGGGAGGAGAGAAGTGGAAGATAGTGGGGTGTATGTGAATGAAGATATGCAGGAGAAATCAAAATATATAAGAGAACTGATGGAAGACAATAAAGAAGATATTAAGTTTATGATAGGAGGAGATTTTAGTGCGAGAATATGAGATAGAGGAGATGTGGAATGGGGAGGAGAGGGAAGAAGAAAATCGAAAGACAAGATACGGAATTGGGAAAGGTGAGAAAGGGGAATATACACGCTCAGGAGGAGAAAAAGGAAGGGTAATTTATTATGTGGTAGTGGACGATAAGCTAAGAGAAAAGGTCAAGAAACCAGATGCAGGAAATTATATAGAATTGGATCACTTTCCCATAATAGCGACATTGGAGGGAGGAAAGACTAATAATAGGACATAGAGGAGAAGTGGAATGGGAAGGGGAGCGAGGAAGAAAATCTAAAGATAAAATACTGAATTGGGGAGGGGAAGATATTTTGAAGGAGCTTGGAGAAGATGTCATGGTGGTTCGTAAACGAGAATATAGAGTGAGTTGAGGAAGGGGAATATACACGGTCAGGAGGAGAAAAAGGAAGGGTAATTAATTATGTGATAGTGGACGATAAGGTAATAGAAAAGGTCAAGAAATTATATGAAGACAATTATAAAGAATTGGATCACTTTCCCATAATGACGACATTAGAGGTAGGAAATACTAATAACAATAAGGATAAGAGGAAGTAAAGAAAGTGAAAAAAGAGGAAGAGGGAAGAGGGGATTGGCCAGTAGAAGGAAAATAAGTGTTTGAGGAGAAGGTCTATAATATCGGAATGGGGGAGGGAAATGTAGTTAAAGTGATGGGAATATTGATAGGAGAAATAAAATGAGTGTTCTAGGGCACAAGCAAAAAGTAGTTAGTAAAGGATAGGGTAGATGTGAATATGATGAGGAATGTAAAGAGCAGGAGAAGAATGGGAGAAGAAAGGGGAGGGAAATGTAACTAAAGAAATAGGAATACTGATAGGAGAAATAAAAAGAGTATTCTAGAGCACGAGTAAAAAGAAGTTAGTGAAGGATGGGGTAGATGTCGATATGATGAAGAATCTAAAGAGAAGAAGAATGAGAGAAGAAAGCAAGAGGGAAATGTAATTAAAGAGATAGGAATAAGGAAAGGAGAAATAAAAAGAGTGTTCTAGGGCACGAGTAAAAACAAGTTAGTGAAGGAGGAGGTAGATGTGGATATGATGAGTAATCTAAAGAGAAGGAGAAGAATGGGAGAAGAAAGGGAGAGGGGAATGTAATTAAAGAGATAGGAATAATGATAGGAAAAATAAAAAGAGTGTTCTAGGGCACAAGTAAAAAGCATTTAGTGAAGGAGGGGGTAGATGTGGATATGATATAACTAAAGAGATAGGAATAATGATAGAAATAAAAAGAGTGTTCTAGGACACAAGTAAAAAGAAGTTAGTGTAGGATGGGGCAGATGTGGATACGATTAGGAATGTAAAGAGAAGGAGAAGAATGTCAGAAAGGAATTAAGAAAATTTAGAAAAGGTTATAGTAGCGGAGAAGAGTATAGGAAAAAAGGAGTATACTAAGATATGTGACCAAAAAGAAGAGGAGAAAAATGAAAGTTTTGAAAGGTAGTCAATAGAGAGAGAGAAAAAATAGAGGAAAAGAGAAAAGCAGGATATTGAGATGATAGAATGGATCAAATATTTGATGGATTTGATATGAGGGGTAGAGAGGAAAGTTTGGAAAGGAGGAAGAGATGGTATGGAAAGGGTAAATTAATGATATTTTCATGAAGATTTTCTTTGTCTCAGAGGAATTTTTTTGTTGGTGATATCCATCATTTCATTTCGGTAAAATCACGTTGCCAACTAATTATTGCATTTCCAGTAGGTTACCAATCATATTCTCTTTAGATGGGGCGAGAGTTCTTAATACCTTTCAATCTCACACCGGTGCGTTCTTCTTCAAATTGATTGAGCATCGAAAGAATTAGTGGAATAGATGTATTATGTATTTTTTATCTGAAACATAGCCAATCTGACCATATAATTAAAAAAAATTTTTTTTGCCTCATTTCAACTTTATAATTTAAAGCTGTACTGGAAAACATTGGACATTAAAACATAATTTACCCCTAATTGAGTATTCTTCCATTATTTAAAATATCGATAAAAGTTTTATGACCTATTTCGCCGTCTTAACGAGTCTTGTGGGAGAAGTGTGTACGCTTTTATGACATCGCTATTTCTTCAAGGTTTTGTAAATATAAATTTCGAAATTTGCAAGCACACAAATTTTAATTAAAAGCGTTCAGTTCAATAATTTCAATTTTAAAGCGTTTAACATTAAATAATAGTTATTAAAAACCTGACATTGTTAAAAATAAATGCAAAATATAAACTCGTCCTATTTGAATTTAATGCAAGTCAATAAGTTTAAAAATTTTGATAAAAACAAGGATTTTAGAGATGGAATCCTTTCCTTTAAGTTTTCAAATAATAACATTGATGAAATTTCTTTAAAAACTGTTTTGTAAACTTTTTTCATACCTTAAAACTTGAGATAAAAATTGATCAATTTGATAATTTTTAAGTCTATTTTTGAAAATAAATTCTTCAAAATTTCATTTTGATTTACGTCAATTATGCTTAGTTTTTCGAATTTAGAAGAAAAGTAATTTTTAATACAAAATTAAGAATTAAGAATTTTTTTTGATTTCTGAGGATTTTAGAAAATATTAGGAGAAGTGATATTCAGTTTAAAAGATATTTAGGAATGTTAGAAGCTTGGAAGAAAATTTTTAAAATAAATTTGGGAAATCTTTTAAAATTAAAAATATTTCCCTGAAATCCTTCAGATTTATTTTTCAAGCTCTTAGAAATCTTTTAATGTGTTTGGATATCTTTTGGAATTTTCCTCAAAAATTAACTTTTGAAATAAAAAATCATTTCCAATTCTCTGAAGTACCTTAAAAAAATTTGGTTAAGCTCTTGAGACCCTTTGAAAATCTTAAAAAGCTTCTAAAGTTTTTTTCAAAATGTTTTCGTAACTTCTAACCCTTCTAAATATCCTTTTAAATTATTCGAGATTTTCCTTGAGAACAACAATTTTTGGAAATATTTTGAAATATTATTTCAAATTTTCCTACAAATCTAAAGATAATTTTTTGAATTTCTTGAAACCTTTCAAAATTCTTAAAAATCTTCTAAACCTTTTCTTTAAAATCTTCAAATATATAAATTTTTTAAGTTTTATATTATTATTATTTTTTTTGTCGTAAATTTCTAAATGCCTCTTAAACTTGCTAATTTTTTTGCTAACATTTTGTAATCTTGCAAATTTTTTCAATTTTTCTTCAAAATCTTGTACACAGTTTTTCAAAACTTTAGCATGATTTGAAATTTTTTCAGTTTTTGTGAAAAAAATTTAAATCCTGCAAAATAAAAAATTTGCTTATAATTTTCCAGACTTTCTTTCGAGATTTTTAGAAATCTTTTGAAGCGCTTGGAAATCTTTTTAAATTTTCCTTCAAAATTAATTTTGAAAAAAAAATCATTTCAAATTTTCCTAGAAACATTAAGAAGATGTTGTTAGTCTTTTAAAACTTTTTGAAAATTTTAAAAAGGTTCTAAATTTTGTTTCGAAATCTTGAAAAATCTACATTTGGTTAAAAATTTTTCGAAATCATTTAAAAATTAAAATTATATTAAAATCTTTTTAAAACTTCCAAACGTTCAAAATATCTTTTAAAATTATTCAAGTTTTTCTTCAAATTTAAAAAAAGACTCTGCAATTTTGAAAATATTTTGAAATTTTGTGTAATCTTTTGCAGTATTCTCCTAAAATTGATGTTGAAAAAATAATTTTAAACTTTCCCAGAATTTTAAGATAATTTTTTCATTCTCTTGAAACGTTTTAAAATTCTTAAGAATCTTCGAAACTTTTTCTTTGAAAGTTTCAAAATTCTACATTTTATTAAAAAATTTTGGAAGTCGTCTGAAGTTTTAAATTATTGTTCAATCTTTTTACAAAGTTCTAAATACCTCTGAGGATTACTCAAATATTTTCTAAATCTTTAAAATCTTGCAAAATTTTGATTTCAAATCTTGTACACACTTTTTTGAAATTATAGGACATCATTAGAAATATTTTGAAATGTATTTCAATTTTCTCTTGAAATTCATTTTTCAAAATAAAATATCATTTGAAATCTTGTGAATTTTATAAAAGTTTGGATGTTCTCTCGAAAATTTTTTCTTTCATCTTCTTTCCGCTTCTTGTTTCTAAATCTTCAAAAATATTTTTTGCAATAATTCAGTTTTTCTACAAAACGTTAATGTCTTGTAAAATAAAGATATTGGTTTCAAATTTTCCAGATTCTTCTCAAACATTTTAAGAAATCTTCAAAACTTAGAATTATTCTCTTAAAAGAAACCCTTAATCATTTTAAACTTCCATAAAAATCTTATTTTTGGCATAGGTAATTTTTTTATTGTGGGTACCAACCATTGATTTACCCTCTTCGAGAGATACTCCTAATTTTCGTGTGAAAAAGTTTACGAAAATTATATACTCTCGTAGTAAAATATTATCCGCAGAATTATTCCCCAATATTAAAAAATCATTTACAATAAAAAAATTTCTCTTATGAATCCGAGCCCCGAGACTTTAGAATATGTAAAAAGTTTCCAGCACGAGATAATCGAAGAGAAGGCACCGAAATCTTTATAAGAAGAAAAAAGTTAGTCGTGAAGAAGAGGAAGGAGCATTCTATTTTTTTAAAGGAGATGCGCGATCGCCGGCGGCACGCAGCTTTGGAAAGGGGCAGAAAGGACGAAAGTGCGAGGGGTGGTGGGATGAAGCGGGGGTGGGTGCGGGTGGGAAGGCTGCTACACAACTGGGAGGCGAAGTGTCGTCGTCCGAATAACGGCCAAGCGGCATCGACCGATCTTCCTGCCGGCCCGTACACGAAGCGTCAACTTGTTTCCCTTCTATTCCACGAATATTGAGTTCAATTTGCCTGCTACCCTTCTCTCAAGCCCTCCCCCCCCCATCCGCCAATCCGCACGCCGCGAAGCTCTAATGCGATTGTCCTTACCTTTTGTCCCCACAATCCCCAGAGAGTCATCCTGTTCTTGTCTTCTTCCCTCCTTTCAAGCGTCAACCACTTCTAAGTGAACAGCTCTCACCTTAGTAAACCACACCACTTATTAAAAATTAGTTAAGGTAGGCGCCATACGTCTAGAAGACTTTAAGTTAGTCTTTAAAAACTTGCCCTTCCAAAAAATTTTCCTTTCCTACTCCCGCTTCTTTCTCCTCCTTACGCTAACCTCCCGTAATTTTTCTTCTTGCACTTCCCCTCTCTTCCCCTACCATCCCACCACCCAGTTCGCATCCCTTCCACTACTTCTCCCTCCTCCACTTCCCGTCTCCTCACTTCCCCGACTAACTTTCCCTTCCTTTACTTCCTCTACTTCATCTTCTCACCGTTACCTTCCCCACATCCTTTCCCATCACCACTCCTAATTCTCACCTCTCTTACGCCCTCTCATTTTCCGTCCCTTGCTATAATTTTGGTCCGCCATACCCTTATCTCTCAATATCCCTTCCTACTCCTACTACTGCTTCCCTCATAATCCGACCCCTTCTGAAACTTCTATCTCTTGTTTATCTGGTCACCTCACTTCCACTACTACTTCTCCCATCACCTTATTTACTTCTCCTACCCTTCCCTTCACTTTCCATACTTCCTCTACCTTACCTCCCCATCCTTACTTTTCCCACTACCTCGTCACTTCCCTTTCTCACTTCCACGCCATAACTTAACCTACTTTCCCTTACCTTCTTTCCTTCTCTCACTCTCCTCACTTCCTCCTTCCTAACCAACAAGAATAATTTTCTACCAAAAAAGAAGAATTTTTATCCGAAGAGATGAATTCTCAACTAAAATGATGAATCTTCAAACAAAAAATAAAATTTCAACAAAGTAGAATAATTTCCAACCAATACTTGCAATACTTGATATTCTTACCATTACCTTTCTTACATCCATTCCCCTCACCACTATTTCTTCTCACCTCTCCTACACACCCTCATTTTCCCTTCCTTTCCAAAATTCCGGTCCCCTATATCCCCTCTTCTCAATATCCCTTCCTACCCCTTCCTTCCCCTCCCCTTATATTCCGATCCGTTCCCCTACTTCTATCTCCTGTATATCTACCCCTCCCCTTATATTCTGATCCCTTCCCCTACTTCTATCTCCTGTATATCTGGTCACCTCACTTCCGCTACTACTCCTTCCATCACCTTATTTACTTCTCCTACCCTTCCCTTCACTTTCTATACTTCCTCTACCTTACCTCTCCATCCTTACTTTTCCTACTGCCTCCTCACTTTCCCGCTATAACTTCCCCTTACCTACTATTCTCTCACTCTCCTCATTTCCTCGTTTCTTACCAACAAGAATAATTTTCTGCCAAAAAAGAAGAATTTTTATCCGAAGAGATGAATTCTCAACTAAAATGATGAATCTTCAAACAAAAAATGAAATTTTATCATTGTAGATTAATTTTGAATCAATACTTGCAATTTCAACAAAAAAGTATGAGCTCTCAACGAGAAATACACTAATTGATAATTTAACCACCATTTTTGAAAATTTAAATTATAAATAAATGAATTCGAACAAAAAAGAAGATTTTTCTGCAAAACCTAAAAGTATAAATTTTCAAAAAAAAAGTAAATCTTCAACCAAATATTTTAATTTCCAGACCAAATTGTTGAATGTTTGAAAAATAAAGGCGAATTATCCAGAAAACAGTTGAATTTTCAAACAAACAATTTAATTTTCTACCAAATTGTCGTAGTTTTAGGCCAAAAAGACAAATTCATTACAAAACAGTTTTCAATCTTTCAACCCAAAGATCCCTTCCAAATTATTATTCTTCTCTCACTTTCTCGCGCTACCCCTACTAATTCTCTTACTTCCTCTCCCCTCAATACCCCTTTTCTAACTTTCCTCACTCACCCAACCGAAACTATAAGGGTTTCTGCACAGGCCTACGAAACCCCGAAAAGTAGTCCAAGTTGACGCCATGCGCCTAAAAAATGGATCTCGTAGCCTATTAAGACGCTCATTAAGTTGTTCAAATCTTCCCACCTTCTATCACTCCCTCTTTCTCTATCCTCTTCTATCCTATCATCTCCTATTCTATCCTCTCTGATCCTATCTCATCACCTACTCTCGCACTTCGCATTTTTCCCTAATCTTTCTTTTCCACTTCACCTCCCATCTCCCGCACCCCTTCCAGCTTCCTTACTTTCCTTCTCCAGCTTCCCTTCATCTTTCCTCTCCTACTTCCTATCATTTCCCATTTTACCCTTCCTCACTTCCCCAATTTCCCACCTCCACTTTCCTGCTTCCTTCAATTCCTTCAATTATCCTCTCGGAAAATAAAGTACGTACGACGGACGGAAGGACAGAAAACCAATCGAAACTATAAATGTTTCTGCCGGGGCCTATGTAATCCTAAAAGTTAATCAAAGTAGGCCCTTACGCCTACAAAAAAGAGTTTGGAAGTATATTAAAACGCTAATTTTTTAAAATCTCCCCTTTCACCTGTCACTCTTCTCTTCTCTTCTATCTTCTCCTGTCCTATTCTATCCTATTCGATCCTATCTCATCACCCGCTAATTCCTCCTACATCCACTTCGCATGTCCTTCCTAATCACCCTCTCTTACTTCCCCGCCCTACTCCCATACCTTCCCTGAAGTTTTCTACTTCTCTTCTCCAACTTCTACTTCTTTCTCCAACTCCTACTCATACTTCCCCTGCCCTTCCATCTCCTTCATAACTCTTCCTTCTCCTACTTCTCATCACGTTACATTTTACCCTCTCCCACTCCACCAACACTCACTTCCCTATTTCCGTATCCCGCACTTCACGTCACGGAAAAGAAAGTACGACGGACGGAAGGACCATGCGCTTACTAAAAAGGGGTTTCTCAGCCTATTAAGACCCTATTGACGTTGTTCCAATCTCCTCTCCTATAACTTCCCCCCTCTCCACTCCTCTTCTACCTACCCTATTCTATTCTATCCTGTCCAATCTCATCTTATCACCCCTCTACTTGCCGAACCTACTTTAAATTTTTTCCTCACACTATACCTTTCCTTTACTTTCCCCTATGTCTTTCCTCTACTTCCTGCACCACTCGCCTGCTTTTCTACTTCCCTCCTCCAACTCCCCCTCATACTTCACCACGGCTATCCATCCTTCACTTTTTCCCACTCCTACTTACCGTCAGGTCCTAATTCGCCCTCCTCCATGCCCAACCCCAAATTCCATACTTCACCATCCCTTACTTTCCCTCTGGAAAAAATACGGATGAAAACCCAACCAAAACTATAGGTTTTTCTGCCCGGGCCTATGTAATCTTAAAAGTTAGTCAAAGTAGCCGCCTTATGCCTACAAGAAAGAGTTTGCTAGTCTATTGAAACGTTAATTAATTTGTTACAATCTCCCCTTTCGCCTGTCACTCTTCTCTTCTATCCTTGTCTGTCCTATTCTATCCTATCCGATCTTATTTTATCACCCCCTAATCCCCCCTCCATCCACTTCGCATGTCCTTCCTACTTCCCCTCTCTTACTTCCCCGCTCTACTCCCTCACCTTTCCCCAACTTTCCCAATTCTCTTCTCCAACTCCTACTCATACTTCCCCTCCCATTTCCTCTCCTTACTAACTCTTCCTTCTCCTACTTCCCATCACCTCATATTTTACCCTCTCCCGTCCCACCCTCTTCTGTCCCACACTCTCCCGTCCCACCCTCTCCCGTCCACAAAAAAATGGAAGGACAGACACCTGATTGAAACTATCAAGGTTTCTGTTTGGGCCTACGATAGTATAAAAAGTATTTAAAGTAGGCACCATGCGCTTACAAAAAGGGGTTTCTTTGCCTATGAAGAGGCTAATTACGTTGTTACAATCTCCCCCTCTCCTATCACTTCCCCTCTCTCCACTCCTCTTCTACCCACCCTGTCCTATTCTATCCTATCCGATACTATCTTATCTGCCCCCCCCCCCTACTTCCTTAACCTACTTCACATTTTCTCCTTACACTATACCTTTCCTCTGCTTCCCCTCTTCTCTCTTACACCGCTCACCTGCTTCCCTACTTCCCTTCTCCAACTCCCCATCATACTTTTTTTCGTCTATCCATCCTTCACTTCTTGCCACTCCTACTCCCCGTCAGTTCGCATTTCGCCCTTCTCCATTCCCAACTCCCAATTCCATACTTTACCATCCCTCACTTCCCCTCTGGAAAAAAATACGACGGATGGACACCCAACCAAAACTATGTGTCTCTGCCCGGGGCTACGAAACCCTAAAAATGTCAAGGAAAGAAGGTCTTACCCGCGGATCTTGTTTCCGATCCTGAGAATTTGTAAAGTTCCAATCGGTGATTCATCTCAAGTCTTGTTCGTGCAGACGCCGGCTTTTTATCGAGATTTATGAACGTACGGGAGTAATAAATGTGATGCTCAGATGCTCATGAAAACGTGGTTATGAAGAGATAGGCCGGTCACTAAGCAAAGTTATTATCGCTTATACTGGGTGTCTCGTAACCCCCAGACAGATTACATGCAACCAAATGATCTGCTAGGTTGTTGGGAGGACATTAAGAACAGATTTCTTCCTTTAATGTTAGCCTCCAAGTACTATCTTTTATTCTACAATCTTTATTTTATACTATCTCAGGGATCACATTCCGTTCCCTTTTTTACTTTTTTATTTTTTTTACTTCTTTCCCCCTCTTTCCCTCTTAAATGTGAAAAAGCCCTTTATCACCGAAAATCAAGAATTTCGACCCTATTTTCCCCTTATCCAAGGTGTCTAGCGTCCTGTAAATCCTCGAAAACCTGGAAAAGTCCTTGAATTTTCTTTACCTGGAAAACCCTGGAAAATTCTTTGAATTTCGCTCATGGTCCTGGAATTTTCATTTCCTTAAAAAAAAAATAGGTTTGACTAAGATATTCCGAACTATTTGTATAGTGTAGCCGTGGGTCAGAGAAAAAATCAGCGAAAAGTCAGGGAATTTTATTTGACTAGGAAAGTCACGGATTTTGAAAAAGAAATATTGCAAAAGTCAGGGAATTCCAATAAGAGGTACTTTAACTGTCAAGGATAATAAATTTGAAACTTTTTAATTTGAATTTGAAATTGTTTTATTTCAT
>JAABKJ010000060.1:40793-82662 GCA_011634705.1 Andricus grossulariae
CAATAAGAGGTACTTTAACTGTCAAGGATAATAAATTTGAAACTTTTTAATTTGAATTTGAAATTGTTTTATTTCATGTATAAAAGATTCTATGTTGAAAATGTAATAAGATTAAGATTGTGGTATTTGAATATTAATGATAAGGAAAAATTGGACAGAATAAAGATAGAGAATTTTGAAAATGATATTTGAGGCTGCCCTGATATAATTTTCTTGAATTCATCTTTTTGGCTGAACATTAATTTTTTACATTTAAAATTGAAATATTCCAGGTGAAGATTAATTATTTTTGTTAAAAATTCAATTTCTTGGTTGAAAGTTTAACTACTCAATTGAAAACATTTTTTTTGTTAGAAAATTAATTTTTAAAGTTGAAAATGTAACTATTCCATTTTTGGCTGAAATTTTTGTTTAAATTGAAAATTCAAATATGTTCGCTGGTAAAAGTTGAACCACTTTGTTAGAAATTATTTTTTTTTTCTCGAAAATTCATCTCTTGGGTTCAAAATGGAACTATTTTATTGAAAATTCGTTTTTTTGGTCGAAAATTAATTTTTTTAATTGAAAATTTAACTATTCCAGTTTAACTACTTCGTTGAAACTGATTTTTTTATGTTAAAAAATTAATTTTTTATCGAAACATTCAACTTCTCCATTTTTGACTGAAAATTTATTTTTTTAAATTGAAAATTCAAATATGTACTCTGGTAAAAGTTGAACCAATTTGTTAAAAATTAATTTTTTGTTTGAAAATTCATCTCTTGGGTTCAAAACGAAACTATTGTATTGAAAATTCATTGTTTTGGCTAAAAATCAATTTTTTAAATTGAAAATTTAACTATTCCAGTTAAACTTCTTCGTTGAAACTGATTTTTTTATATTAAATAATAAATTTTTTATCGAAAAATTCAACTTCTCCATTTTTGGCTGAATTTTTTTTTTTATTGAAAATTCAAATATGTACTCTGGTAAAAGTTGAGTCACTTTGCTAAAAATTAATTTTTTGTTTGAAAATTCATCTCTTAGGTTGAAAATTGAACTATTTTATTGAAAAAGCGTTATTTTTTTATTTAGAATTAATGTTTTACCTGAAAATTGTAACTTCTCTTTTTTGTTGAAAATTTATCTTTTTAGTTAACAATTCGTCTTTATTGGTAGAAAGCTAATCTTTTTGGTTGAAACTCATATTTTCAAGTTGAAAATACCATTTTTTCTTACAAAAAATTCCTCTTTGGCTTGAAAATGTATCAATTTGGATGAAATTTGTTTTCTATCTTGTCTGAAAAAGCTTTATTGATTTATTATTCATTTCTCTGCTTGAAAATTTGTATTGTTTGGTTGAAAATTCAACTGTTTTGTTGAACATTTGTCTATTTGGACAAAAAATTCGTCCTTTTAGATTTAAAATTCACCTTTTAGATTTAAAATTCACCTTTTTTGTTAAGAACTAAGCTGTCTTCTAAAAATTCAATTATTTCGTTAAAAATGCAACTGTTTTTGATTGAAATCAATATTTTTTTTTTTAATTCGATCATTTGGTTAAAAATTCATCTTTGTAAGTTGAAAATTCAACAATTTGGTTAAAAATTCAACTATTCGATTAAAAATTTAATTATTTCATTGGAAATTAAATTTAAATTAGCTTAAAAATAGATAACTCAGTCAAATTTCAACCAATTATAATTTTAAAAAAAGTTTTGTTAAAGCTTAAAAAATGAGAATGTTCGAAATATTTTCGATTGTAGTGTCGTCATTTTTTACCGACATAAAAGAAAAATCCCCAAGAAACGGATTTTTGACCCTAAAATCAGATTCTTGAGGCCTCTTTCGTGAAAATTATCTTTTTACCTGGGATTTTTTTTGCAAAAAGGCTTGACACCCTGATTTTATTGAGTGCTGAACCAACGAGATCTCTTGCGGAGAACTCGAAAAAATTTGTTTCCAATTTGGCGAATATTATATACTGAGGGAAAACTAAAATCAGGATGAAATTGTGTTTTGTGTAAAGTTAATGAAATATAATAATGATAACAGTAAACATTTAATGAGTGTAACAAAGTTATATATATGCTTAAAGATTAAATAACGTAATGCAAAATCAAATTCCTTTCCGCTTCACACAAATAAAAAAAAAAAAAAACTCTACTAGGACAAAGAACAGTGAGAAGAAAAAATATTAATTGAAGAAGACGGAAATTCAACATCTGGAAGTTGAACTATATGACGGATATCTCAGATATTAATATGATATTAATATAATCCGTCACATAGTTTCAATTTCAAATAGCATTGAGTTTTCGCTTGCTCTAATATCTATTTTTTTCGATAAAATATAATTTTTTTAGGCCTACAGAAATATTTGATAAGGCTAACCAAAGAATTTTTTTAGACCAACAAAACATTTTATTGGGCCAACAAAAGAATTTGGTTCCGCCAATAAACCAGTTTTGTTGGACCAACATAAAGACCTAAAAAAACAATTTTGTTGCCCCAGCAAAATGTTCGTTCGTAAAACAAACAGTTTTCTCATTGCGGTATATACTGGACAATGCGTATGCTCTCACAATAGGGCACTATAATATATATAATAATATTATTTTAGGGATGAGCGATTTTGATTCGATTCTTTATGAATCGATATTTTTTCGAGTCGATTGTTTGATTTTTAAATCGATTGTTATTAATCTGACTAATCGAACTATTCGATTAATTTTTTTCGATTTTTATTGTCGATTAATTTTCTGAGATTTCAAGAAAGTCCGAAGGATTTGAAGGATTCCTAAAGATTTCGAAGCATTTTACGGAATACGCAGCGATCTTCAGAAAGATTAAAGGATTATTCGAAACTTCAAAGGATTTTGAAGGATTCCCAAGTATTTGTGAAATTTAAAGGATATCAATAAATCGCTGAAGAAGATGGAATAATCGAAAAAAACTAATCTAAAATTTTGAAAATTGAAATTTCGAAATCAAATCTGTTTTTTCCCCCGACAATTGCCCATTCCTTGGCTCTACTCATTTTTAACAATAAGTGATTGGATTATTCATTATTCTGTTTGTAAAAACAATATAGGAGTGTATTATTATGGGAAAGTCCACATTAGTATACACTATACATATACACGGAAAAAAACTTCTCGAGGCGAACGAGCGAATCTAGAATATATAAAATTCAAGAAATCTGTTCACTTGGCGTAGGTAAATGTTAAAACTTTTAAATAGTTAAAGTAAAGCATTTAATTTCTTTATATAAACTCTTCTCGTAGATTAGTAATTTTGACCAAGTTGCTAAGTTCGAGAATTCATTATTTTCTGCTTTTATTTCATGTTTTTATTATCCAAATAAGAGAAACATTTAGTTGGTATGGAAATATATGTATAAACTTACAGTAGCCACTTTTTCGTCCGGTATCGAGAACATGAATATCCCTGAATTTGGAGGTCTAGTTTGTTGTTTTCCTCTCATTTCGTGATATTTCAATTTAATTACCACTTGCAATCAAAATGCCAGTAAATTATTATCACCCGGACACAAAATCTTTTCAAAATTAACATTGGCGTGCATTCTAAGTAAATCTCTGACTGTCGCGATTTTATTTCAATCATGCTCCCATGATGCTCCGGTGCTGCTTCGATAATTCCTTCGGACAGCTATTCTTATATCTCTGTTCTAGCCAAACCTATAGTGTTTATCGACTATATGATATCGTTGGGATAGGGAAAATGGTCAAATAAGTCTGAAGATATTCACATTGGCTGATCCAGGGATCTTTCTAAATTCCTTTGTTCATTTCCAGTTATACATGACGCTGTTATAAGGAATGATTGAGGTTCTACAGCGCAGCCTTTTCTGTATGATAAAACTCTTTTAAATGTTGAAAGTATATCCCAACTGTCATTGCTTCGCGATTATGATGCCCATGATGCTCCGGTGCTTGTTGGATAATTCCTTCGGACAGCAATTCATATATCTCTGCTCTAGTTATACTTCTAATGTATATTGACTACATGATATCCCTGGTATAGGGAAAATGTTCCAATAAGTCGAAAGATATTCACATTGGCTGATCCAGTTATCTTTCTAAACTCCTTCGTGCGTTTCCAGATTTACGTTAAGCTGTTATAAGAAATAATTTTGTTTCCACAGCTCAAATTTTTTTTCGTGTAGTAAAACTCTTTTTAAATGTTGAATCTAAATCCCAAATTTCATTTCTCTCGATTATGGTGTCCATAATGCTCCGGTGCTTGCCCGATAATTCCTTCGCACTACTATTCATCTATCTATGTTCTAGTTATACTTATAATGTATATTAACTACATGATATCCCCGGTATAGGGAAAATGGTCAAATAAGTCCAAAGTATTCGTTTTGGCTGAGCCAGGGATCTTTCAAAATTACTTCGTTCGTTTCCAGCTATACATTGATCTGTTATATGGAATAATTTAGGTCCCACAGCTCAACTCTGTGCGTTAAAATTCTTTTAAATGTCGAAAGATAATCCCAACCGTGGTGCTTTTTCCAAAATTCCTTCGGACAGCTATTCATATGTCTCTGTTCTAGCTATACTTATAATATATATTGACTACATGATATCCCCGGTATAGGGAAAATGGTCAAATAAGTCCAAAGATATTCTTTTTGGCTGATCCATGGTTCTTTCTAAATTTCTTCGTTCGTTTCCAGTTATACATTGATCTGTTATAAGAAATAACTTAGGTTCCACAGCTCAACTTTTTTTCCTTTTACATATTTAATATGTACCACTCTCTAGTTTGGATAATATAATAAACCTGTATATCTTCTTTCGAAACATGGTGTATATTTGAATCTTAAAAGAATGTTATCTTTGGAAATGAGTATGAGTATAAGGAGCAGTGGTTGAGTGAAGGGTGTTGTTTCCTCTTCTCATTCCCCGCCAGTTATGCAAGCACGCACACCTCGCGACAAGCTGCGAAGAAGATATTTGCGGCGTGGAATGTCTCTAATTGGCCCAAAATAAATTCGCGCCCCGTTACGATTCGTTTGCGCGTGCACAGTTCATGACATGGATTTCCGCATGAAATTAACTTTCTTGAACTAATTGTAAGCTCATATTTTTGTCAATTTTCGAACATTCAGTTTCATTCATTCAATCAGGAATGGCATTCTCATTCAGTTCAATCAATTCTGTCGCGAACCATTATAGTTGTCTTATTTTAGACAAATCTCAAGAAATCTATACAACTATCCTCACATTTTCCGGAACACTGAAGAAGACTCAGAGGCTTTAATTGGAATGAGAATTACGTAATTTAATTGGGTCAACCCCCTACGTATATCGAGTCGAGTCAAATCGGATCGATACGAGGACTGAATTCCACCTCGAACGTCAGCACGTGTGTCAGACAGGATGCAAATCGCTTCCGTACTTTGATAGGATTTGTGAATACATACAGTGTTCAACAACCTTTGCAAACTTAAGTCGGCCATAGGCATTGGTTCGGAAAAATTGACATAAATTCTAAAGGAAATTTGAAAAACCTCCCATACGCCAAAATTTTCAAAATGCATTTTCCTGGCGTTAGTATATCGCGAGATCGTAACGCATCAGAGTGGTCCAGAAATGGAT
Organism: Andricus grossulariae; assembly: GCA_011634705.1. Classification (NCBI taxonomy): domain Eukaryota; kingdom Metazoa; phylum Arthropoda; class Insecta; order Hymenoptera; family Cynipidae; genus Andricus; species Andricus grossulariae. Next base: position 46,403 of record JAABKJ010000060.1, read on the forward strand.
TTTTGCGAACGAATTCGTACACAGGTCAAATTTATTAACCGATTCAAACGTTTTTCCTAGGACATCGGAAATTTTGTTTTCTCCAAAAAATTTGCTGTCTGAAAGCCAAAGAAACTCTGTTCTAAATGAAAAAATAAATTCGGAATAAGCTGTAGCCATTTATAGGCCACTAAGGGAAAATTCGGATTTTCACCTCACCACGAACTTTTAAATTTTCTGAAATATTCCTTGTTGCTTAAATACTATTGTTTAGGGAAAATGAAAGAATGGCCAGGGAAATATCAGGGAAAAGTTAGGGAATTTTAAAAAAGAAGCTTTGCGGTCACCCTGATATGCGTACATACATAGAATTTAATGTCAAAATTTAATAAAAGTATTCATTTTTGTGAATCACAGATAGAGAAAAACACCCAATACAGCCTATACAATTTTTTAATAGCATTTAAAACCGAAATTACAATTCTCGCGTTAATGAAATTAATAAACTAATAATTATCAATGACGTTATCAGTTTCGGTGATGGAAAGTAACTGGTTTTTTTTTAACGCGTTACTTTTTTTGGTAGCGATAGTGGTAAGGAAGTTACTTTTTTAAATAAGTAACGAATTGATGTTACATTTTTTCAGTAACAGAAAGTAGAAAAATCGTTATTTTCTAATTGTAGGTCGTGTAGTTTCCAGAAGTAGCAGTCAGTTCCACTGTTTTGTCAAAAATTCGTTTTTTAAGGTGTAAATATAACTACTGGTAGAAAATTCAACCATTTTGTTAAAAATTAACCTTTTTGTTGAAAATTCAACTGTATTGTAGAAAATTCACATTTTTGGGTTAATATTTCCACAAATGGTTGATTTTTTTCTCTTTTGGCTGAAGATTCTTTCTTGGTTGGAAATTAAACTTTTTTGTTCAAAATTAGTTTTTTGGTTAAAGGCAACTGTTTTTATTTAAAATTAAAGTCTTTTTTGGTTTATATATCAACTATTATATTTTCATTGATAATTCATATTTTTCGTTGAAAATTAATTTTTTCAATTTAAAATTTAATTGTTTCATTTTTGGTTGAAAATTGATCTTTTTTAGTTGAAAATTCATGTTTTCTTGTTAAAGTTGAACTACTTTGTCAAAAATTATTTTTTTATTAATGGTTCATTATTTAAATAGTAAATTTATCATCCTCCTTGATTGGAAATTTAAGTATTTTGATTACATTATTTTTTTTGGTTAAACATGAAACTTTTTAGTGAAAATCGAACTATTCCATTTTTGGTTAAAAATTGATATTTTTTAGTGAAAAATTCATGAATTTTTTTGAAAATTCGTCATTTTTTGGTTAAAAAACTAACGTTCTTGGTTGTGAATTCATTTCTTTGGTTTAAAATTTAACTATTTTGTTAAAAATTTGTTTTTACTGGTTGAGCTCTTATATTATTCATGTAAAATTAAAATCTTTCTTATTTGAAATATCAACTATTACATTTTTCATTTAGAATTCAACTTTTTTGGTTAGAAATTAGGATTTTTTAGTTGAAAATTTAACTTTTCCATTTTTTGATGAAAATTCATCTCTTCGGTTTAAAGATGAACTATTGTTGAAAATTTATGTTTTTTCATTAAAGTGGAACTACTTTGTGAAACATTCTTTTTTATTAAAGATTCATCATTTTAGTTGAAAATTCATCATTCTCTTTCATTGGAAATTTAACTTTTTTGAATAAATTCTTTTTTTTTTGTAAACATTAATTTTTTCACTGAATATGTAGTTAATCCATTTTTGAAAATTTATCTTTATTTAAAACTTCAACTATATGTTTGACAATTCAAGTACTTAGTTAAAAGTTAATTCGTTTAACTAAAAATTTAACTATTCCACTTTTTGGTTGAAAATTTCTCTTTTCTATTTTGTTGAAAATTCGTGTTTTGGGGGTAAACATTAGTTTTCAACTGTAAATTTAAATATTCCATTTTTTGTTCAAAATTTATCTTTTTTGGTTGAAATTCAACTTTTTGGTTTGAAAATTGAATTTTTTTAGTTGCAAATTAAACTATTTCTTTAAAATTCATGTATTTTGTTGAAAATTCAAGGTCTTTAAAAATATGTTATGTTTGTCTTAGGATGTAGTAAATCTTCCAGAAGTGGGATTCTAGGCCTAGGGAGAGCTATTTAAATCTAATGGAATACTTTCAGAAAGAAAAAAGTTAAATTCCAGATCTATAGAGATTTATAGCCCAATACCAGAAAATTATAATTTTTCTCCCACCGTGAAGTTAAAAATTTTCTCAAACATTGATTCTAGAAATATTATGTCGGTCATGAGTAACGTACGACTTTCAATAAAAAAAATCGGTAACGATAACGATAACTAGTTATTTTTTTTTGGTAATGTAACGGCAACGATAACCAGTTCCGTTTAACTGTGATATATAAAGAGTAGTGTGAAATCAGATGGTATTTTATAGTCAGATATAATTTAATTTTAGAAGCGCTCGTTAGTGGGATGGTTGTGCAGTAGATGACGGTATTAGTGGCCGTGCGGTGGCCGACTGTATTCGTGGTCGTGGGGTAATTTCAAAAAATCCAGAGTTCACAAAATTGCAAGTCGCGGTCCATGAATAGGAAAAAAACAGTCTTAGACCTCTTTCCTTCTTTCAAAGCCCCTCTACCATAAAATAATTGCCTCTAATTTATTCCAAGCTCGTGACGCAATAAGCTTGATCGAACTCGCGAGTTTACTTTCGAATTCCAAAGACAAGATTGCTTTCGACTTTTCTGCACTTTGTAAATCCGATATCCACTATCCGCTTTATTCTCAATCCGAGGAAAAGTACGCGAAACGATACTCGAGACGAGCTTCCTATTAATCTCCCTTTCTTCGCTCTCAATTCCCGAATACGGCTTTTATCAGGGATAAAAAAAAGTTTGAAAACGTCGGAAAGAAATAAAAAATGGGCCTCACTAATTTTTCTCTTCTGTAGAATTTTTTTTATTTTTATAAGAATGGTCTTTTGTATAGAAAAAAGTGTGTCGTTGGAAGATAGTAGATGCGAGAGAGTAATTGCAGAACGTGATTAGCTTGTATTCATATTCTCTACATTCGAATTGGACAAAATGTTAGTGATCATTAATATTTACACTATTTTGGATTGAAAGAGCGGATCGATTAACGAACCCGAGGCTGTTTGCTAAACGAACGAGCTATTTGCTAAAGACTTTCGTCTGCAGGTAATTGTTTGATTTTCTCCCCAAAAACAATTAGGCCTCATTCGCTGTTTGTTATCCAATAACTGAATTGGTGGGTACGTAAAATAATTTATATAGTTTTAAATTAAATTTTTTATAGAAACAGTGAATATTTAGATTTGAACGTTAAATCGCAATCGAAGAATGCTTTGCAAAACTCATTTTGGAAATATTTCATTAAAGATTATCAAGTTCTTTTTTAGAGGAATTTATTCCTTTTATTGATACAGGGATCACATCCCGGCCCTTTTATTGCGTAATCCCCTTAAATTTAACATATTCCTTAAAACACCTAAAATCCAGCATTCTTATCCAATTTTCACCCTTTCTCCATTTTTTTTATTCTTTTCAATCCAAAATACTTTAAAAATAGAAGATTATTTCCCCTATTTTTACGAAATAGAGAAATAAATTCTGTTAAATGAAATTTATGTAGCCTAATATTTCAAGTGAAAATATTGCGTTTTACAAAATAGATACATTTTTAATCAAAAAGTTGAATTATCAACCAAGATGATTAATTTTTTCACTAAAAATTTAATAGGTAATATTTCAACTACAAATATTTGTATTTGAAATAAGAAACAGTTCAATTAATCCGAAAACGACGAATTTTCAACAAGAAAAAAATAACTTTTAACCAAATAGTAGAATTTTCTACCGAAATATTTGAATTTTCAACTCGGAAAAATGAATTTCCACTAAAATAGCCAATTTTTTATCAAAAAAAAAAACGAAGTTTCATCTAAAATGATGAATCTTTAATAAAAAAATTATTTTTTAACAATATAGTTCATTGTTCAACTAAAAAAGATTTTTCAGTGAACAAAAAAAATTGCAACTGAATTCTTGAATTTTCAAACTAAGGAAATGAATGTCTTACAAACCTCGAAAATATGAATTTTGAACATAAAAGTTCATTTTCAACCAATAAGATAGATTCTCAAGGAAAAATGTAACTCCTTATATCTCATCGAAAGAAATATTTTTTTTAAAATACGAAACACTTGAATTCATCCAAAAAGGACGAATATTCAACAAAATAATTAATTTATCGGAAAAAAATTTTCTTTAGTTAGGAAAGAAGAAAATTTCAAGCGAAAAATACAAATTTCCTTCAGGCAGGTGAATTTCCAACTCGAAAATATAAATTTTCAACAAGAAAGTTAATTTTCAACAACAAAATTAATTTTCAAACAAATAATTGAATTTTCTACCAATTTTTTTAAATTTTTTAGCCAAAAAGCCGAATTTTCTACAAAACAGTTTCATTTTGAACAAGAAAATATGAAATTTAAACGAAAAAGTTGATTTTTTACCAAAAATTTAATAGGTAATATTTCAACTAAATATATTTGTATATTAAATAAAAAACAGTTCAATTCATCCGAAAAAGACGAATTGTGAACAGAAGAAAATTAATTTTCAATCAAGTAGTTGAATTTTCTACCGAAATATTTTAATTTTTAACTCAAAAAGATCAATTTTCAATAAAATAGCCAATTTCGTATCCAAAAATAAAGGAATTTTCATCTGAAATGATAAATTTTCAATAAAAAAATGAATTTTAAACAATATAGTAATTGTTCAACTAAAAAAGATTTTTTCAGTCAACAAAAAAAATTGCAACTCAATTCTTGAATTTTCAAACTAAGAAAATGGAAGTCTTACAAACCTCGAAAATATGCATTGTTAACATAAAAGTTCATTTTCAACCAAAAAGATGAATTCTCAGGGAAAAATGTAATTTATCGGAAAAAAATTTTCTTTAGTTAGGAAAGAAGAAAATTTCAAGCAAAAAATACAAATTTCCTTCAGGCAGGTGAATTTCCAACTCGAAAATATAAATTTTCAACAAAAAAGTTAATTTTCAACAAAAAATTAATTTTCAAACAAATAACTTAATTTTCTACCGAATTTTTTAGTCAAAGGGGCGAATTTTCTACAAAACAGTTTCATTTTGAACTCGAAAATGTGAAATTTAAACGAAAAAGTTATTTTTCAAACAAATAGTTAAATTTTCAAGACAAAAAAATCAATTTTTAACAAAATCGTTAAATTTTTATATTTGTAACCAGAAAGATGAATTTTCAATTAAGTAGTTGAATTTTCAACAATAAAAGCTGGATTCTGGACGAGAAGTTGAGATTAAAAAAAAAACCCCACGATAATTGAATCCTCAAAAAAAAATAGATTATTAATTTTCAAAAAAAAAATAATCATTTCCTACCAAGAAAAATATTTCAGTCGTGAAAAAAAAATCTCAACGTTATTGCTGAATTTTCAAACCAAAAGGACGAATTTTCTGGAAAACAGTTGAATTTGCAACCCAAAATATGAAAAAATTTTCAACAAAAAAGTTGAATTTCGAACCAAACATAGGAATTTTGAACTGAAAAGTTAATTTTCAACCAAATAGTTAAATTTTCAACAAAAAAGTTCATTTTTCACAAAAATAGTTGAATTTTCTATCAAAGTAGTTAAACTTGGAATCCAAAAAGATGAATATTCAACAAATGATATGAATTATCAACCAAAAGGATGACTTTTTTTACGATTGTTGAATGTTCAACAAAAGAATTAAATTTTAAACCAAATAATAAAATGTTTATCCAAAAAAGATGGAAAGAAAGGGAAGAAAAGGGGAATAGGGAAAAATAGTGAAGCCTGTGGTAAATACCGATTTTAACTCATTTTTAACACTTTTCAAATATGTAATAAAATACGAGAAACAGCATATCAAAAATAATTATGTTAGTTGTCGTTCGAGAAACTATAACTATAATCTTTTTTTAGCTAACATTAAAAAAATGTTTTGAATATCTGAGAGCTTTCAACCGATAAAAATACATTAAAAACACATGTAAAGCCCCGAGGAAACAAAAACAGAAAAAGTAGGTTTTTCCAATAGTAGTTTTTGTTTTTTTCAAAATGTTTCTTTCTACCTTAGAAAAATACTTTTTCAATTTCAGTTCCATTTCAATTTTCAATTCAAACACATGGGCATTGTTCAATATTCTGTTTATCTATTTTCCAATCTTTGATCTTCTTGAATTTTTTTCTGATGTATTTTTATCACTAGAAAGTGCTGAAGTTTGCAACAGATTTTTCAAAGCTAGCAAAAAATATTTCTAATCACAAAAATAAGTAGAAAATTGAGCACAGAAAAGGCGCTACTATTAGAGAGAACTGGTGCACGTCAGTTCAATATTCACGATACTCACATAATATTAAAATGTTTTAATAATTAATGAAGTCCCCTCTTGTCAGAAAAAATCCCCTTTTTACCTGAAATTGAACCGCGTTTTCATTTCAAAGAGAAATCTATTGTCATCTCTGCCCCGATCAAATTCAAGAGATCCATCACAACCTCGTCCTAATAATTTTCAATCTCATGACTGTAAAATCCCAATCGGTAATGAATACTGTCACCATTCGAATTGGATATCCGCAGAACTTTCTTTGCCTTCCTTACTCCTAGCAAGGAAATAAATCGAAAGCGTATAAGCAGAAGAGCCGCAGACGTGAAGAAAAAAAGTCTGATGGAAGCCGTAGCGAAGGGCGAGAGTTTAAATTTATAACGTAGAACTTTTTATCTGCGGGAAACTTAAGAGGTCATCCCTCTTTGCGACTTACCATCAAAGTTTTTTTTTATACTTTACCGTTTTTCGACTTGCTCGAGTCCTAATGACTTCTTCGTTTTCTGAGCATCCCGTTTTTTCATTTTTCTTCAATTAGGGTGTTGAGAGAGAGGGGGTCGCAAAAGGTCGTACGACCGCAAAAACCAATATTATCGACACAAACAAATTTAGTAGTTGCATTTTCAAACAAGTAGTTGAATTTTCAAATTAAAAAATGAATTTTTAGAAGAAAATTCAAGATTCAACCCGAAAAGTTGAATTTTCGACAACAAAGTTCATTTTTAGCCAGGAAAGGTAAATTTTCAATTCAAAAGGACAAGTTCTAAACCAAATAGTTTAATTTTATACTAATTAGTTAAAAATTTAGTTGAAAAATGCATTTGTTACAAAGTAGTTTAACTTTAAACCAAGTAGTTTATATTTTACCCAAATAGACGATTTCAAAAAAAAAAATACTTCAGTTTTTGAGCTAGAAAGTTGAATGAACTAGAAAAGAAGAATTTTCATCAAGAAATATAAATTTTCGACGAAAGAGTTGAATTTTCGACTAAGAAAGATAATTTTTTTAACCAGAAATGGAATCGTTACAATTTCAGTTTAAATAATTAATAATTAAGAAAAAAGATGCAATTTGCCATCAACTGAATTCTACTAAAAAACGAATTTTTAACAAAATAGTTGAATCCTCAACCAAAATGAGGAATTACCAACATACAAGATTAATTTTCTACCGAAATTGACGAACTTTCTATCAAATAGTTGAATTTTCCACTCCTAAGTGAAAAATGTCCAACCAAAAATAAAAAAATTAAAATAAATTTTTAACCTAAATTTTGAATTTTCAACAAAAAAGGCAACTTTCAACTAGATAGTTGAATTTTCAACTTAAATGATCAAATCTTCAAGAAAATCAACAAAAAATTTTTTTTTACAAAGTAGTTCAACTTTAAATCAAGTAGTTTATTTTTCAACCCAAATAGACGAATTTTTAACAAAATGCTTCAGTTTTCAAGCTAAAAAGTCGAACGTTTTAGAAAACAGTTGACTTAAAACTAGAAAAGAAGAATTCTCAACAAAAAGATAAATTTTTAACGATACAGTTAAATATTCAACAAGAAAGATAAATTTGTAACCAAAAATGGAACAGTTAAAATTTCAGATTAAAAAACTAATATTGAAGAAAGAACCGAATTTTCGCTTATTTGAATTCAAGTAAAAAAAGACTCATTTTTAATACAATAGTTGAATCCTTGACCATAATGATGAATTTCTAACATACGAGATTAATTTTCTACCCAAATAGACGAATTTTCTAACAAATAGTTCAATTTTTAATTTATAAAGGAAATATATTTAATTATACCAAATAGTTTAATTTTATACTAAATAGTTACAAATTTAGTGGAAAAAATGCTTTTTTTACAAAGTAGTTCAACTTTAAACCAAGTAGTTAATTTTCCATCCGAAATAGACGAATTGTTAACAAACGACTTAAGCTTTTAAGGTAAAAAGTTGAATCTTTTAGAAAACAGTGGACTTGAGAATGGAAAAGGAGAATTTTCAACAAGAAAGATGAATTTTCAACGAAACAGTTAAATTTTTAACTAAAGAAGATAAATTTACTAACCAAAAATGCAACTTTCAACCAAGTAGTGTAATTATGTACCAAATAGTTGAATTTTTACTAAAATGATGAATGAAACAAAACAAAAATGCTTTTTCTACAAAGTAGTTTAACTTTAAACCAAGTTGTTAATTGTTCAACCCAAATGGACGAACTTTCAAAAAATCACTTCAGTTTTCAAGCTAAAAAGTTGAATCTTTTAGAAAACAGTAGACTTAAGACTGAAAAAGAAGAATTTTCAACAACAGTGATGAATTTTCAACAAAACAGTTAAATTTTTAACAAAAAAAGATCAATTATCAACCAAAAATGGAATCTTTATATTTTCAGTTTAAAAAACTAATATTCAACAAAAAAACGAATTTTCAATCAGTTGAATTCAACTAATAAGGACGTATTTTTAAGACAATAGTTAAATCCTTAACCAAAATGATGAATTTTCAACATACGAAATTATTTTTCTACCCAAATAGACGAATTTTCTACTAAATAGTTGTATTTTCAACTTATAAAGAAAAAATGTTCAATCAAAAATAGAATAGCTACATTTTCAGATTAAAAAATTGATTTTTTAACAGAAACTATGATTTTTCGACACTAAACGCAACTTTCAACCAAATAGTTTAATTTTATACCGAATAGTTGAATTTTCAACAAAACTGATGAATCTTCAATAAAAAAACTGTTTGGTTGAAAATTAATAATATGGTTTGGTTGATGATCAAAATGTTTGGTGGAAAATTCCTATTTTTTGGTTGATTTAAACTGTTTTTGGTTTAAGGTTAAAATATGTTCTTGTTGAAAACTCATCTATTTGGCGGAACTACATTGCTCAATATTCAATTTTTTAGTTGGAGGTTCATAATTTTAGTTGGAAATTCATTTCTTTGGCAGACAATTTGACTATATTTTTAAAAATTAATTTTTTTTGTAGAGAATTAAGTTTTTTAACTGAAACCTTAACTATTCCATTTTTGGTTGAAAGTTCATGTATTTTGTCGAAAATTTGTCTTTTCTGGCGGAAGATTAATCTTCATGGTTGAAAATTCATTTTTTTCTTGAAAATTCACCTACTTGGTTGAAAACTCATCTATTTTGTTGAGAATTCACAACTTTTGGTATGAATTTAACTATTTTGTTAAAACTTTGAATTTTTTGGTGGAAATATCAACTATTACATTTTTTATCAAGAAATTACTTTATTTTGGTTGAAAATTCAATTACTTAATTCAAAGTTGAGCTACTTCGTTAATAATTAATTTTTCTGGTTGAAGATTAATTTCTTCAACTGAAAATGTAACTATTTCATTTTTGCTTGACAATTCATCTTTTTTTTGTTATAAACACAACTTTTTAGTTAAAAATGTATGTCTTTTGGTAGAAATTACATCTTTTTGTTTGAAAATGTAATTGCTGTTTGGTCTAAAATGATTAATTATGTTTCGGTTGAGGATTCAACTATTTTTTTAAAAATTCATATTTACTTTGTTAAAAATTCGACTTTTCGTAAAAAAATTATCTTCTTGGTTGAAAATTAAACTGTTTGTTAAAAATATTTTTTCTTGGTTGAAAATTCAAATATTTGTTTAAAAAATAATTTGGTATGGTCGAAAATTGGTCTTAATTCGTAGAAAATTAATCTTCTTGATTGAAAATTTATCTTTTTGGTTAAAAATTCATCTGTTTTGATGAAAATGCAACATTTTTACCTTAAGTGATAGAAATTTAAAGCATTTCTGGTTGTATTCAATACGGTACCAACATTAGTTTTTTTTTAATAGGATTTATTCTCCTATTTTTGTGAAAAATCACAGTCTTTCCCCTGTTTTACAGCATTTTGTGCCGTACGGTCTGTGTTTAATAAAAAATATCTTACTACGTGAGATGTTCATATGTGTGAAAAATAATAAACAAATTGGAAATTTTTTGAAAAAAGAAGAATGATCTATTAAAATAAAGAATCAAAAATTGAGTAGTTTCTTATCACATGTTTTCATAAGGAGAATTTAAAACATACATGTTACTGACATCCAGAGGATATTTAAAGGTAGAACAGTCTGCAACAAGGGATTTCTCTAGAAGTCGAGAGTAATTGCTGGTATGAATAGGTAGACTGTAGAGGAAAAGTGACAAAGAAAATAGGAGAAAGAGGAAAGCATACAGGATTTTCGATGCAAAAGGACTTAAATCCTCTGGGAAATAAACGTGTTCCTCGCCTTTGTCAGGAATATAGCAGTACCGTCGAAAAATAAATGCCACGTCCCCACGCACACATGACTCGATTGATTTTTCATAAAAGATTTGATTTCGCTTGGATTTTTCAGCTTTAGAAATTTGAAGATAATTTTGATCAAAAGGACGATTACTCAAATTTCAGTATTAATATTTTGTATAATATTCCATCAGTCAAGAAAAGCGTCTGATTTGCTCAGTAGCCAATTCCTGACATCAAATTATCATTTGATCGGACTCCAATCCCGAAGCGTCAGTACAAGGAACTTCGGAAAAACCTCGATGAATGATTAGCCAAGGGAGAAAAGAATCTTTGAATAATTCAAAAGAATGGAACTCCAACCATATTCATCATCTCGGTAAAATCAATAAGCTAAATGTCTACTAGCAATACCCTACATTTATTAACACAAAGCTTAATTATTTCGTTTTCATTTGCTACACAATATAGTTGTCAACTGTTTGCAACATTTTGATATCCTGGTTTTTGTGTGACTCTTTTGATGTTTTCAATATGATGTTTTTATATCGACGGAGACCTGGTTCAAGCAGAAGGTTTTGTCATCCGAATTTGTCAACACCAATCTATGCTGTATATTTAGGGATAATTGTTATAGGTAGAATAGGAGGCATTGCTTTCATAGCTGTTTATCTAAAATCAGCCTAGAATAACTATAGATGTCTCCTCAATATGTAGATCAATTCATGTAGTGAATACTGCTGGAGTAAAAATGCGTATAGATAACATATTCTTTGCCCTTATACTCGTAGTTGTTTATGTAACTCAAAAACCCAGAGTATCAAAACGTTAAAAACTGCTGATACTTGGGCATTTTGTGTGATGCTTCCGGGACTAATTCTAAAATTATTTAAAGAACTCTTAAACTCATCAATTGCACATCATCCTACTCTTGTCTTACATGCAGCATTAAAATATATTAGTGTTCCGTAGAACATTGCAGAAAACCCTATATTCATTACGTTAAAACTGAAACTGGTGCAACTGGAATGAACTGCACATTCTATTGTATGATACTGATTTGGTTAATTTTTCAAAATTGTGAAAATGTTAATGATACATGCAGCTTATTCTATGATTATATTGTACTCAGCAATAAGTAAATCAAATCCTGGGTTTTAAGGTAATAATATTTCAACTATGTTAACGAAATGTATATCCAGACATGGATGCCACCATCAATTTACCTATTTATTTTCTTATGTCATTAGACGATTTCGTTGCGGCTACTTAGTAATTTATTTATACATAGAGAGAAATAATGATTTCAATGATAATGTCATCATAGTTACATTCGTAACCGTACATGGGTTTCCGTGAGAATACTCAGCAAAACTCGTTAATCTCATTAAATCTTATAAAAAAATCACTACTGTGTGATGGAATCTCCGATGTGAAATTGACTTGCCCAGCACGGATTAACTCCGCTTTTTTATTCATAGGAAAATATGTTTTTCCTATGGCGTCTCATCCTCCTTTCCGGCTGAATAATACAGCGAATGCGACACGAATTGCTCCACAAAGTTTAAATGAACTTGAATTAACTTTTTCATAGTTACGAACAGGAAAAACTTCTCTCTCGAGTTCACTCTGACCTGATGTTATTATTTTTAAATGATAAGGGCATTTATTTCTGTTATTTGTATTTAAAAAGTACATAAGCCCAACAGTTTGGAAAGAGAAGTGGAGAACACATCACGATTAGATTAGATTATGCACCCTAAATAGTGGAGGGTTGCACAGTATCAAGTTGAATAATTCAGGGCTTTAAAGGGTATCACTTCTAGCAATATTGGACAAACTTATAGACCGCGAGGAATTTAAAATAAAAACAATATATCCGAGAACGTACATCTTTCAAGAACCATGCCCAAAAAAATTAATGGCGCTGTTGTTTTCAAATATTTGCACGTTCGGATAAGAAATCCTACAGTTATTATCAGCAGAAGGAACAATGCTGTCAATATGTGAGTTGAATGTTGAACGACTATCAAAGAGCAACCCAAGGTCTTTAATCATATCAACGTTGCATTCTTCTTTGTGAATGATACAACCCTACACTTTACAAGATTAATAGGAAACAAGTGGTCATTAGACCAATTGTTTAATTTTTCCAAGTTAGCCTGTAGAATGTCACAGGTGTTGACTCCAGAAACAGATAATATGTTTTATTATCATCAGTATAGATTAATTAGTAACAAAGTAAGCCAAAGAAGATATCATTTACAAATATAATGAACAATAGCGGGCCAAGATTTGAACCTTGTGGTATTCCCGATGTAGGCCAAAATTTGTGAGTTCTGTGCAACTTCATTCTCTCGTTCATATATTTTTGTAGCTTTCCAAACATTCGGAAGTTCCAGATTTTAGCCCACTGTTAAAAATTCTTATGACCGTTGTGACAAGAACACTAAGCAATGTCTTAATAAGTGAAGAAGGGACAGAATCTAATCGTGCAGTGTGCTTAGCTGAAAGTTTTGTTATCGCCATGAATACATCATTTTCAGACATCAATGAAGAGTAGCCCATTAATTTGTGTTTAGTATCTATAATTAACTCATTAGTTAGACTACCTGGGTTTATATGAACATTCTCAAAATATTCAGTAAAAATATACTGACAATTAGCTTTGAAGATGTTTTTATTGGGTCATTATAATTTAGAATTGCAGGAATTCTTTATTACTGTTTAAGTCTATGTGCATAACCCCAGAAAGTTGATGGGGATGCTGTGATATTCTGTTTTATATTACTTTTGTGATTTTTGTAAGTCACTTTAATCAGGTTTTCAGATCTTTTAATAATGTCCTCATATTGTTGAAGGTAGTATTGTAGTTTTGTGTTTTGGTATTTTTGTTTATATCTAATCTTTAAGATGATACTATTAATTATTTCACGATTGTGCCAGGGAGGATATCTATCATTCATCTTGCTAATGTTATAAATTGGGATCCTCATCAATATCCTTACAGTTTGAGAGTGTTGTCCAGTCAACATCAAATAAATCAATACATAATGAATTAAAATTGCAGCACTTGAAGTTATTCTTGGCAATTCATTATTTTCCCTTAAAGCTGTTCTTAAATAAATTCTTCAATAAATTATTATTATACACGGAAAAATATATCAACACTATGTGTATATAATCGTGTGTGATTATTTTTCGATATGTTTTGTGCACTTTAGAGTTTATTTATCATTTCTCGTGGATGTAGAAGTCGTATCTTAAAGAGAACATATTTTTCTTTTGTAGTTAGGAAGAGTAAAGACGAAACGACCCCGATAACTCTTCGCAGGAAATCGAATTACCATTAGTATCCCTAGGAACGTTAGGATGGTATAAATTTATACCTGTAAAAATTCGATTACACTTTTTTTCAAATCGGGGGAGTTGTAAATACAAATAGCTCGATTTTCGAAAAAATGAAAAAAAGAAGAACTTGTTATTAACTTTTTGTAAATTGAAGTTTAGTCACCATTTAAGGAATGTTTAAGGAATAATTTTCACCCAATAACTTTTAATTTGCTTACCATTAGATTTTAAAGGTTTAGAATTTTTTAACAACTTTAGGTTATTTTCTGTCAGTGTTTTTCGTCGGGAATTATTGGTATTTTCGATAAAAAATTATTTGATTTAAATCCAATGATTTTTGTTTTAAATGATAAAATTAACAAGCATGTATAATTTCGGATTGTGTTATTCTTTTTGTCGGAAACTGAAATTTGTATTAAGAAATTATTATATTTCAAAGAAGATCCATAAGTATTACAAAATGTTGTGTTACGTTGATGTTTTACAATGAAAATTGGTATTTTTCAAACAAAAATCATTATATTTCGTAGAAGATTTAGAATCTTTGAACAATTTTGGAATGTATTAGTGTTATCCGCCAGAAATTGGTATTTTGAGTTTAAAAAAATTAAATTTGAAACATTTCAATAATTTTATAATAATATTAATATTTTACAAATTTTGTAATAATATTAATATAATATTTTAATTCAAAAATTGTGTGAGACAAAAAAAATCGCTCGCGTGATTGTTTTCTAGTTTACAGGGTGTCTACTCACCTGGAAAGCCCAAAATTGTCAGGGAATTTTAATATACCTGGAAGAACCTGGAAATGTCATGACATTTTTTTATAAGTAAGGAAATTTTTCCGAGAGCATGTTTTAATTTGTTTGAAATTCCAATAGAAAATCAGGTAACAATGTTTTTTATTTGTAAAAGTATCTTTATACTGCTGGATTTAACTATTTGCTTGAAAATTCATTTTTTTGTGGTTGGAAACCAACTTTTTTTTAAGTAAAAGTTTAAATTTTCTATTTTTGCTTAAAAGCTTATCTTTTTTGTAGATTTTGTTGAGAATTCTGATTCGTTTGTAGATTATTAATGTTTTTGGTTAAAAATTGATCTTTTTGCTTGTAAATTTAGCAGTTTGGTTGCAATTTTGTTTCTCTCTTGACTGACAAATCTTTCACAGTTGAAAATTAAGATCTGATTGAAAATTAGTATTTTTTGGGTGAATTCAACTCTTTTTGATTAAAAAATAAAAAAATTTTGTTGAGATGTCATCTAATACATTTTTCTTCGACAATTCATCTTTTTTTATTGGTTAAATTTTGAACTCTTTTCCTGAAAACTCATCTGTTCTGTTGAAAATTTAATAATTTTGTTGATAATTCGTCTTTTTTGGTTAACAATTCATCTTTTTTCTTGAAAATTCATCTATTCCAGTAGAAGATTCATCATTTCAGTTAAAAATTTATTTTTTTGCTTGAAAATTCAACTATTCCAGTTCAACATTTCACTTGTTTAGTTGAAAATTAATCTTCTTGGTTGAAAATTCAACTACTCCTGTTAAAAAAATTTCATTTCAAATGAAAATTCATATTTTTGGCTTAAAACTCAACTGCTTGGTTTAAAGTTAAAATTTTCAGTTAAAAATTCATTTTTAGGTTTAGATTCATCGTTTTAGTTGAAAATTCATCTTTTTTGTTGAATTTTGTTTTTGTTGTTGCAAATTAATTTTTTCACTGAAATTTGAACTATTCCAGTTTAAAATTTTACTATTTTGTTGAATTTTTTTATTTTTTTATTTCAAAATTAATTTGTGAACTGAAAATTCAACTGGATTGGTTGAATTTTCCAAAATTTTAGTTGAAATTTCATCTTTTTTGGTAGAAAATTTATCTTCGTGGCTGAAAATTCAACTATTCTATTTAATGATTCATCATTTTAGTTGACAATTTATCTCTTAGATTTAAAATTCAACTATTCCAGTTAAAGTTTCATCATTTTAGAGAAGGATTCATCACTTTGCTTAAACATTTAGGTAATATTTTGTTGAATGTTCTTGTTTATTTTTGATTAAAAATATATTTTTTTAATTAAGAATTTTACTTTTCCATTTCTGGTTGAAAATTTATCTTTTTTATTTGAAAATTCAACTATCTATTTCGAGATTCATCTTTTTTACTTGAAAATTCATCACTTTCGTTGAAAATTCAACTTTCTTATTGAAAATTTGGTTTTATTTTTTGTTAAAAAATAATTTTTTTTTACTGAAAATTATTTCAATTATTTGGTTAAAAATGAAATATTTTTATTTGAAATATTGGCTATTTGAACCCTGTTTTTACAGGGTTTCTACTCACCTGTAACATATCTTTTGTTAAAAATATGAATATGTTAAATATGCACTGAATTTTAAGTAATTAAGAATATCTTGTGATATAATTTGTGTTTTGTCTCATTAAAAAAATTAAAAAGAACATTATTTATAATAACTTTGCGAGATAAATTTTTTAATTTTTGTTCATTACGCTGTTATTTTTAAAAGAAAAAATTTTAATCTTTTTTCAGAGAAGATCCCCTTTTTTCGAAGAAAAATTCCCCTATTTTGCCTACAATTGAACTGCTGAACCACGGTGGTCCCTCGTTATTTGTTATCTTGTAAATTAATTTAACTTTATTTTTGTGAATACGCTACGATTTAAAATCTAAATTATTTGCGACAGGTATAAAACGCGATATTCAAAGAATAATAAGACACTGACAAAACAGGATTTTAATGAAGTTTCAGGATTCCCCGTTTCTGTATATGGCATGAAATGCCTACGGTGTCTTCTAGAAAGTACCATACGCCAAATCCAGAAACAGTATAGAGAAGCGGAGACTACGTTAAAGGAAGAGAGAAAGTACTGGTTCTTGTCCCGACAAAGCTAATTGCCGGATCAAAGGCCTTACGCGTTTCCAACTTTCCACCCCTCAAAGTTTTATTAAATGCTAGTTATCGATTATTTAATTAAAAACTTTAGTTGCTCGTATTTTCGACGATGTTTTATGACTGAAAACAAGGTGAAGAATTACAAAAAATCATCTCTATCTTAATATTTTTAATTAATACAAATTTCAATATTAAACGGATTACGTCGGACAAATAATTTTTAAAGAACAAAAAAAAATATTCCTCAGCCCGGACTTGAACCGCAAAACGCCACTATACATGAGTTGAGCAATAACCAATTACGCCACCCCATTTGCCTGGACTTTTGGCCAGGTGAGAGAAAAACTGCATAGAACCATCTCCCCGAGTTAAGTAGAAATTCAACTGTTTTGTTGAAAATTCATCTATTATGGTATAAATTGCATCTTTTTTGGTCAACAATCACAACTTTGGTGTTGAAAACCAATCTATTATGGTTGCGAATTCTACTATTTTGTTGACGATTCGTCTTTTTTCATTGAATTCAACTGTTTTTGGTTTAAAATTATAATATATATATTTCTTTTAATATCAACTATTACTTTTTTTTCAGAATTCATCTTTTTTGGTTGAAAATTCATAATTTTAGTTTAAAAAAAAACTTTTTTTTTGTTTAAAATAAATTCATGTATCCATTGATATTGGAAATTGAATTACTTAGTTGAAAGTACAACTAATTTCTTAAAAATTACAGTGAAACCTGGATTTAGCTCCCCTGGATTTTACCCTTCCGAGAGTTAACTCCGTGCCGTGGGGATACGTCAGAGGCGTTTGCGGGGGATGTGCGGTGTGCACTCAGGCGTTAAAAAACAGAGAGAGAAACAGGAGAGAGACAAAATAGTTCCGAGTCTCTGGATTTAACGTCAAGGTCAGCCCCAAAACTGGCGCTAAATCCAGATTATACTGTATTTTTGTTGTTGTTAAAGATTAATCATTTTAAAAATTAACTATTCTATTTTTAATTGACAATTTTTCTTTTTGTAGTAGAAAAATAAACTATTTGGTTAAAAATTCATGTATTTTTTTGTTTAAGAATCGTCTTTTTTGGTACAAATTTTTCTTCTGTATTGAAAATGTATCTTTTTTGGTTGAGAGTTAAACTATTTTGGTGGAACATTCAACTGTTTAATTGAAAGCGGAACTACTATGTCAAAAATTTATTTATTTTTTGACGATTCATCATTTGACTTGAAAATTCTTTCTTTTGATAAAAATTTAACTAATTTTTTGAAAATAATTTTTTTTTAATGAAATTTTTCTTTCAACTGAAAATTTAACTATATCCTGTTCGGATAAAAATTTTTCTTCTGTCAGAAAATTAATCTTTTGGTTTAAAAATTCATTGTTTGTTCTAGATTTATTATTTTAGTTAAGAGTTCATTTCTTTTACTCTTTGGTTAAAAATTTAACTATTTCGTTGAAAATTAATTCTTTCAGTAAAATTTAACTATTCTAATGTTTTTAAAAGTTAATTTCTTTGCTTGAAAACTTATCTATTTTGTTGGAAAATGTTTTTTTTTTAATTTGTTTTTCTAACTGAAAATTTCACAATTTTATTTTTGTTTAAAATTTTATCTTTTTTAGTTCGCAATTTATGTTTCTTGTTAGAAATGTATCACCTGTTTGGTTAAAAATTCACGTTTTCCGTAATCTGTGGATGACCCCTATAGGATTCTGTATAACGTATAACTGTTGCCGCGAAAAGCGTTTAAGATAAATTTATTATCAAACCTTTTTGCTATTAACATTATTGATCACCTATAGGTGTAAGATTGTTTTTATACCTAAAGAAAAATTGAGAGCGGTCAGGGAAAATGAAAACTTGGTCAGGGAAAAGTTAAAGAAAGTCAGGGCATTTCAATATTACCATGTGTAGGTAATTTTTGGTGCAGGTAAAGATTACTCTGAAATCGCGGTAAAGGTTCCTCTCAAATCGGCATAAGGATTACTCTGAAATCGATATAAAGATTACTCTGATATTGGGGTAAAGATAACTCTGAAATCGAGGTAAAGATTACTCTGAACTCGGGGTGAAGATAACGCTTTAATCAGATTAGAGAATACTTTGAAATCGGGGTGAAGATAACTCAGAAATTGGCGTAAAGAATAATCTGAAATAGGGGTAAAGATTACTCTGAACTCGGGATCAAGATTCCGCTGAAATCGGCTCAAAGATTACTCTGATATCGGTATAAAGATTACTCTGAAATTGGCTTAAAAATTACTCTGAAATCGGTATAAAGATTACTCTGGAATCAGGGTAAAGGTAACTCTGAAATCAAGGTAAAGATTACTTTGGACTCGGTGTAAAGATAACTCTTCAATCGGGTTAAAGGATAATTTGAAATCGGGGTGAAAATAACTCTGAAATTGGGGCCAAAATTACTCTGAATTCGGGATAAAGATTCCGCTGAAATCGGCTCAAAGATTACTCTGAAACCGGTATAAAGATTATTCTGAAATTGGCATAAAAATTACTCTGAAATCGGTATAACGATTACTCTGAAATCAGGTAAAGATAACTCTAAAATCGAGGTAAAGATTACTTTGAGCTCGGTGTAGAGATACCTCTTCAATCGGGTTAAAGGATACTTTAAAATCGGAGTGAAGATAACTCTGAAATCGGCATAAAGATTACTCTGAAATCAGGTAAAGATTAATCTGAAATCGAGGTAAAGATTACTCTGAGATCGGGGTAAAGACAACTCTTTAATCGGGTTAAAGGATACTTTGAAATCGGGGTGAAGATAATTCTGAAATCGGGGTAAAGATTACTCTGAAATCGGTATAAAGATTACTCTGAAATCAGGTTAAAGATAACTCTGAAATCGAGCTAAAGATTACTCTGAACTCGGGGTAAAGATAACACTTCAATCGGGTTAAAGGATACTTTGAAATCGGGGTGAAGATAACTTTAAAATGGGGATGAAGATTACTTTGAAATCGGGGTAAAGATTACTCTGAAATCGGGGTAAAGATTACTCTGAAATCGGGGTAAAAATTACTCTGAAATCGGCATAAAGGTTCAATTTTTCTGTGTTCTATAATCCTAGCTTCTACGATCTTTTATATAAAGCTCATATTTTCGAGATCGAAAGGTACCTTTTTCAGACAAAAAAGCCAGGCTCTTTTCCCGATCATATTTCATCGCTCAAACGGTCCACACATTTGCTACGTGCAAGAATTTCAGACATCGCCTTTTTCTTCTTTTATCCTCTTTCTTAATATCGCTTTTTTCCTTTTTCCTTTTTTTTTGCCTCTTCTGTACTTTCTCTTCAAGCTAAATTCAAGATATTCGACTGCTTTCCAGTAAATAAAATTGAATAAAATTGTTCACTTTTCTGAAAGACAGTGTGGTAAATAAAATAAGGGAGAAATAGATAAACCCTGCTTGCAGGGCTCGGATAGTGCGACTTTCTTGAAACAATGCGACGTTTTGCGACTCTTTGAAGAAAACTGCGACTAATCCACTTTTTCTGTTTTTCTCTGAAGTTCACTATACTTAGCAGTTTCAATTTTAATCACAATGAAACTTTTAAAATTGTAATTCATATCTAGAAAAAATTCTACCATTTTAAGTGAGAAATTTAAAATTGGAATAATTTATCATTAAAACATTATACTTATAAAATTTTTAATTATAGCGTTTGAAATTGAACAATTTCTAAATTAGCAAATTTGTTGTTTCAAGTTGGGTTGAAAACTTGTCTTTTTAGGTTGAAAAATCAACTATTTTCGTAGAAAATTTAAGTCTATTTTTGAAAATTCGTTTTCTTTTTGGTTGAAAGTTAATTTTCAAAACTGAAAATTTAATGATTCTGTTTTTCGTTGAAAATTTGGAAGTTTGTTAAAAATTCAGTTTTTTTAGTTGAAGATTCTTGATTTTAGTTGAAAATCGTTTGGTTGAAAATTTAACTATTTTATTGAAAATTCATCTTTTGGTTAAAAAATAATTTTTTTTTTTATTGATAATTTCACTATTTTATTTTCGGTGAAAATTTGTCTTGCTTTTTTGAAAGTTCATATGTTTTCTTGAAAGTTCATTTTTTGTGTGGAAAATTAAGATTCTTGCTAGGAAATTCATCCTTTTGGTTGAAAACTTAACTATTTTGTTGGAAATTCATGTATTTTGTTGAAAATTCGTCTTTTTGGTAGAAAATTAATCTTCTTCGATGAATATTCATGATTGTGGTTTAAAATAAAATTAACTGGTGAAAAATGAATCTACTTTGTAGTGAATTTAACAATTTTTTAAAGACATTTTTTGGCAAAATTTAACTGTTGTGTTGAAAATTTGTCTTCTTGGGTTGTAAATTCAACTATTTGGGTAAAAAATTTAAGTATATTTGTAAAATTTGTTTTCTTTTTGGTTAAAAGTGAATTTTTTTTAACTGATAATTTAACTATTTAATTTTTGATGAAAATGTATCTTTCTTAGTTGAAAATTCATGTCTTTTCTTGAAATTTTGTTTTTTGATTGTAGAAAATTAATGTCTTGATAGAAAATTAATCCTTTTGCTTGAAAACTTAACTCTTTTGTTGTAAATTCGACTATTTGGTTGAAAATTCATGTAGTTTGTTAACACTTTGTCTTTTGAGTTGAAAATTAATTTTCTTTTTTAGAAATGCAACTATTTGGTTGTAAGTTCATATATTTTATTAAAAATTAAATATATTTTTTAAAAAGTATACTTTTTTGTGGAAAAGTCAACTGTTTTGTTGAAGATTCGTTTTTTTGGTTGAGGATTCAACTATTTTGTGGAAAATTCCATTTTTTTGCTGATATTTGATTTTTTTAACTGAAAATTTAACTATTCAATTATTTATGGAAAATTGGCCTTTTTGAGTTGAAAATTAAACTGTGTATGGTTGAAAATGTATCTTTTTTAGTTGAAAATTCAACTACTTCGTTTAAAGTTCACGTATCACGTTAAAAATTTGTCTTTTTTAGTTGAAAATTAATATTTTTAATTAAAAAATTGGATAATAATGTATTATTTGATTGGAGATGCATCATTTAAGTTGAAAATTCATTATTTTGTTGAAAATTGAACTATTTTGTTCAAAAATCGTTGTTTTTGGGTAGACAATTCATTTTTTAACTCATACTTTAACTATTCTAGTTGAAGATGGAGATTCATCATTTTACTTGAAAATTAATCTGTTTAATTGAAAATTTAACTGTTTTGTTGAAAATTCGCTGTTTTATAAAATATTAATTTTTTCAATTAAAAATGTGACTATTCCCACTTTGGTTGAAAATCTATCTTTTTTAGTCGAAAGGTGAACTGTTTTGTTGAATATTTCTCTTTTTTGGTTGAATTGAACTGGTTGATAATTCTTTTTTTTTGTTGAAAATTAATTTTTATCTGAAAATTTAAAAATTCCATTTTTGGTGGAAAAGTGATCTTTTTTATTCACAAATTCAACTGTTGGGTTGAAAACTCTTTTTTACTTCAAACTTCTTATTTTTCTGTAATCCAGAGTAATTCTGTATATAGAAGTGATCCAGGGTAATAAGATATAATTCGGAGTGATTCAACTTCACTGGACCGCGATTTTAGGGCTTGTTAAAGTTAAAATCTAGCTTTTCATGATGCAATCCCCTTCGTTTACTAGACCATACTAGCATTCACATTTGCCATATGTACATATGTATGCCATTTGGTAAGCAGAGATCTCTCCGTAGGCGAATTTTGGCATTAAAATTACCCTTCGACCCCTTAACTCGACCCCCTGTTACTAAACATGAAACCGCGAAAGTTCCACGAACTTAGTCGTTGCACATAGGGGAGTTACGCCCGGCCCTTGAGGCGTAGCACCGCTTAGTAATTTTCGTCTAGACAGCTTGTGTTTTTATTATTAGATACACGTGCTCCCAGGCAACACGGGTAACCTGTCTATTCGAGCCGAAAATCTGATCTCTTTTTAATATTCTTTATAGCCCAAAATCCCAATTTATGATGACGATCTGACTTTTATGGTTTAACTTCATTTTTGCAAGAAGGTTACATTGTGGCCAGGGTGGATATCCACCCTGAAATCCGGGAGAAGACCGGGACGAAGTTGAATCGGGAGAAAGCCGGGACTGAAATATTATACCGAACATTTTCCGCATTTCATAATTCGCGCGATTTGTAGCTTGTAATTTGTTGCTAAATAAACTTTTTCCGATAATTTCTGGTTCCTTTCAACTGGTAATACTTTCGAGAACGTATTCAATTTTATTTAGCTAAAATATAAAATAGGTTTATAATTGAGAAATGTTTGCTATTGCTAACAAGGTTTGTGATTATTTGGGAGCTTATCCCTGTCGCTTTAGTTCCACGCGGTCACTTTTCTTACTGTCTGTCGCTCGAGACCTTGCGACCGCGGGTGGATGCGATAGTGGTGTTCTTGTGGTGGCTCGCTCGGCTTGGTTGGGCTGTATCCAGCTTTCCCTTTTCAGTTCTGCTTCGACTTTCGTGCAGGGCACTGGTGACCTCGTGCAGAGACCAAGTTTAACGCACTACATTATTTAAACTGATATTGATTATCGGTTCAAGTTCCGAATTTGTGCTTATTTTGGGACTTCTCCCTGTACCCTGATGCTTTTGTTCCGCGCGGTAACTTTTCTTATTGTCTATAACTCGAGACCTTGCGACCGCGGGTGGAAGCGGTAGTGGTGTTATTGTGGTGGCTCGCTCGGCTTGGTTGGGCTGTATCCAGCTTTCTCTTTTCAGTTCTGCTTCGACTTTCGTGCAGGGCACTTGTGACCTCTTGCAGAGACCAAGTTCAACACGCTACATTATTTAAAGTGATATTGATTATCGGTTCAAGTTCCGATTTTGGGGCTTCTCCCTGTATCCTGATGCTTTTGTTCCGCGTGGTCACTTTTCTTATTGCCTGTCATTCCAGACCTTCCGACCGCGGGTGTCAAGCGGTAATATTATTAGTGTGGTGGTTCGCTCAGTTTGGCTGGGCAATTTCGTATTCAAAATATAACTGAAACTAGAATTTATAACTAAATCTAATAACAATCACTAAAAACTGCTCTATTTTGTCTGTTTACAGATTCGATCTGCAATTTCGCCAACACTCCAAAATGGTTACTGGTTTATGGTAAGTTCGAATAACAATAAGCCTTTTGATTTGAATAAGTAGAAATATTAGTAATCTTGATGTGTCCATTATATACTAGGGTGGTTGAAAAAAGGCTTTTTTAAAAAAGGAAAAAGCTGCTCGATTTTTGAAAAATGTAAGTCAAATAATGAAGTTACCAACGTGTTACCCACATACAGACCATTCCGCAGCTCAAATGGTTCGTTTCCGTGCTAAGTTTCTAGAATTTAATTGAATGATTATCTATAGGAAAGCAATAAATCAACCCTGTTTTTCTCTTAACTATATGATGCAGTAGAAAAAATGCAAGGACAAGTCGAAATATAACCTTGAAAGTGTTTACGCAATTGCGCAAATATCATTTTATAACGTCCTCAAGAATGCTCTAGAAACTTAGCACGGACACGAGCCATTTGTGCTGTGGAATGGTCTCGATGTCGGTAACATATCGGTAACAGAAATTTTAGATTAGAAACTCTCTTACTCATCTACTGAAGAACTCGATTGGGTGATTATAATTGCTGCCTCAAAAATGTTTAAGTTAAAAACAGCCAAAAAGTCGAAAAATGATCTTTAACTTTTAATGCATTATTTTATTCGTAACAATAAATGAAAATGTTTAGAAATTTGGTTATTGGCTATGAGAATTTTTTTTTTGAGATTTTGATGTCCGTAGGTAATTGAAAATTATTATTTTTTGCTGTTGTTCCTGATGTACGAGAAAAATTATTAAAATTTATAAATTTTTAATACGCAAAGGAAATTAGCCCGAAAAGTTGAAATTTTTTTATACTTTTATTAAAAAATTTTTCTTTTTATTCATGTTTTTTGGAGAAAAATGAAAATATTTTGGTGTATGCAGGGCACGCATCGTGCGACTTTTTCTACTTTTTTCGACTATTTTAAAATAATGCAACATTTTTCGACTATTTTCAACTATTTTTTAAAAATACGACTTTTTGAACAAAAAAAATCGACTAATCGTCTTTTTTCTGTTTTTTTTTTTCAGAAGTTCGCTGTGATTGGTTTCAGTTTTAATCACAATGAAACTTTAAATTGAGAACATTGAAAATGGAATAATTTCGTATTAAAGCTTTAAAATTAGAAATTTTTGAACTAGAAGCGTTTAAAATTGAAAAATTGATACTATTTTGTTGTAAATATAACTTTGCTTAAAAATAATTTTTTTTCATATGCTACTGTTTGGTTAAAAATTTATCTTTTTCGGTTGGATTCTATCTATTTGTTTAAAATTCAATTTTTAGGCTGTTAATTCAACTGTCTTCTAAAAACTAATCTTTTTAAATGGATTGAAAATTCAACTATTTGCTTGAAAATATAACTGTTTTTATGTGAGGTTTAATCTCTTTTATTTGCAAAATAACTTTTTTTTTTGAAAATTCGACTGTCTTGTTAAAAAATTTGTCTTTTTGCTTGAAAACTCAACCATTTGGTTAAAAATGATACTATTTTGTTAACAATTTATCTCTTTTTATTGAAAGTTTAACTATTTGTTTTTCAGTTCAATTGTTTGCTTCATTTTTTTTAATTTACCTATTTATTTGAAAATTCATCTTTTATTCGTTAAAAATTATGTTTTCTGTTGAAAATTCAACTTTTTAGGTTGATAATTAAACTTTATTTTAAAAAATTAGTCTTTTTGGCTTGAAAGTTCTCAACTATTTGGTTGTAAATACAACTGTTTTGTCGAAAATTATTATATGTTTTTAAGTTCAAATATTTGATTGAAAATTAATCTTTCGAATTCAGAAGTCAACTATTTTCTAAACAATTCAATATTGTATCTATATTAATTTGATTTAAACAAATTATTCCCCTATTTTCGTGAAAGAACAGCCTATTTCCTCTGTTTCGAGAACATTTTTGGCTGTGAAGTATGAATTATTAAAAAATGTACAATTTCATATTCTATTTATACAGTCTCAAATTTAAGCCATAATTGTTTAGTAATTTCAAGTTTGATTTGCTCAAAATTAATGTTCCTGAACTTAAAAATGTTATATCCAGATTCAGAATACTTCAAGCTGAATTACTTTTTTTTTAACTCTTTTAAGTTTAAAGTTTATTTTGATTGTGCAATGAATATTTTAAAATCAATGAGAATTATGTAATCTATATTCATAATAAAATAAAGCCATTACTTCAGTTGACTCAGTGTCTGATAGTGCTTCTTTTCATTATCTTTAGAATCGATGCAATTTCATGTGAACTATTTTCGAAATTCTATGCCACTTTCTGTGTAATTTGATGCGACTAATGCGATTTCACAGTTTTCTTGAATAAATTTTCACAGTTGTCTTGAATCAGTTTTCACAGTTTTCTTGAATCAATTTTCACAGTTTTCTTGAATCAGTTTTCACAGTTTTCATGAATCATTCGAGTTCTTCTAGGGGTCAAACTTCATTGTTCGACTTATACTTTTAAAAAATCGAGGAGGGTTTTCATTTGTCAAAAAAAAAAAAACTTTTTTGGGTCACCCTATTATACACTTTGGGATGAATTTTCGAGCATGTGGTGATGGTTTTGTGTTTAAATTGGATGGCGTCCAACATTGTAATGGACAAGAATGTCAGATTCCTTCGTTTCATATAGTTTGAGTAAGATGCATAATGGCATACACTATGAGAAAACAAATAGGCTAGGTATATATGTATATGAAAATCATAACTAAAATTCCCGCTTTCCAGACCTTCTGTCAGATTCAACAATAAATTTAACAATAATTCTTCCAGTAGACATCTAACCACGAATAATTTTAAATTGTAACATGAACGTGTTACCTCGTTGACGTTTAATTTCAGCTGAGTAAGTATTGAAAAAAAATTAATTGCTAATTGCTAATTGTTGTTTACGGTTTGGAGTCTCCACCCAATCAGTTAAGACAATATTTATTTTCAATAACCCACCCTTCAGGTTTATAATTAGTCCCTTTTCATCTCTAATTGCCAGGGCTGTCACACACTCACTTGTAGTCACTGTTTTAATAAAAAGTTACTATGTCACCTTTTTTTAATAAAAAGGACATTTTATTCACTTCAATCCATCTTATTTAAGATTTTATCTGAAAAAAGAAAATTTAATCTATGTATGAAATCTATAGTAATCTATGGTATGAGAATGGTATTCAGTCTCAGACTTTACACTCTTTCCCGTATTTCTTCTTTTCCCTTTTTTAAAGAATTTCTCATTTTTTCCTTATTTTCCAGAAACTGACCCTTTTTCTTGTTTTTTATGCTTAAATGC
This sequence comes from Andricus grossulariae, assembly GCA_011634705.1. Lineage (NCBI taxonomy): Eukaryota > Metazoa > Arthropoda > Insecta > Hymenoptera > Cynipidae > Andricus > Andricus grossulariae. The sequence continues at coordinate 73,787 of JAABKJ010000060.1, forward strand.
GAACTGAATTAATAGAACCCAATAACATAATCCAACGCTTTTTGGTTGAAAGTTAAATCCTTTTGGTAAAAAATTCAAAAATTTTGTTGAAAAATCGACTTTTTGGATAGAAAATTCATCCTTTTTGGTAGTAAAGTCATCTTTCTTGGTTAAAAATTAACTTTTTTGTTGAAAATTTGTCTTCTAGAATATTTGTATTTTTAGGTTCATAATTCAGCTTCTTGGTTCTAAATGTTTCGTTGCAAATTAATTGTTTATTATCTTTGATAATTAAGCTATTGGATTGAAAATTTATCTCTTCGGGATCAAAAGTAAAATTTTCTCTAAAATATTCGACTTTTGGCTTAAAAAATCAACATTTTGGTTAAAAAATTTATCTCTTTTTGTAGAAAATTCAACATTTTTGTTGAAAAATCTACTTTTTGGATAGAAAATGCATCTTTTTTGGTAGAAAAGTCATCTTTCTTGGTTAAAAGTGAACTTTTTTGTTGAAAACATGTCTTCTAGAAAATTTGTCTTTTTAGCTTCATAACTCAGCTGTTTCGTTTTAAATGTTTCGTTGCAAATTAAGTTTTTATTATCTTTGAAAATTCTCTAAAATATTCGACCTTTGGCTTGAAAAATCAACATTTTGGTTTAAAAATGTATCTCTTTTGGTAGAAAATTAATTTTTTTTTTTTGCTGGAAAATGCATCTATTTGGTTTAAAATTCTGCTGTATTTTTGACAAAACAGTTGAATTTTCAACAAAAAAGTTAATTTTCAACCAGACAGTTGGATTTTTAAATAAAATAGGTGAAATTTATATAGAAAGAAATTAATTTTCAAACCAAAGCGATGAATGATAAAATAAAATAGTTAAATTTTCAGTTAGTTAAATTAATTTTGAAAAAGGAAAAACGAATTTTCATCTAAAATTATGAATCTTCAACCTAAACAAAATAACTTCTAAGGAAGTTTGAATCAAGGATTTGAATTTTCAACTTGAATAGACGAATTTTCAACGAAAAATGTAATATTTTATATTTCAAAAATAAAATATTTTAATGAAAAATAAAAAACAGTTAGATTTAACCAAACAAAAAATGAATTTTCAACTAAATACGTTTATCTAAAACTTAACTAAGACAGATTAATTTTTATTCAAACAGTTGCATTTTCAACCAAAAAATTTATTTTCTACCAAAAAGACGAATTTTCAACAGAATACATAAATTTGGATCCAAATGGCTTAAATTTTCTACTACATTGTTGAGCTGAAAATAAGAATTTTCTACAAAAAAGTTGTATTTTTAACCAAAAAAGGTGAAATTTCTAAAAAAGGAGATGAATTTTCAAACCAAAAAGATGAATGTTCAACAAAATAGTTCAATTTTCAACCAAGAAATATAACTTGGTAACAAAATTATTGAAATTTCAACAATATAATTTAATTTCGAATCAGATAATAAAATTTTTAACCAAAAAAGATGAATTCTTAACCAAAAATTTAAATAAGACATTTGAACCGAAAATAATGAACTTTTAACCAAAAGTCATTACATTATTTCATTGAGAGGAATACGGAAAAGACTAAAAAATAACCCTTTAAACTTAATACTTTTAAAATGTTAGTTTAGAAAACTGGACATTTTTTCCTCGAAAAATAAAGTTAATTTTTCATTGCGCACTTTTTAATTTCGGACTATACATTTTTAAGTTCAGACAACACATAAGATTAATACTTAAAAAATTATATGACCCTATTTTGACATTATTTTTTCAAAATTTTGACTTTACACTATTTTTGATCTCTGAAGTGAGTCCGAGGTCTGTTATTACTTCTGAAGTTGTGTGCAGATTGTGAGTAATTACGGTAAGTTGTAAGAGCGGACTGTGAATTCAACAAATTTGTTTTCCTGTCTAATGTCACTTTCAGGAATGCGGATGGATAGCATGAATGTGTATCTATGCGAATTTCAGACTCGGTCGTTCAAATCTCGTTATCTGTCTTCTTGCAGTATTATGCAATCAGTGGCAGGTGGCGAATAGTGGCGAGTGGCATTTATTTAATCTTAAGTCGCCCCAAATTTCTATCAATATTTAATTTAAAGCTTCATTTTATAATCATCTTAAAAAATCACATTTTACCACATTCCAAATCCAATAAAATACTGGTTCAGAAAAGAAGCGAATAACTTTATTAAAAAACGGTTGGAAAGCTTATGAAATTCCGCGTCGAATGACCCCTAATAGGAATATTTTTTACCCTTCTGAAGAAAATATACAACGTGAAAAGCTTAAAAAAAAATTGTAAAATTTTTCGAATTTTGTACGTCGACTTTAACTCATGGTATCACCTACGAAAACTGTAGCTAAAATCTGAAATTTGTACCACGCTATCTTTGATTTCTTGTCTTTAATTGAGGTCCATAAAAGATAAAAAATCTTCACGGGTTCCCGAGATATGACTAAAATTCTTCAAACGTGTCTGCGTTGGGTTTCAGTTGGCGTAACCAGTGAGGCCGCTCGACAGCAGTGATCGCCGACTGAAACTCGATGCAGATACGCTTGGAAACTTCTGGTCATATCTTGGGAACCCGTCAAGATTTTGAAAGTTTTATTGGCTCAAATTAAAGATCAGATTTAAAAGATTAGGTTCTATTATTTTCAGTTTTTTCCACAAGTTTCCTAAATCACAGTACGACTTGAAGTTACCGCACACAATCTAAGGAATTCTTGGCGACTGACCCTCTCAGGAACCCACAAAGATTTTTTAAGTTTTATTGTCTTGAATTAAAGAGAATACTTCAAAGACTGTGTGACATAAATTACAGATTTTGTGCTACAACTTTCGTAGGTGATGCCATGAGTTAAAGTCGACGTACAAAATTTGAAAAATTCTTTTAATTTTGTTGAAAACTTGTGGGAAAAAATTGAAAATGTTAGAACCTAATCTTTTAAATCTTATTTTTTAATTTAAGCCAGTAAAACTTAAAAAATATTCACGGGTCCCCAAGATATGGCAAGAAGTTACCAAGCGTTTCTGCGTCGAGTTTCAGTCGGCGATCACTGTTGTCGAGCGGCCTTGCTGGTTACGCCGACTAAAATCCGTCGCAAACACGATTGGAAAATTTTATTCATATCTCAGGAACCCGTGCAGATTTTGTAAGTTTTATGGTCTTAAATTGAAGATAAGAGATGAAAGGCTCTGTGGTGCAAATTTCAAATTTTTTCTACAACTTTCCTAGGTGATACCACGAGTTAAATACGACGTACAAAATGTGAAAAATTCTTGAATTTTTTTACAAAACTTCTCACGTGTTATATTTTTTTCGAAATAATTAAAATATCTCTACCATGGGTCATTTAGCGTTTAATTACTACTAATTAGAATGTAGAGAGTGCCTATAAAATGCCCATGAATTACGTGTTAAAGTAATCAACTTTGACATTAATTATCTCCGCATCGGTACGGTCGAAAAATTTCCAATTAATTTAACATATAAATAATCATTCTATTTGAATATAGCTCCTTTTTTTAAAAAATCCTACCAGAGATAGATTTTTTACATACAACCTTAAAAGATATTTGAAAATTTGTCTTCCCCTTTTTGGTTCAAACTGACATTGTTTTGTTGAAAATTACGTTTTCGAGTTTTGGATTCAACTTTTTTTTGAAAATTTGTATTTTCTGGGTAAATTCAACTGTAATTTGCTAAACTTATTATTATTTTTTTTTTGTTGAATATTTAACTATTTTGTTGAAAATTAATTTTTTTGGCTGAAATTTAATTTTGTTTAAATGAAGATTCAATTATTCTATTTTTGTTTGATAATGGCTCTTTTTTGGTTGAAAATTCATTTATTTTGTTAAAAATTTATCTTTTTTGATAGAAAATTAATTTTCTTGGTTGAAAATTAGTTTTTTTTTGGTAGAAAATTCAATTACTTGGCGTAAAATTATTTTCCTTTTTGTTGAAAAATAATATTTCCGGATTGAAAATTCAACGGTTTGGTTGACAATTCAACTATTTTGTTTAAAATTCATCTCATTTTTGGAAGAATTTAACTCTTTTTGATTTAAAATTAAAATCGTTTTTAGTTGAAATATCGACTATCACAATTTTTGTTTAAAATTCTTCTTTTTTTGTCAAATAGAACTATTTCTTTAAAATTATTAAAAATTCCTCTTTATTCGTTGAAAATTTAATTGTTTGGTTTGAAATTAATTTTTTTGTTGAAAATTTGTATTTTTCGCTTAAAAATAAAACTATTTTGCAGAAAATTCCTCTCTATTATTAAATTTTTAAATTAACGATTGACCATTGATTAATTATTGAAGAGCGATTACAAAAAAAAACATAAAAATTTTATTCATTTTAATAATAAGTGAATTTTGCATTTTTTATGTTATAAACACATGTAATTATACTGAAACTGTTATTAAAAAGATTGAAAATAGTTTTTTTTTGTAATTACTCTTGAATAATTAATAATTGTTTAATCTCTAATATCAAATTAATGAATCACATACATAAATAGTTTTAAAAAAAGTTACTCAAATAGGAGTAATTTTGACATAGACTGGAAATTTATAACTGTTTTAAGGCCATCTGATGAGTGGATCACATGACCGGCTTCCTACCTTACCGACACTTTTTTTATTTGTAAACTTATTTCCAGAAGAATAGCCACATCGAGTTGCAAATTTGGGATAATAAATAAGAAGCACTAAGAAACGTGGCTCTGGCCCTAAATTTTTATAATTATGAAAAAAAAATTTTCTAAATAATTTTTTTGTTGTTGCTTTTTTCATCATATTAAAAATTTAGAACCAGAGCCGCGTTTCTTAGTGCTTCTTATTTATTATCCCAAATTTTCAACTCGATGTGGGTATTTGTGTGAAAATAAGTTTACAAATAAAAAAAGTGTCGGTATGGTAGGAAACCTGTCACGTGACCCACTCGTCACATGGCCTTAAGAGTTTATCTTCCGATATGAACATACTATAGGGACCTATTTAAAATTAAAATAAGTGGAAATAATACCAGAACTAGTTCCTGAACTCTTGTAATTTTTTTAAAACTTTGATTAGAACTTATTTTATTTCTTACTAAACAAAAATGTGTACGTCAAGTTTCGATTTTTTATAATTTTGTAGGTTTATTTGAAAATTTGAGAAAACCCCATTAAGTTATTTTGTGGATGACCCCTAAAGTTGAACTTCAGTTTATCGAAAATTCCCTGACTCTTTCAGGTTTTCCCTGATATTCCCTGTCTTTCCCTGACAAGTTTTAAATTCCTAAAAATGTCTTCAAAAATTAGTTATTTTATGATGTGAAGAAGAAAAAGGAATTTGATTGATAGAAAAGTGTGCATCGGAAAGCATCGATTTTCCGCAGATCTGTGTAAACAGTTTCTTGTTATTGGCTGATTTTATTTGTAAAGCTGCGAAACATTTATTACACTTTAATGGAGCAAGAAAAGCGACTTCACGTCGCGTCAGCTCTCAGCTCTTCATAAAACAGATGTAATAACTTAGTCTATAAATTAGAACGATCAGACATTTGGTTTATACGCTTCAATTTATTGAGTCTATTTACAACATTTACCTTATTTTACTTCGTAAATTCTTGCTACGAGAAACAATAAAATTGCAAAATTAAAATACTTGCAACTCTCTTAAACTGAACTAGTGAAACTGTCACTGGTTGAATCGGTATTTTGAATTATCACTGGCGAGCCAGTGATTTTCCGACTTTGACTGGGTGAACCAGTAAGTGACTCAACTAAAACAGTGTTGCTGAATATACACGTTGTGATAATGAGGGGCCTTTCCACAGTTAGGCGCAACGTATTGTATCCTATCATATTGCAGCCCGGTCCTCATTTATTGTTGTAAGAGTAAATTGCGATTTTTGAAAGATAATTCTGCAAAGATTAGCAGAAAACTGATGAATGATGAGTGTCATACCTAACCAGCTGACGGACGATAACTGTTTTCTTAGAACCAGTAGTCATCCCTCAAAGTCAAACACAAGTGGCCAATGGCTTCCCCACCAGGGTTCATGTCTTGGCCGCGTAGAGCGCTTAGTCTAAGAGCCAGCGACACTGGACCTTGCGTCACCACGGATATTGATAACAAAAATAGGAATTATGGTTTGCATGTAGGGTAATAACCAACAGCTATGCTGACCAAGCAAATCCTGAATCCACGTACCTTAAATAATCATTGAAAAATTAATTTTCTCTCAAAATTAGCATGATCGCCTGCCCTTAATCGGTGTCGAACCCCTGCTGACCAGGCACAAAGGGGGTTAGATTCCTCATTGAACTTTCGTCTTAATGGATTATACCATTTTTTTAAGTGTATGTCTGACTATTTCAGGATTTGCTTGGTCAGCATGACGATTCGTTATTACCCTGCATGCAAACTATCATTCCTAATTTTTTTATCAATATCCGCGATGACGCAAGGTCCAGTGTCGCTGGTTCTTAGACGAGCTATATCACTGGTTCAATTTAAGAGAGTTGATTGTATGTTGTAATTAAATTGAAATATCAGAAAATGCCAGGAAAAGTCAGGAAAGCAACCAACTTGAGATCCAAACGCATTGTGCCGAATTCAGGGATACTCATTTTCTCGATACCAGACATTTTGCTGTAAGTGTGGGTGAACTACTCTTGTGCTGTAGTAATTCCTAGAGGATCTGACCTCTCCATCCTGTTTTCCCCTCTCTCAATGAAATCGAGCAACTTAATTTGCGATCCCGAAAATCCTATCAGAGTGAGTCCGAGGTAGGAAATCTTGGATTAGGATGCTGCGAAAAGACAAAGTGCCACGTGGCATTTGCGCCCCTATCCTAGGTGGGGCATTCACCTCATCGATCGGAACTAGGGTGTAGGCTTTCCTACACTTTTATTATTCTTTCCAGCGTTGGCAAGAGGGAGACGAGATGACCTAGATTGCTTCCTTCGAGCGGAGCGGCCAACCCTATTCACAACTGGGTGTACTCGTAGTTATCTTTAACGATTTACAGCCGATTCGGCCAGTAGGTACTCTCGTCTCGCTCGTCTTCCCACTCAAATAACACCCTTTTCCAAGAGGGAAGTAAAACCTTTAAAAACTCATTTACCAGCTTCAATTAACGCGCTTTCTTTTACTGCTGATTGTGCGACTACATTTTTCTTGGAAAAATGCCATAAAAAGCTTTAGTGTTGTTGGCTACAAAGTTTAGGTTGTAACTTTAATAATTTTCTTCTGTTGTCAATCTGGCTTTAGTATTTTAATTTAGGTTAGCTCAAGACTTTTTTTGTAAAGTTCTTTCTGGATGTTGATTTCCACCTCCAAACGCATTGTTCCAAATTCAGGGATGTTCATTTTCTCGATACCAGACGGAAAATAGGCTACTCTATGTTTATATATTCCATACCAACATTTTCAACTAAAGAGATGATTTTTCAACTGAATGATATGAGTTTTCAATCAAACAGTGCAATTTTCAACTAAAAGTGACCATGTTTCCACTAAAAATGGAATACTTAAATTTTCAGATAAAAAATAAATTTCCAACCAAAAAACAACGATTTTTCAACCCAATAGGCAAGTTTTTAAAAAGAGAGATGAATTTTCAACTAAAAAAAAAAAGAAATTTTAAACAAAACAGTTGAATTTTCAGTTACAAAATTCATTAAAAAAAATAATTTTCAATAACAGAGGTAAATTTTCAACTAAGATGATGAATCGTTGAGTGGAATAATTAAATTTTCAAGTGGAATAATTAAATTTTCAGTTAAAAAATTAATTCTTAACCATAAAACAATGATTTTTCAATAAAATATGTACATTTTCAACAATTTTCAAATGAAGAATCTTCAAACAAAAATTAATTTTTTGACAAAATTGTTGAATTTTTTGCAAATTAGATTAATTTTTAACCAAAAGAGATGAATTTTCAACGCAAAATATAATAGTTGATAATTCAAAAAATTAATTTAAAAAAAGAAGAATTTTCAACAAAAGCGATGAGTTTTGAGCTAAAATTATTAATCTTCGACTAGAATAGTTAGATTTTCAGTTAAAAAATAAATTCCCAACCAAAAATCAACGATTTTTCAATAAAATAGGCAAGTTTTAACCGGAGAGATGAATTCTCAACTAAAAATGATAATTTTTCAACTAAAAATTAAAAAATTTCCACCAAAAATGGAATAGTTAAATTTTCAGTTGAAAAATTAATTAAGAAAAAAAGAATTTCCAACAAAAGATATTAATTTTCAACTAAGGTGATGAATGTGTCAGTGGAATAGTTAATTTTTAGTTCAAAATAAATTCTCAACCATAAAACAACGATTTTTCAATAAAATACTAGACTATTATGTACGCCCGCTAACTTTCGTATTCATTTTCTTATATAGTCAATTTTCGAATAACTTTATTTTTTAACATTTTTTGACCATCGAATTCATGCTGAAATTATATTCAGAAAGAATGTAGTCAGTGAATCCATGTAGCGTAGAATTTACTGTTTCTATTAATAATGGTAAATGGCGAGATATCATTTAAAGATTTCAAGTACTGCGCGTTATGTAATTTAATATATTTAAAAAAATATAATGTTTGTACAATGACATTTGCGGGTACTTTCACAGCCATTTTTTTAATCTAAGCATCAATTATACATTGCTAAATCATTAACAAATGAATACCTATAATTTAAAAAATGATATTCCGATCCGATTCTCAGTTCTCAATGTAAAAATCAATAAACATGTATTTGCACTGGAATGTTTGAAGAAATTTTTATATAAAACGAAAAGCGTGTCAAAATACATTGCTAAATAATTAAAACATATGTACATGACATTTTGAAAAATTGAATTCAAATATTCATT
>JAABKJ010000061.1:0-82633 GCA_011634705.1 Andricus grossulariae
GGTTGACAATGTATTTTGTTAGTTGAAAATTTCACTATTTGGTTGAAAATTCGTTCTTTTTTGGAAAAATTTAATCTTATTGTTTGAAATTTTTATCTGTTTGGTTGGTAATTTATTTATTTGGTTGAAAATTAATTTTTGTCAACTGATAAAAAAATATATGCTATTTTAAGTTGAGAATTGATCTTTTAGTTGATAATTCGTCTTTTTTGGGTAAAAATGAATTTTTTATCTTAAAATTGAACTCTTCTATTTTTTGTTGGAAATCCTCCTTTTTTGTTAAAAATTCATCACTTTTGGTAGAAAATCAATATTCTTGGTTGAAAATTTGTCCTTTTGATTGGAAATTAGATTTTTTTGTTGAAAATTTACCTACTTCTTTGAAAATTATTAATTTTTTAAATTGAAAATAAATTTGTTTAACTAGAAATTCGACTTTGCCATTTTCGGTTGACAATGTATTTTGTTAGTTGAAAATTTCACTATTTGGTTGAAAATTCGTTCTTTTTTGGAAAAATTTAATCTCATTGGTTGAAAATTCTATCTATTTGGTTGGTAATTTATTTATTTGGCTGAAAATTAATTTTATTTGGTTTAAATTAATTTTGTTCAACTGCTAAGAAAAATCTATTCTGTTTTAATTTGGCGATTGGTCTTTTAGTTGATAAATCGTCTTTTTTGTTTAAAAATTAATGTTTGTAACCTAAAATTGAACAATTCCATTTTGTGTTGAAAATCACCCTTTTTTGTTAAAAATTCATCACTTATGGTAAAAAATTAATCTTCTTGGTTGCAAATCCGTCTTTTTGAATGAAAATTAAATTTTTTGTTGAAAATTTAACTGCTTCTTTAAAAATTATTATATTTTTTAATTTGAAAATAAATTTGTTTATCTGGAAATTCAAAATTTCCATTTTTGGTTGAAAATTCGTCTTTTTTTTTGGTAGAAAGTTAATCTTATTGGTTGAAAATTAATCTATTTTGTTGTAAATTAATTTTATTTGGTTCGAAATTAATTTTTTTCAACTGAAAATTTGACTTTTTTAATTGAAAATTTGTCTTTTTTGGTTGAAAATTAATCTGTTTAACTTAAAATTATCGGCGCCTGTTAGCAATAAAGTTAATCTTTTCTAAGTCGAGAAAAAAGGAGATAAACCGCAAGGTCGAAGGAAGAATTAAAATGCAAGAGTGCAAAAGACACCCGTTATAGGTGCAAGGAAGGAAGGAAGGGGCCAGGTGGTCCACTCGTGTGAGTATCCAATATCTATTATATTATACGTTCAGTGACTCACATCTATAGTCATTTTCGTACACCTATACAAATATTGTCCCTCTGTGTGCAGTGCGCTTTCGGTGGGCGGCTGGCCGCTAGTTCGTGATGGCGCCACTCTCGGTTCTCGCGGCGCCACTAGTTCATTCCCCCATCAGTGCTCGAAACGCACAGACGTCCGGGGAAGAGTTTCGCGAGAAAAAATCCAATTCTTCAGCGAATTGCCGAAAATTTGCGATTATTCACCAAGTCGGTCGGTGTGAGACAATCAGTGAGTTCAAAAGTGATTAGTGTGTTCCGTTTTTGTGCTTGAATTCATCGAGAACTTCTCGAAGCGCCGACGACAGCTTCCGATTCCTTCGTGCGCGTCCCTCCCTCCATTCTGTCGAGGGTGCGGAATATCCGAAGAAAGAGAGAGTCCAGTGAAAATATTCCTTCTTTTTCAGAAACCGGAGATGCCATAATTCGAGGTAAGCAAAAAGTCCATTTTCTAGGTTATATTTCCGTTTGTGTGCACAACTGACAATCCTTGACGGCTTCAGGATTCTTCAAAGTTTAGATCGTTTAAATACTTCAATCATCAGCGTGTGTGTGTTTTCGAAGAATTTATTGCATTTCTTAACTTCCGGTACTTTCATTAGTGATGAGTTTTTGAGCTTTGATAAATTGATGAATCACGAGTGATTGGCAATTAAACAAAAATTAGCATGTCGGTTGTCAGATTTTTTGATTCAACAATGATATCATTGATTTTTTTCACAAACAGCTGCGGGCGATGAATTCGTCAACCTTGGTGTCGGCGAGAATGACAATCGCTGTAAATGTTATCTGTGCATGTCTTTTTATCTGTTTCTTGTTTTGTTATTTTTAGTTCAAAAGCTCGATGTTTTTGTATAGTTGTATCGTAGCCTCTATCAATTCTAGCTTAAAACATTATAAAACTTCAATATTAACCATGAATGAGGAAATTCATGTTGATAACAACCTCTAAAAAATGGGTTTCAATTCTGCACTAAATCATAACAAAAAGAAAGTGAAAAAATAATGTATTCTTTTCTTTTTAGATACAAACTTAAAGATAAGAATTTCGCACTACTAAAACATTGACTAGGTCAAGATTTTTGTCGACACGAGTGTTGTTTTTTTGTTGCAACAATTGTGATTTTTGTGGCTCGAATTCGAATTTTGAAGGATAAATTTAGGTGAATGTAGGAGGAATGTACGTTGGTTGGCAAAGCTGTTTGCTGGATACATTTGCGGACCCGTTTCGTGCGTTCGTACATAATCGGAAGAGTGGAAGATATACCGCAGTGCCTGTCCTCGGTAACTCGGTTCCAAGAGAGGTTATATATTTCCGTCTTCCGACGACGACGACGACGAAGTTCGGTTGGGGGTTCGGATTTGGATTCGGGCTCATCGCAGATAGGCTTGCAATCGATGAATTTGGGTGGCGGTAACGAGAAATGTTGGGAACAGCGTCAGCCACGATTGCGAATCCAACCTTCTTTACTTACCGTTAACGACCTGAATCGTTCCATCTCGCGAATCATTTGGTCCAACGCGATATTACGATGAATTGCAAAATTGCAACTTCAAGGAGAAATAACGCATAAAATGTAAAATGGATCTGGTTTGCGAGTCGATTACCTCGTTGCCTTCCGTTAATCCAAGAGATTCAGATGACACAGTTTTGTGGGTGGAATGAAAAATAGATGAGTTGACAAAAAAGATTGCCAATTTGCTCTAAACCTATTTCAGGGCAACTGTTTTGACAAAAAAATTGAAAACAGTCGGGTGGAGTGACAAATGAGGAGCAGAATTGAAAAACAATTTTGAGATATCAGGAAAAAGTCAGGAAATTTCTGTAAGAAGGACTTTAGGTAACTGTCAATAATAATCAAGTCACTTTTATTTCAATAAATAATTCTTTCTATTGAATTCAGGTCTATACCTATTTCTGAATTTTGTCGAATTACTTTGAAATATTTTAGGATATTTTAAAAGATTCCAAGGAAATTTTAATTTATTTCAATAATTTGAAGCTATTTCAAAAGAGTTAAAAGGGCATTAAAAAAAATTCCTTGGAATTTTCAAGAGCTTTAAAAAACTTTCAAGGGAATTCAAATGATTTTAAGGAATTTAAACATATTTTCATGTGGGTTTGAAGAATTTTCTTGAATTTTTGAAAATATGAAACGAATTTATAGAACCGGTAAGGTTTTAGGATATTTAGAATAAAATATCCCGAGGGATTTTATAAGATTTCCGAGGGTTGCGATGTTTTCAAGGGATTTAGAAGCTCTTGAGATATGTTAATAAATCTCCCAAAATTTGACTAATACGAGAATTGAGGGATTTCGCAGACTTGCAAAGATTTAAAGATATTTTCAAAGATTTTAAAGAATTAAAGACAATTTAGTATATTTTGAAAGATTATAGCGAATTTTCAGTTGATTTCAAAGAATTTTAAAGATTTTAGGGTATTTTACAAGATTCTGAGGCATTTTGAAGAGATTAAAAAAACTTTAAGGTATTTTAAAAGATATTAAAGGATTTGAAATATATTAGGGTATTTTTAATATATTTCAATAATTTTAAGTGATTTCAAAAGATTTTTGAGTATTTTTTAAATTCCGAGGAATCTTCAAGAGCTTTAAAAAGTTTTAAAGGTTGTCAAAGGACTGAAAATATTTTAAGGAATTTTAAAAGATACCAAGGCATTTTGAAGAGGCTTAAAAAGTTTCCAGGGATTTCAAAAGGTTTCAAAGAATTCGAAATATTTGAGGAAATTTTTTGTTGATTTTAATAATTTCAAGGGATTTCAAAGGTTTGAAATATTTTAGGGAATTTTTATTTATTTTTTTTTCATTAATTTGAAGGGTTCAAAGGGTTAGAAATATTTTATATTATTTTAAAAGATTTCAAGAGAATTAAAAGATTTTAAGGGATTTGCAACGATTTTAACGATTTTAAGAGATTTAAACCAATTTTAATAGGGTTTTAAAGAATTTTTTAGAATTTCGGAAGATATGGAATAATTTTATTGGACCTATAAGGTTTTAGATTTTTAGAACATTGTTAAAGATCCCAAGGGTTCAATAAGATTTACGAGGATTTCAATAATCTTAAGGGATTTTAAATCTCTCAAGTTATTTTAATGAATTATCCAGGATTTCAGGAAATATCAGGTTTCATAGAATTACACGGAATTTGATCAAATTTCAAAGAATTTATTTTCGAGAAGTGAGGGATTTCGTAGGGTTTCAAAGATTTTAAGATGTTTTCAAATATTTTTTACAATTCATTTGAATTTATTTTGAATTTCCTTTCCTTCTTCTAAACTCATTTCAAACTTACTCAATTAAATTAATGTTTTCATATTTTTTAATTGTTTTCAATTCTCTTGGTTTTTTAAAATTCATTTTGAATTTTTATGAATTACATCGAATTCTTCTCTATTCCCTTAAATTCGCTCTAATTTTACTGATATCAATGAAATATTTACAAAAATTCCAATTTGAATTCTTTTGAATTTAACTTGAAGTTTTTTGAATTTATTCAGAATGTGTTAAAATTTATCTGAAATTTTTGTAAATTACATCGAATTCTTTTGAATTCATTTAAATTCAAAAGAATATTAGTAGCTTTATTAATTCAGATTAGTCACTTTTTGTGTTATAAATTACACTTTTAAAAATAGTATTAAATTTAAAATACCAATGCAAATTAAACATCACATCTCAAGCATATGAAATCCCTATTTAGGTAAGTGTTTATTAAATTTCATGTACATTCGTGATAATTGCTCAGATAATTCCATTTTACAGAAAATCAAACACGCAGAAAAAAATATGCTAAGGTTACAGGATTTTCAGTTAAAAGAGGGACAGCATAGATTTTCTGTAATGATTACAGAATTTTCTGCAGTTTACAAAATTTTCAGTTATTTTATAAATTTACGGATATTTTTTGTAACATTTACAGACTTTTTGATTAGATTTTACAATTTAGAGCTGTTAATTTGACATAAAAGTTCAGTAAATGTTTCAGGAAATATCCGTAAATTGATGAAATAACTGAAAATTTGGTAAACTCTGCAGAAAATTCGGTAATCTTTACAGAAAATCTATAATAAAACATGATATATTCTTCCAATTAATCAAAAATAAAATTGGATTTTAAATCGAAAAGTTCAATTACGTAAATAAATGACAGGCCTGACCTGCAATCAACTGTACTCACATAACATTTCTACCATTCAGGGCAAATTTTGGAAAGAGTTCCACATTTATGTTGCACTTTAATCATAAAAAGCGATTCAATCGACGAATTCTAGATTATTACTTCAATTGCGAATATTTGATAAAATTCAAAGAAATAAAAGCATTTTGAGTTTTCAAGCACGCTGCTATACCGACCTGTATAATGTATATTATATTAAATATACAGTGTACAGCTGTTCATATTCTAATGCATATTAAATTTCAACTAACGTGTATTCATTACTGAACTGGCATTGTAAAAAAAATCAAGATTAAATAGACATATCATGATCTCGAGAGTCAAATGATCGTTAGAGCAAAATGCTCTGCAACAGAAATGATCCTTTTTTTTACTGTGCGTCGATAAATACTTTGTCCTTCCGACAACTGATACATGATATATAGATTTCCAATATTGATTCTAGAAAGTATAGTTATTTATGCTTTCTATTCTTTTTTTGAGAAAACGCACTTTTTAGGAGATACTTGAGTTTTTAATTTGTGCAAAGGTTGACGCACTAAATTGTAGGTAGTAACGCACGAAGTGTATACAATAACTTTAAAGTATGAAAAGATAAGGTTCTATGCAGGATAGAAACAAATATTTAATGATTATTGTGTAGTTTCACATGCCTTCGCATGTTTTCTGCATCTATTCCTGAAATTTGGTAATCATTAAACAATTCGTGTACTGGATATCGAACTCTTCAATCTCATTTTTCTTCGTGTGAGAATAATTAATAAAAAATGTACCAATTTAAATTAAAAGATTTATTCAGTTATAAACCAACGTTTCACATGCATATCATTTTAAGATCAAAATTTTGGACCTTTGCTTTTAGAATGATTATTATAAAAATAGTCGGTGTTTTAAATGATGCATGAAGTGTTTTTATAAAATAATGAAGACCTCGATGAAGACCAATGAAGACATTTAGGTTGAAACGGGTTTTTTTCTTTGCGAAGGTGTTAATAATTCTAAAACCAAGTAAAAAATTTCGTATTTTTAGAATTAGCAGAATAATAAAACTGATAAAAAGTAGATAAGATATGATAAATATTTTTGAGCAGTATAATTTCTGTATACTATGTAGAAACAAGTTTCGTTAATTAATATTAATATTCAAAAAAGAATTTCAATGTCGTTTTTTTTCTACAGAAAATAATTTCATGTCATTACGTTGCTCAGCTACACGAAAGAAAATCTCAAATTTCCGCATTCTTTTTGTATTACAGATATTCTACCGCCTCACCTTTGGCAGGAATCGATCGCTGCAGCTCTTATACCGCGTATTAATGAAACTAAAACTACCCTTATCTTTTCTCGCGAATTAAAAGTCGTAATTTAATTATGATAATTTTTTTTCGTTTTTATTAAATCCTTAAACTTAAGCTGAAAGAAAACTCTACAGGTATTAGGTATATTATCATTAACGAATCCCTCTAAATCCAAATTAATAAGATTTTACGAACTCATTATTAATATAATTGTTACAGGGTAGCCACCCTGATATAATTTTCTTATCAGTCATTTATTTGCCTTGTATTTGTATTTATTTTTTTCTCAGTTGCTTCCTTCTGGCTATTCTGTAGTTTTAGTTGAAAATTTGATTAATTGTTTGCAAATTTGACAATGTTTTGTCTAACTACTTTGTTAAAAAAAAAAAAAAATTCCTGAAAATTCATTTTTTTACGGAAATTGTAACTATACCTTTTTTTTGAGAATTCAATTTTTTAAAATAACAATTCAACTGTTTGGGTGAAAGTTAAACTGAAAATGTACCTTTCCATTTTTTTAAATCTTATTTAGTTAAAAATGTCATCTTTTTGTTTGGCAAAATTTCACTTCTGGCTTGAAAGTTGAAACTTTGTTAAAAATTTGCCTATTTTGTTGAAAACTATTTTTTTGTTGTTGAAAATTATATTTTTTTTTTTACTAAAAATGGAACTTTTCAGTTTTTGGTAGAAAATTGATTTTTTTTAGTTGAAAATTCAACTATTTGCTTGAAAATTTCTGTGTTTTGTTGGAATTTCGTTCTTTTTGGTAGAAAATAAATCTTCTAGGTTAAAAATTCGTCTTTTTGGTTAAGAATTGATCTTCCTGTGTTGAAAATTTAACTACTATTTGGTTAAAAGTTCAAATCATTTGTGGAAAATTTAATTACTTTGTTGAAAATTCGACTCGTCGGTTGAGAATTCATTTTTTTCAAATTCGTCTTTTTCGTTTATTTATCTTTTTATTTGATTTTAAACATTTAGTTATTTTCTTATAAAGTAATCGTTTTTGGTAAAAAATTAATTTGCTTCTTGTTGAAAATTCGTTTTTAAAAATTAAAAATTCAACTATTTTTATAGAAATTTCAACTTTTTGGCTGAAAATTCATGTATTTTGTTAAAAATTCGTCTTTTTTGGTTGCAATATCTACTATTATATTTTTCTTAAAGAATTTATCTTTTGAAATTAAAGATTCATTTATTTTGTAGAAGTCATCTTTCTTTGTTTGAAAATTTAACTATTTGGTTGCAAATGTTTTTTGTTGCTGAAAAATCCACTTCTTTTAGGTTTCAAAATTCATCTGTTTTTGGTCGAAGTTGAATCTTTTTCATTTGAAAATTCGACCATTTTGTTGAAAATTCAACAAATTTAACTATTTTATTGAACATTCAATTATTTTGTTGAAAATTAAACTATTTTGTTAAAAAGTCATCTTTTTAAATCGACAATTTAACTTCTTGTTGAAGATTCATCCTTTTTTATTGAAAATTAATCTTCAATCGTAGAAAAGTCATCTTTTTTGGTTGAACTAATTCAATATATTTGAAATTTTCACATTTTTATTTGGAATGGCTTTATTCGTTTTATAAAAGATTCTATGTTAAAAATGTCAGGGAATTTTAAATCAAGTTTTGCGGCTACCTTGACTAGTATTACGCAAAATTCCGTAACGGTAGACAGTTCAATAATAATTGTTACTATTTGCAAAGAAAGTAGCCTAATCTGCCCAATTTAGATTTATAGAGAAGAAATGCTAGTAATCAGAAAAAATTATTGAAACCTTTCTTGAACGTTTTTTTAATTAAGTCAGATTTAATCAGCGGTATTAATTCAGTCCAATATTTTCTGAGTAAGCGTTAGTCAGAACGAAAACGCCAGCGGTACCAATTATTGTGGACAGTGGGTCGTAATGGTGGCGACTTGGTTACAACAATAATCGTTCACATTATTACGACTTACCAGCCACTCTGTGAACATAACCGCAGTAAAAAGAAGTAGGCGAGTGTACGTGAACTACTATGGTTGTGCCTGCACTGCATAATTGATCGCGCGTTTCCATTGTCTTCACTTGCTTTTTCTCTCCCTATAACCCTATTATATTTATTAGCCTACATCTTTTGTCAGTTGGATGTATCGGCAATACTATAAATCGTTGGCTCATCATTAATGTCTATTTCGATGTTTAGTATTTTTTGTATTCTGTTATTCACATGTACAATATTGTACATTCTTTTTGGACATTTACATATAGGAAACCAATCCTTACTGAAGATTGTCTGTACCATCTGCAGCTTTTGGCAGAGGGAGAGGAATATTGCAGAAAACCTCTCCCAAACGTAGTCGTTTACCGAGAGTCAAGTTTGGATGTATAGACATTTGATATCAATTTCAGTATTTAGTGTAATATTTATTTTAACAGGCGTCTACCGTCTAATAATAAATATTAGACTTATTTGTTTATTTATACAAAATTAAAAATTGCTTAATTTTGTTGTTAGTATTGTTTTTTCTTTAATTATTCGATACCGATAATACGGGAATATTTAAGAATATCCTATCATTATAAATTTCCTAAAAGCTTGTGCCAATTAGAAATTTCTTGTTCTTTTATAAAGTTACTTTCATAAATTCGGGAACATCGTTCTTTAATTTTATACATAAGAAGTACCGTTTCGACACATATAAATATGGGTGGTCTAAACAAAATCTTAATTTTTTCTTCTAAAATGGCTTTCTTACTGATTGTTCCTTTCGGTGTAAAAGTGTCTTCTGCATTTTGGCAGTTTAAAAAAATTATTTAGACGTCTCTCAAGTCTGTTTTTGTAAGAAGGTTGCTTATTGTATATTAACTGCCGTCGTTAATAATTTTTTTACCATAGAATACATCTATTGTTTTACTTTTAATGAAATACAAAACCAAGATTTTCGACTGCATTTTAGAAAAATATTAGGGTTGTTTTCATTTAAATTGCCACTTTTAATGTATTATTTTACATTGGAATACATCAGGATGAAATGCATCTATGCCAAAGTAAACAAAATCCATTAAAGGCCGTAATAAAAAAAGCAATTTTTTGCAAAAATGGGCTTGAGAGACCCTTAAATATTTTTTTTTGGTCAAAAATATGAGTGATGCATTTCGCTGAAAATAAAACAGTGAATGTACTCCAATCTCAAGTAATCCGTTAACAACGGTTATTAAAATAAAATGAGCAAATTTTTCAAAAAATGTACTTAAGGCCACTAAATAGATTGTTTAACTTTTACAAAAATTCAGGGGACATTTTTACACCAAAAGTAAAAAGTTTTAGTGGAGCTATTTTAGAAAAAAGGCTTTTTTTGGAAACTTACTCCTTCTTTTTTCTGATTTTTTATTAAACTTCATTACAATTCAACCATTTACAGATGGTTAATTAAAGGAATTATTCAAGTGTTAATTAATACTTTAAAGAGTTATAGGATTATAATTGCTTAAAAAAATGCGATACTTAATACTTGAAATGCTTGAAAATGTTTTTTTAAACTGAAAAAAATGGGTAATGTTAGTGAATTTAGTTTTTAACCGGGAAGTTTAGTATTTCGGTTCTCAGTAAACCGAAATATGTTCAATTAAATGTTACTTCATATGACATCAAATTATGCGAGTTCGAACGGGTGACTTTGGAAGTTCATTAAAATTCATACGATTTCAATTTTAAATCGTACAGTTTCAAACCTTTTAAGCTTTCAATTATGTAATTTTTAGAGGCGTTTAGTTTGAAATATTAATTTGGAGCTTTTAAGAACTTGAAATTATTCAGTGTTGGCGGTCTAATTCTAAAATTGTTTGATAAAAAGTCGTGTAAAAGCTAATAAATTTTACAAAGAACAATTAGTGGCGATTGAATTTGGACAATTTAAAATCAAATACTGAATTATTCTACTAAGTTGTTACAAAAAAAATTGTTATTCCTAATTAGACCATTTCAAAAGTAAATCGTTCAAATATGTATTGTTTTAAATTTATATAACTTCAATTGTTAAATTTGTATGTATTAAATTGACATTCAAATTTAAAGGTTGTGAAGCCCTTTATTTTTATGTTTCAATATTTTGAATGCTTCCAATTTGTTATTGTGCACATTTAAGCTCTTCAAAGTCAAAATTATTTAATTTCGACCGCTTTCAGCTTAAAATGTTCCATGATGGAGTTTATCTAATTTTGAAGGCTTTAAAATTATAAATTCAATCAATCTAGAAAGCTTACAATTTAAAAATTTACAATATTGAACGCTTGAATTGAAACCTATTTAAAATTGCATTTTTAATTTTCAGTTTTCAATGTTTCAAAGTTTCAAACAAAGAATTGTTTCATATGATTTTTCAATTTTGAATTATTGTCAATAATTCGAATTATGAATTGTTCAGCTTTGTTCAAGGCTTGAAACCTAAAATTTGAGTGACCGGAAAAATTGGTTGAAAATGGATAAAATGACCGGTAATTTGTTTATAATGTTTAGCGGTTGAACCCCCAAAAAGTGTTTTGATGTTTCTCATTTGTGTTGAATCCATTTATGGAGAAAATTCTGTTTTTAAGAATTCAGTAAATTAAAATTGTGTGTCATTAAACTTAAAATGCTTTTTCTTCTTCGAAGTTTATATAAATAGATTAGAATTAAAGTAATGAGGGGATACGAAGTTTTATAAAATTTCAGTGACTTTTCATTAAATATTGTTCACTTTTCTCCTACCATATAATGTTGTTCTCAGAACATTTTTTTTCTCAAGTACATTTTCTTAAGACAAGAAGAATGTTCTTGGGTCAAGGAAACATTGTATCGTCCGTATTCAGACCTATATTTTCTTGATACAATGCTAATCTCTTGTACTTGTAGAATTGTAACTCAATTACATTTTTCATCAACTTCCATTGAAACCTGTCATTGTATATAATTAGAGATACTTCCCCTACTCAGGGTCGAATTTTTTTCTCTTCTTATTTTTATGCAAATACTTTATTGAACATAAAGCTACACATAATATCAGTTTTGACACCAAATGTAAACGGATAATGTTAGCCAATTAAATTATTAGTCACGCTTAGAAACAAGTTTTAGGAATAGATAAAAATTTAAAGGGTGTTTCGCAAACTTCAAAATTTGTTTAGTGCTGCGAGGAAGAGAATTATTCTGTTTTAGCTCTGAGAGACAGATCCTCCATGAATTCCATGAATATTATGATACCGTATGCGTATGTCATATACTGCATTTTAGTAGAATCATGTCTACTCTCTAGAGTTTGCTCAAACTGCATTTATTCGCCTTTTCTGAAACGGAACATTACATAAAAAGATTAATGTCTTTTTTATAGAATTTAATTATGAAATTAAACTCATTTTTTCGAAAAATGTTTTTTCATTGTCATTATCCTACTTTTAAGGAAAATTGAATCTTTTATCAGTTTTTCTTCCTTGTTTATGATATTCAATAAATTAAGTAGGAGCAATAAACTTATATATCGCGTTCACTGCATGCTTAGCTTCATGTGAAATTAAATTGAGAAAAAAATTCCTTATAGAGGAAAAGGGACCTAACTAATTTTTACCCTTTTTCGGGAAATTAACCATAGTTTCTCGTAGTCTTTATTATACTGAATCATTTCTTTCTATCACTTTTTTTACTTAAGACTCATGATTTAAGCACTATAGGTCGAAATAATATGAAACTTTTTAACCTCTTTTCCGAGTGACGTTTATCGAAATTTATTGTCTGTTTTTATGATACTTAGATCCGCTTTCGACAGTGAGATAAAGTTTATGATTTAGCTGATATTTTTCTTTACCGAAGGGTGTTTTGATTCATTGTATTTTTTAATTTGATAAATTTATTGTCCTTTCACGTGGTTAAACTTAGTTTCAGCTTTTTGCTTTTAGGCTTACCCAGTTTTTATCGGAAGTTATATTTAGCGGACATTTTAAAAATTACTTAAAAAATCCATATAACTTTTTAAAGTTAATTGAGAATGTTAAAATGCCTTCTGATCATATTATTGTCTCCTTTGACGTAATACCCACTTTTCCAAACATTCCTTATCAAAGAGTTGAAATTGCCGTAAAAAACTATGGGATTTGATCAAAATTCATACAAAATTCCTAAAAAAAATGTCTTGATGGTATAAAATATGTTTTTCATTCGGTATATTTCAAATTTAATAATAATTTCTATACAAAAAATTTAGAACTCACATAGGATCAGTTTTGTCTCCTATTTTAGCTGAAATTGTTATGGATGATTTAGAAAATGAAGTTTTCCAACAAATTTATTTTAATCTTGATTTTTATGCAAAATATGTCGATGATTCAACACTTGGTGCACATAGAAGTAATGTTGATATTCTTTTAAATGCATTTAACAGCAGACACCCAAGATTACAATTTACTATTGAAATAGAAACTGAAGGGAAATTAAATTTTCTTTATATGACTTTAATTAGAACTTATGAAGGATAAATTATCGCAGACTGGCACCGTAAAACGATTTGCTCAGGAAGAACACTTAGTTTTCTCTTTAATTACTCTATTCAAAACAAGATAGGAGTTATAAAAATTTGATAGATAGAGCCCTTAAATTGTCAAATCCAGTTTTTCATGAAAAAAATATTGAGATATGCAAACAAATTCTTTTTCTTAACCAGTATCCCTTTGATTTTATTGAAAAGCATGTGCATAACAGAAAAAATTATATAAAAAACAAAACAAAAATATCAAAACAAAAGAAATTGGGAAGATTGTAATACTTTTAACACTGTTGTTCTTCCTTATTTTGGGAAAATCTCGAAGATTTTAAAATATGTGTTGGGTAAATTAGGTTTACACACTATATATAGAGTTCCCTTCAAGAGCAATATGATTGTTAATTGGTCCTTCTACTATCTCGGCAAAAAAGGTGTTTTTCAAGAATTTTATTCTCAACTACTTTATATAATTAAGTAAAATTTTTAGCGTTTATTTATGCTGTCTCAAAATTTACAAAAACAATTCTTTTACATAAAGTTATTATTTAGTTTAGGTATTATTTAACAATAAACAAAGTGTCTAAAAAAAGGCATGTCCACTGCGCGCACGTTATCTCCAGTCAGCATTATCTGAAAACAATAAATCAGTAATTTTCTTTATTAGTATTACCATAGCTCTGGAGTGACGAAGCGGATTTTTTTTATTTTCCAAATTAACAAAATGGCGGCAGTTTTAACAAGAAATTTCAAAAAATCGTGTTTTTGCTCTTTTTTTGTTGATTTAACTATGATAAAACTAACAATTTAAAGAACCGCTTCGTCACTCTTTAGAAAATTTGAAAGTAATCGTTTGAAAAATTTGAGAAATTGTGCGCGCAGAGCGCAAAAACGTTGTTTCGAGCAAAACGCGTTTAAAATTTTCGGAACATAAAAATTGTAATAAAAAGTTACTTACACTTAATCAGCGATTCCTGTTCCGTATAAATTCTTAAAAGTGTAATATTTTCTTCACATATACACATTTAAAAATAAACAGCAATAATTCCGGATACGCATCGAAAACAATTGCCACTTCTGAAACATGAGCAGCCGCGTTAGGATGCTCTACTCAAGCGCTCAGCTCTCTACGCGCTTTTGTTCCAAGCTCTCTAAACTATAGAAAGACTCCAAATTTCTGTGTGAAATTTTGATATGATATTTCTGAATATATAAACTGTCGAAAAATGCAACCACAAAAAAGTCGATTTTTCAAAACTGAGATAGTAGAATCACCCCTTAAATTGGGAAAAGATAGGTATGAAAAGTTAGACAAATAATGTTTTATTTAAAAGTTAATTGCAAGGACTGTCTTAATACATTTTATGTAGGGCAGACACTTGGTCACCTTTATCATTAGAGAGATCATGGAGATGTAATAAAGAGAGAGGATAACAAAGCTATTAATTTAAAACGTGATCTCTCAAGATACAGCAAGCAAAGTATGGCATAGGGTTTTTTTTTCTTTTGCTTACAAGTAAAAATAATTTTTTTTTGAAAAATCATTTTCTCATGAATTATATGGAGTATATTACACTAAATTACCTTTTAATTAATGTCTGTAACTTTTTTCAGGCATTATGTTCATTTTTGGTACCTTTATTGATCCTATAAATAATCCCTGATGAGGAGGTCTGAATTGACCTCGAAGCATGTTGGTTCCCTAGCAGTATACAAAAGACAGAGAAAAAATAAGGAAAAGTGAGAGTTTGGTTGACTTTTTCCTTTTTTAATTCTTTTTTCCTATATTATATGTATTTCTCTATAATGAGCCGAAAAGGAGGCGGTTCGGAAATTTAACTTTTAATTGTGAATCTTTTCATGCTCTGATTTCATTGCATAAAATTATTCATAAGAAAGTAGATTGCATTTCGATCTTGAATGAAATACTTAGATCCCTTTTCGACAATCATACTTTGTAATCAATTTTAATATTAATCGGAGATTATTAGTATAATTTTTATTGCATAATTCAGTAGAGGACATGTTAGTAGGCCCTATTTGACAAACGGCTTTAATTGAACAATTTGAGGTGAAGGGCTAATAAGATAATATCCTATTGTTCCTCTCTTGTCACACTATTTTATCCAAAAAAAAGTGGAAAACAATTTCTCGTTCAAATTTATATTTCCCCCTGGCTCAAATTTCCAGAATAATAGCTAATCAATAATGCGGTTTCTCCCTGTTATAAGTATTTACGTAAATGAAAATGTAGCTTACGTGCTCGGTCAACCTTCTGCAGCATCGTTGTCGCATCGAGGGCGAAAAAGGACTCTGGGGGGTGGAGGGACTGTTCCCAAAATAATCGTGCGTATCGATCGTTCTTTTGTATGTCCTCTACTTGTATGCACGTATATTTTCCACCCACGGGCACAGATAGCGACTAGGGGGTGGAAAGGGGTGGGTGAACTTAATTCCCGTCATAACGTTGACTACTCGGCTCGTGTTTTTACATTTCATTCTACAATTGGCTGCAAGGGAATAACGGATCTGCACTGCTCACATTGTAAAATGTAGTGCATTTTCAATTACTCAGTTCCGTGTAAAATTAGTCGAACGATTTCCGCACGAGACCTGGATTTTATTGACCCTCTCGCACTGGCCGGAAGTGATTAGATTTCAGTTTTATAACGCATATGTAATTTGTAATTAACATGCAAGATTGGAAATTGGTTATTTATCAGATGATTTAATTAGTTTTTGATCAGTGAATTTCGTTCACTCATGAAAAACGTGCACTGATGTGAGAAAAAAGGTACTATTAATTTAATACATAGTCACAGATCAGCATATAAAGCTTTTTCCCCCCCCCCCCCCTACGCACAGAGGCAACATCTTTTCCATTCTGTTCTAATTTAGGCGAAAATACAACGAAAAGAGAAGCATTTCAAAAATTGCTATTCACATTAGAAGGGTCGCCGGGCAAAACGGCGTAAGTGCCAAATTTCGAACATTCGTTTTATTGTCCTAAAATTTGACCCAACTCATGTCCCTGTAGATGATCTTGGTGCAGTTCGATTCAGAAGTGGGTCGACATCCAGGTTTGGATCGAATTCTTTGTAAGTGATAACTTCTTTTAACGATTTTTCAATTGAAAAATAAAAAAGATATGCAATTACTATCGGCGAGAAAATTCGAGTCCTGTGGCTGTGACGTTAAAAAAGTACGTGAATAAGAAAAAATCGTAGCAGGTTAATGAGCCTGAGACGAATATGCCAAAAAAAATGTTATAGCTTACAGACCCGAAAATCTGTTAAAAAGTAGGGAAATTTGACAGTTTTTTTAAGACAGTGAACTTTGGAACCTAGTTTTTTATTGAAAAATACTAGGCAAAATCTGAAAAAATTCATAGTGGCACCTTAAACATTTCTAAACAAATTGCCGTTGAAAAATTTGCAGATTGTTTATTTTTTGTACATAAATATACAACTGTACTATCTTCAGTTCTAATGAAGATAATGAAGTGATTTAAATGATAGATAGTTAGTTGAACTATTTGTAATTATTTGTAATTTGAAAGAAGTATGTGCTTCTTTTTTCTTTTCTTGCAAATTGCGATATTGGAAGACAGTTTTTTATACTGGAAAGCAAGTCTTTCTTGGAAGCACATGCTGAGGAAAGACGAGGACGGTCGCATGAAAAAAAGGCACCCCGCTGCTTCTTCGCACTTGATGTCCAGTATAAAAAACTGTCTTCCTATATCGCTATTTGCACGAAGATAAAAAGAAGCACATACTTCTTTCAAATTGCAAATAATTTCAAACAGTTAAACTAACTACCTCTAATTTTAATCACTTTATTATCTTCATTAGAACTGAAGATGGTACAGTTGTATACATACGTACAAAAAATGAACAATTTGTTATATTCTGCAAATTTTTCAACGGCAATTTGGTTAGAAATAATTAAGGTGTCTTTAAAAGCTGTCAAATTTCCCTACTTTTTAACAGATTTTCGGGGCTGTAAGCTATACATTTTTTTGGGGCATATTCGTTTCAGGCTCATTAACGTACAAAATTTTGAGCTTTAAAATGATCCTTCATTCATTGAGCTACCATTTTTTCTTCACTTACTTTTTTAACGTCAAAGCCAGAGGACTTGAATTTTCTCACCGATAGTAGACAGTTTTTTGTCTCTCGTGTAAAATATACTCTCTAAATTTGAATCAGTGAGAAATGGGGCACTGCATCAAATCAGTAAGAATTGTTATTGAATTCACAATTCAAACTCACTGGTTCAAATAGCTAGAAGTGGGTCACTAATGAATATCTAATTTGTTATTTAAAAAATAATTTGACTGATTTAGAATGGCTTCTCTTCAATATTTTTTATTTTCGAGGATACTTTTTTCTTCAGAAAGATACTTTTTTGATACTTGTTTTAGTTCCATAGAGCACTTCGAAGTCAGGAAAAGTCATGTGAGGGATATCCGTCACCATTTGTATGAAGTGGTGAAATTAACGAGGGAGTCGATAGTCAGAGGCGCAAAGAGAGAAAGTTGGAGTATAGAAAAAGAGAGAGAAAATGAGAAAGAAAGAATAAAAAGGTTGAAAGGGGGGAGGTACATAGATATGAGGAAAAAGATGATTGTGCCTGGCCATTCAGCACTTTTGTGTTTGCGCGTGGACGTGCAGGTGCGTGAAAAACGAAACAAAGGATTGCGCGAGTAATAACGTATGTGGGGCCTGAGTAATAGTAAGCTAAAGGAACATCACTTCCGGGCAAAGGTGCAAAAGTAAGACTGCACTTTAGATTCAAATCAGAAAAGTTTCCAACCAAAAGTAATGTTTATACTATTGAAAATGTTGTTTCTATGAAAGAAATATGCGATATTAGGGTTTCTATAGGACAGTGAATTCTGGAAAGTCAGGGAATTTAAATCTGATCAGGGAAGATCTTGAAGAGTCAGGGAATTTTCGATAAACTGAAGTTGAAGTTTATAAAATTCTGTATGACTGTTTTCAGATTTCACACTCTTTCCCCTATGCGCCCCCCCCCTTTAAAAAAAAAAAAAGAATGCCTCCTTTTTTGCCTGTTTTTAAGGTTGTTTTTATACCTGAAAGAAAATTTGTAACGATAAGAGAAAACGAGAAATGGGTCAGTGAATTTCAAAATTGGGATTTCGCTAGGCATTTATTTGAGAGGTAAAGTGAAGCTGAAAATTCAACATTTATCAGCGTTGTACGCAAATTGTGTGTTTAACGGTTGTCGAAGGGAAATTCTCTACCAAAATTATTACATGCATTCGCAATTGTAATCATAGCCAGATCAATTATATTTATTAATAACATTTATCATTGAGAGAAAATTTTATGTCATTAAATTAAACTATTCAAAATTAATTTTGATTTGAAGCTAATGGTGCAGAGCAGGGCTCACCATCTGAAAAACTATAGTTTTACGTAAGTTGGAACCGATTTTTTTATTATATTCTGAAGGGAGATTGAAAACCATTTTTAATAAAAGTTTTTGTAAAAGTCTGCACTTTGTTTCTCAGTAATTAGTAATTTCAAAGTCGACCGCGCGCTTCGAGAGTATCACAAAGTGTACAATGTGCTTTTATTTGATTGCGGAAGCTCCCGACGTGAAATGATTGTGCACAATCGCAAACGTGTCAGAGAAAAGTGTTTAAAAAACACTTACGAAATAAGAAACAATATTTTCAAACTTAAAATGAGTATGCAAAGTTTAAAATGTGATAATCAACTAACGAGTTGATAATCAACTAACGAGTCTACACTGAAAGAAATAATTGGATAGCTACACGCATAATGCTGGTTATTCCAATCATATTGTACTGCTCGCTGAGCTACAAACATACGGAATGGCTATTTTAGTCATGCCATTATGATTACGTTTTATGGCTAGACCGAAAATATTTAATCCGTGAAGTATCCTAAATGGTATTCCTAAGTTATAGATTTGTGTGGCTGAATCTTTCATATCAAAGTTTGCATGATTCATTTATACTGCGGAATATGGCTGTCATAATATAATGTAGAACCCTGTAGCATCGAATAATTCCTAATCAATACAAGTTTTTGTTGTGAAATCTTAAAGCTGTTTTTTCGGGAAATTGAATTCCCAAATAAAACATACTGTCATAACCATACTAGTATTCGTCTACCTTCTATCTGTATGGTTCGAAATAGAAATAGGCCTGGTTGAAAAGAGAATATTTTTGGATTAACTGAGATAAAAATTCTCAACCATAATCATATATGGCTAATAATCCTCAAGAATTACTTTTAGTGTATTGCCTACTTTTTAAAAGTGTGTTTATTTTGATAAATTGTGAAATTCAGAATTATTTTTTATAACTAAATGAAAATCTAATCTCTATCTTTGCACGATCAACTTCATCGTGGGAAGCAATGCAACGTAATTGCTCACAACTTGAACTAACTTAATACAATTACCCATAATGAAGAAAACGACCATTTTTTACTGTTGCGTTAATTATTTTCTCTCTCTGAAAACCATTGGATAACCTGCGTTGCAGTTTATTCATTCAAAAACAAACGCGCAGTTTTACTCTTTTTTTTCTCCTCTTTCTATAGATTGTTTTCCTCCCTTGCGATGATATTCTGTTTCACCGGAAAAAGCGTGTACCGGGCAATATATTTGAGAGAAAAATTTATACTTCGTTAAACAAGAACTTGTCATCCGAAAAAAGATAATAATTATTTATTATTCTTGATTTATGTCAATATAGGAGACTGAAGTAATCATGGTTTATTTATATTCAAAAGCGACGTTTTCTATTATGTCAAATAGGAAATTCAGAGTTTCGTTCATTTTTGAACGAGAAAACTGTAATCAGTATTACCTATTTCCTCGGGTGACAAACGTTATTAAGGCTACAGTTTCATTCATTTCTTAGATTTATCGCATTCTACCGATCGCGGTTGAAAAGCAAACTTTGAAATGCCTTATCGCAATAGGCCAGCATTAACTCTTTATTTAATCTCCGTATCTTTATATAGAGCCCTGCTTTTTTCTTTCTAAATCTTTTCCCCAAAATATGTATTGTATATCTTGTTTACTCTCCCACTTTAAAAATTCGAAATAATTTACTTTTATGTGTATACAGAGGCCAGGAAGTATTATTTCTTGTTGAATAAGTGAAATTATTTCTTAATCTTATAGGGGGCATATTAGATTTTTTTATAACTTGATTGGAAATAGTTTAATTTTACGTTTTACTGAAACAGTGATATTTTCATCACATGTCACAGAATTTCAAGTAGAAAAAGTTACTGAAATTTTAGTGAAATAGTGACTGGATTTTAATCAGTTTTCTTAAACCTTGAAAATGTAAAAAAATGTGCTACTTAATTAATAAATGTGCTACTCTATACATTTGAATGAAAACAGTACACAAAAAACAAAGGGTAAAAAGTGATTCATTTAAAAATGCTCGGAGTAATTTCGGCATTAAAAGAAGGAAGATCGGCAAGTGTTAAATGAAAGATCACTAATTTTTCATTCTACCCTTACCTTCTGCTGTTAATTATTCCACTTATTCTAATTTTAAAAAGGCCTTTATACTCTGTTTAATTGTAAGGGAAATTGTTCAATCAATTACAAATTCCAAGCCTCTGTGAACACTTAATCATATTTCATTAGCACCATATTCAGAGTTCCAAAGTTCTTAATTCAGCTATATAATATCTTTGTTTTTATCATTTATGTATGTGATTCATTAATAATAATACTTACTGTAAATTCTGCTGCAAATCCCTGATTTAATAATTTTACCAATATTGTTGATTCGTTTCTAAACAACCTATTAAATCCATAAAAAATCAGATATAAGAACATTACACATATAGGATCTTAAGTTTGAACAGTATAGTTATTACATTTGAAAGGCTTACCCTAAAGATTCTAGTTTAAGAATACATTATTATAGGTTTTGATCATTAGAACCACATGGTACTTCGCGATTTATTGTAGGGGACGAGATGATCTTGCAAGTTCAGAAGACATTCATATTCGTTTCAGAAAATAGGTAATTGGACACATCTGTTGACTTGATGAAGGTGACATCTTTCTATCCTTTCCATCTTGTAGTCCATTGATGTCAGGAAAACAAATATGTTACCTGGTTAGGTATAAAAGTCAGCTCGGAACCGTCTCACGATCTCGATCGAGAGACCTGCGGCTCGCAGTCAACTCGCGTACCTACCTACATCCTACAGCGTGGTACATGCACATAACTTGATGATGTGTCCCACGTTACGCGCTTACTTAGATATCCAGCGGTAATCCGCGGTTTCTAGAGTCCAGCCTTATAAAAACTCCGGCATTTCGCTCTGCTTCTCCCGAGGAAGAGGAGGCTGGTTGAGGGACCCCATCGACTCAGAACTCACATCAGTGTAGTTGTAGTAGACGCAGCAGCCATTCTCTCAGTTGCTCTCATCTCGCCCATATCCGTTCTTCCTTACTCGCTCTCTTTCTCTACTCTTGTCTCTCATCTTTGTTTATCTCTTTCTGGCTCTCTCGTCTCTCTCGGATTCGCTCTCCTCTCTCTCTCTTGGATTCTCTCGCGACTCTGCCGCTGCTCTTCGCTCGTTCTGTAATCTGTACGGCACGAAGGCCCGCGATTGGACCGCGGGAGGGTTGGGGGGGTAAAAGGGGGTTGAGTAAGGGTCGAAGAGAGAGAGGATGGTCCAGGGGGAGGACCGCGGCTGGGATGAGGAGGAAGCTGTGGGGTAAAGGAGGGGGGGGGGGGGTTACCGTCGCATTTCAGAGAGAACTTTAGCTCTGTGGATGCTGTGGATGGAGGTAGAGGTATGGGCTAGCGGGCGGGTGGGCTGCTGAAGTATAGAGCAGAGAGGCAAGGGGATGGAGAGCCGACACGTCTCTCTGGCTATGCTGTATGAGTGTATGTTGGTATACCCTGCTTCGCATAGCTACTATCTTTCTCCATAGTCTACCCACATCTCTCTCTTTCCCCCTATCTATCCATCCAGTGCCGTAACCAGGAGAACCTGGTAGGGATGGGTCGCATTGTACAGGTATGTTTCATCAAACTCCCAAAACCAGAGGCAAACTCGACTTGGACACTACCACCCATGTTCTGTACACTTATTGCTTTAGATTTTAGATTAACATCCTTGTCCTACGAATATGTCCAGTGGATGAGTGGAGCTAAATTGTGGCGTAGCTGTTTATTTTGATTTGATAATCGTGGAAGAAGGGGTAGAAGGTTTTTTGGGTTTTACAAGTTCGGAAAGCAGATGTGATACAATGATAAGGTAGTTAAAAGAGAGGGTGATTTTTGTTGCGGATTGTTTTTTTATAGATGTGATTATATAAATCACATGTTCCAATCGACTTGGACACTACCACTCAACACTTATTGCTTTAGTTTAGATTAACATCCTTGTCCTATGAACATGTCCAGTGGATGAGTCGAGCTAAATTGTGGGGTAGCTGTTTATTTTGATATGATAATCGTGGAAGAAGGGGGAGAAGGTTTTTTGGGTTTTACAAGTTCGGGAAGCAGATGTGATACAATGATAAGGCAGTTAAAAGAGAGGGTGATTTTTGTTGTGGATTGTTTTTTTATAGACGTGATTATATAAGTCACATGTTCCAATCGACTTGGACACTACCACTCAACACTTATTGCTTTAGTTTAGATTAACATCTTTGTCCTAGAAAGATATCCAATGCAAGAGTCCGGCTACACGAATAGAGTTTCTTATATTTCTGTTAATTTCTGATCCAATTGATACTTTCGAATTTAGTATATGTTAGTATATGTATTAGTATATGCGTAGCGTGATTAGCTAAAATACAGTCTTGAAATATTATTAGAATATTGCGGGGAACAATAGATGTAATGTTCGATAGAGAAGATAGTTTACCAGCTTTTATAACTATAAATATGTCCACATATGATCACACCGGGGCTGTCGTGTATTTATCAGCTTTTAAGCTGCCTTCACTTTCGAACTAATAATAATATGATACATTATACACATTTTTTTTCTCTATGTGTTCAATTCTTTTATAGACTTAAAAAGAATGTAAAAGTTATAAAGGTTCCATGTGGCCTCTTCCTTTTAGTCTAGCCTCTTCATTGTCATCAGGATTAATTGACCTGATACAGGATAATCCTTTATACTTATTTCCATGGGCAGTAGAGAATTTTTTCGGTGGGTTAAATACAGGCATCAGAGAGACTATATACTGTCCATTATGAGTATTGGGTGAAATGTATTATCATATACAATTGTTATTAGCTTCAGCAATCAGTTGTTGGCAATTGTAGAGTTGAGGATACTTAAAACAAGTGGACCATAAAATTTGTACGCTTTGCACTCCTTATTATTGCAACCAAGTTGTTTTATTGAGTTGTTGGAAACTCAGGTGGTACTCTCATGATTAAATTTTTCCTCTGTAATCTCTTTAAAATGTTTTGTTCAAATTAGTATGCAAATTCAATGTAAGTCTGTTGTGCATGTCTTTATTTTATTATTATTAGTTTATATGACATTTAAGTGTCACTAAATTCTTCTTGTTAAATAAAATTAATGAAAATCTCTAATGATGAAACGTTTTTTTTTTAATCGGAACCTATGAAGTGCAATTAAAAGGTCTTAAAAGACGAGAGAAAGTTATAAGATATATTCTAAGCGCGTGATAAATGAGAAAATCTATGTGGTTACGGCACCGGAAATATTTTCCGACGTCAATGGCCTTCTATGACACATTCATCATCTCGGATGAATATTCGTTTATCACTTCTTCGAAACGTTCTTATGCCTTCTTTTCTCTTCAGGTCGAAAAGATGGTTAAGTATTATTATTATTATTATTATTATTCATTGATATTCTTGTTCTATTCTTAATTTTTTGATTGCATAGCACAGAAAAACGCCGATCCTTAAAAATACGCCGATTCGGTGTGGTTTTGAGTTAGAAAAAAAATGAGACATCGAAGAATGAGAATGCAACTATCTTCGTGCTTTAGTTTTACACTTGAATTATTATCATTTTGAGCAAAAATCTTATTTCGAGAACATAACAAATGAGCTGCAACAAAAATGATCCCGTTGTTTTTCTGTGAGGGGGAAGCAACAGTAAAATAAAGTATACACTCAGTTGTGATCGTTTATGTGTTTATGGCACATATAATGTACGCTTACTTTCCAAATGTGTCATAAACCACAAGTACTTTGCATATTGAAGAAATTGGTATGCTACTTCGAAATGTGACTGATTAATTATTTTTTTATTTGAGATTTATTTACCCTTGGTTTATTTTTTTCTTTCAAATATTGGAAATAATATCATTCTTCCTGCAATTTTAGAAATTGTTTTGGTGTTTGACTCACAATGAGTACTCTTAGTAAACAAAAAATAAAGAGATGTTAAAGAGGACGAAGCCAAGGCTTCTTGACGTAAATGGTCTTTAAAGTCAACGATATAATATTATCAGTATCTATTTTCAACCAAGTAACAAGAATTAAATTCCGGTTCTTAAAATAATAGATAAATATATTTGAAATATTGTTGATCCTTGAAAGTCATGAAAGTGTCATTATGAATTGAAAATTAATAGAAGATGGGACAATATTAAGTGAATTGGGTAGAATAAGGGCACTCTGGTGGTGTATGCAGATTGAGTTGAGGAGAATTAGGATGAGAAAGGGGAACTAGATTGGGGAATGGAGAGAATGGGAGAGAGAGATAGGGGTTTAACATGTAATTTTCTTCGAATTGCACCTCGGCAAATATCGTTAATGATGATGTACTGTATATGAATGATTGAATAATACGATTTATAACTTAAACATAAAACAATATAGTATAAATATTAATACCCGTTAATATAGGGTTTTCCACCCTGATCTTCGACTATACCTTCGCTGGATTAGTGGATTATATCTTATTATTATAAATGACTTAGTGAATAACCACATAAATGATTAACTGTTCAGGATCGACACTTGCACAACCTAATTTTTTAACCATCTTTGAACCAATCGAACTAATTTTTGAAACTTGGTCAAATTTCGGGCTTCTTCTCTTGAGCGCTTCATTTTAACTTGCAGTCATTGGCAACATGATAATAAAGAGAATTAGGCAGAGAATCAAGACAAGAGTCAAAAGGTTGAATGCCTATAAGATCTAATCAAGAAAATAGATTTAGGTATTTAAAATACCTAAGCTGTAATTCAATTTCGAACACTACTCCTTTCGTTGAGATCTCCAGATTCCCTATGTGGCCTTCGTTATATGATAAACCGAATCCACGTCAGAGGTCGTTCTTGTCGATTCCTTTGTCATCGGTATCGATGGGATCGTATCAGTTTGCTCCACCTCTACCCCGATGACACCAGAACCCCGCTACTTCCAGATCCTGGTTACGGTCCTGTATCCATCTATCTCTGATCCT
Organism: Andricus grossulariae; assembly: GCA_011634705.1. Lineage (NCBI taxonomy): Eukaryota > Metazoa > Arthropoda > Insecta > Hymenoptera > Cynipidae > Andricus > Andricus grossulariae. Next base: position 25,751 of record JAABKJ010000061.1, read on the forward strand.
CTCTCTCGTCAACTCTCTCCAACTCCCTCGGTCGTCGCTGCCTTTGGTCTCCTGGTTCCTCTCCTCGCTCGTTCGTTCAATACTCAGAGAGGGATAGAAAGAGGGCTCGAGTGAGAGGAATAGAGCTGTGGGGGTTGGGGGAGGGGTTAGGGGGAGGTAGCTCGCAACTCGCAACCCAACTCACGGAACTCATGGTGGCTATGGACGTTTCGTTCGCACGGGCACCGGCACCGTCCGATCGCGATCAAACCATCCTATCCTCCACCTCCTCATACCCCCTTCACCTTTTCTGTCAGCTTTTCCTTCTTTTCACTCCGGTCGCGCGACTCTCCCTTCGCTGGGTCGAAAACTCACCTTTTTTCACAACCACCCATTCGCAGAGTTTCCAAGGGTTTATCGGTTTTTTTTTTAAATCGGTTCCAATCGTACTTTTCTGCGTAGGGTGGCTTCTGTTGGCGGAATCACCGATGCGGTTTAATACGTAATCTTTATGTGTGACCTTTTAGATTTGCATTTATTAACCTAGGCCGATACTTTTTTCTATATGTTATAGAAAATGTATGATGGGGCTGAGGAAACGAGATATTGTGGGTTTATACATCATAATGCTAATACATGCATAATGTATTTGGATATTTACCTAGATATTAGGAGTTATATTTACGTAATAATGTTGTAATAAACCAATATTAATGTTTTAATTATGGATACATATGCTATCTAGATCTAGATAGAGAAAAAGTTGTCTTAAAACAAAAAATGATCCTATTGCCTGTTTTGTTTTAAACCACGTGAATGATGTTTGCTGCAAAAAGATTCTTTTTGAGACAAATGAAAGCCCTGTTAACCTTAGATTTTAGAGGAAATTCTATTTATATCAAAAAACATCTTCTTGACGCAAGAGGACATTTCTCTAAGTGGGTATTATGGGTTAATGTTTGGATATTTAACCAGTTGGATACTATGGGTTAATATCATTATTTTTACTCTACTCGACTCTTCTCTCTTCATTCTCCAAAAGCATTCACCAACAATCCTTTAGACTCTTTAAAGTGTGGTCAACATTGTTTTTTTCGTCACTTTGTCTCCATTGTCTTCAGCAGTTTTAAACTTTGTAGAAAACGTTCCGTAATTGCTAGCCCATTCTGGAATAACAATTTTTGCATTTTGCTTTCCCATTCATGCTTTTCCCTAAAAGAAAATTTTGTTTTGCAATACTACTCTCCTACATGTCTCATTTCGTTTAAAAAGAACCCCAGTCTGGTTCAACTTGAACCAAAATCCGGTTCGAATTGAATTTTTCGTTCGAAAAACTGGAACTCGAGTTTTTTCCGTGTACTCTTTGGACGGCAAAAGTTGGGCAGTGATGGTTAATTGAACATTTAGGCTGTGTGGGCATTTGCTTTGGACTTTGGAGCAGCTTAAGCCTTAAGAAAGAAGGAAAGGAAGGACGTCTGGTAAATTTTCTCGGAGCCGAATTCCGCCCCATGTCTTCCTTTCTCGTTTGCCTCCCCTCGCCCCTTACACCGTACTTTTTATCTCTTTTTTTCGCTTGCATTCGCTTTATCGCGCCCTCTTGGAACGCAGAAGGGACTGCACTCGTTCCTTCACCTCGAGCAGAGTGCGCGTTTTTTTCCAACTCGTTCCTCAGGTATTCCACTTCTTCTACTGTATCCTCCGCCGCGAAGAACCCGTCCAAGAACGCTCCTTCTCTCGATATACTTTGCAGATACGCCGTATTAATATCAGACCGACTCTTTTGAAATATAACCCATTAATAATTTGATTCTCAGCTTGCCCAATTGACGACATTCGCTGCGAACAAAATATAGTCGATTTCCGTATCAGGAAACATATTTTATGACAATTACCTCAATTTACGCTTATTGAGATGCAACACTTTGCGAAATAACGAAGAAGTAAGTTCAACAAGGAAATATCGAAAGTTGATATCGTAAACGTGGAAAATCGTCTCACGTGGTGTAAACGGAAACTTGGCTCAGTTAACGACCTGTGCTTGCGCATTTACTGAATTTGTGTATAGAAAACATTTGAGCATGTATTTAGTCATTCTGGAGAGATTGTCAAAGTTTGGAATTTTCTGATGTTTATAGAATCGAAGCATTTTTAAATTCTCGTGAAATTTCTTTTTTGGTCATGCACACTTTTAAGAGACTTTTTTTTTATTTGTTTCAGGTGAGTTAGTCTTGACGGAATTACTGATCTTCAATAATCTCTTGGTAAGAAAGATTTAATATGTCAAGTTTTTCATACATATTTTTTGTGAATACTTTTCTGTGCACGTTTTGATATTCGATCTTACGTGCAACAACGCAGCGTTAGCTCTTTGTACTCAGTAACTGCACAATTCGAAGCGAATGCTATTTCCGCTTGATGAGACGAAAATAATAGCCTCGCCATGTCTATCAGAGAGTTTGTAGGGATGCTCGCGAATTATGGTAGACACCTAGTCCACACACACATTTGGTTAAATTAATCAAATATATTTCGTTGAAACAACAACATTTTGTTTAATTCAAACAAACGTTCATGTATATTCAAGAAAATAGCTCTTTTGGTTGAAGGAAAAAGTTTTTGTTAGTATAATAATATATGGGAAGTGTAAATTTTGAAGCCGAATATCCCGACTTGAAATTAAAAAGGTTTTAACTGGTAATACCTAAGATCCCTAAGATATTGAACTAAAATATCCAAGATTATTTAATATTAAGAATTAGTATCTAGATATTGAACTACGGGACGACGATCTTGATATTAAAATTTTATAAAATAATAGTACACAGTATTCTCAGAGAAATGGAGATTAATAATATTAATCCAGAGATATTATTTGATGTCTAAATATTAAAGCGTTGAGAGAGAAGTCGATATTATTAAAGTTTAAATATTAGGAGAAAAATTGAGCAGTAGTTGTCTATGAAGTAAACATTTAGAAGTTTTTGAAATTGTAAAGGATTTGGAAGCTAACATTGAGTAAATTCCCAATAAATAACAAGAGATATTTAGACGTAAGATCTTATCAATAGCTTCTAACAATATAAAAACAGCAAAAGGAAATTACAGATATAGATAGTCATAGTAAATACATCAAAGATGTGAAAGAATTCATAAAGAATAATCAAAATGTGTTAATTACGCGCACTGATGAAGGGAACACCATAGTGGTGATAAGTCAGGAATACAAGGACACTTGGACCTTAATGCTTAATGATAATCAAACTTATGAGAAAGTTGATAGTGATCCACTTAAAAAATTACAAAAAGATACTTTTAAATTACTCGATGGTTGGAGATTAAACGGTTTTTTGAGTAATAACTGAAAACACTAATATTGCTAGATTTTATGGTTTACCCAAAATTCATAAGAACAACTATCCTAGACCTGGTAGTATCTTCCACTAATTCTCTTACTTTCTTTATGGCTGAAACTTTTAACAATATCATCTTAAATGCTCTACCTAAACCTAAATCTTATATACAATATTTAATTTCGTTCAATGACCCTAACTAAAGTAAATATTCCAGATGGAAATGTTCTTCTATCCTGTGATGGACTGCTTGTCCAATTTGAAATGAATTCGATCGATGATTTCTTCTCGATTTCTTAATATCCATTTTTCTGAGTGAATAATATCTGGTATATTGAATAATGAATGATTATATAGACATTATGTTGTCATATTTGTATATTATGAGTATATAGCTTCAATTTTATTATCCATTTTTCTCAGTGTCGAAGGTCACACACCCGCATTCCGATATCGACCTGGCAACACAATCGTTCATATACGCACAATTTATGTATCGAATACGCGTTTTTGTACGTTCTACCTTGCCATCGCTCGCTGAATTTATACAACCGGTCCTGTTCTGTTCGTGTGTATGTATGTATGTGTTTATGTGTATATATGGCGGATGAGCTGGGCGCGTGTACTCTCTATGTGCACGAGTATAAAAGCCGAGAAGACACGGCAATACATTTCAATTTCACAGTCGCAGACCGTCCACTCGTTTATCGTTCAGTTTCATCTTTCATTCGCGATAAATGCATCGTGATTCCAAACGCCGCATCACGATCACAGAATCCTTTCCGGAAACATTGTTCCCTTTTCGAATATATTCTGATGGCTACCACTTAAGTAAATTCAGGGTGACTAGTCGACCGGGAAATAGGGAAATGACAGTGAACTTACTTTGTCACTGTTTGAGTTTGGCATGTTCCATTTGCAACAATCTCAAATTTTAAGCAATTCACAAGGGGTGTTTGGCAATTTTTTTTTCATAATTCTTGCAATGAAAGATCATTAACTGAGTATTAATATGCGAAAGCAGCAAGAAGCGCTTTTTGGTAATTCTCTTTTTTCTTCAAAATGGTCAAAAAGCGCAGATTTCATTGTAAACAAAAAAGACACATTCATCGGACTCCCCATGCAAGGAAACTGCTGAAAGAAGCAATCACCTCCGAGCAAAACCCTTGTCAATGGTGCGGCGAACTGAACCATAATCTTCACTTCCGCCATTATGTACCCTTCAAATTTTGTTTTTAACTCTTAATTTCCAATGGTTCATTTTTAGATAAAGAATACGCATTATTCCAATTTAGATTTCCATAATTTTGTTTTTTCGAATCACTCTAGGATATATTGATATTGACGTTGTTTAACGTAGTGACAAATTGTTCGTAAATTCACATCAGATCTGTAATAAAAAAAATACTTTGGGCTTTAATCTCTAGTAAATTGTGAATGGTGTACAATTTATTGGCATGAAAAGCTACTAAAAAATACTGGTTTCATATATCTCGTTTGACCGGTCTGGATTCTGATACGTTTTTAAAGTGATACACGTGAATCACCTGGAAGTTGAAGTAATTTCGGAATGGGGATCGAGCTCTGCGGTTTTTGAAAGGCATCCTGTGCAGATCCATGTTATGTTCATTCGCCGTCCGTCATTTTCGAACCGTCATCCGGTCAGATTCTCATCGGGCGTCGCGCCTCCCTCTCCAGTATTAGTTATTCCACAACCACCCTCTATTGTGCATACAGAGGTCGTCAAAGCGGCAGGGAACACTACTTATCGCTCTAAGGGTATATACATATAATGTATATATCACTCTATAGTCTATAGGATAGGAAGATAGGATGGGATACGACCAGAGTTAGGTATGTGGCCCGGCTTGCTCGGATCACATTGCTTATTACTGCTTGTGATGTCGCTTCTATTCTGCATTTCCTTCTTGCCTCTGTCGCTTCTCTACACGTCTCTGATGCTGATGTTGTTTCTGCTTTCGAGCTCGTTCCACGATTCCTTATACAGTAGCGTAACTCGAAAATATTCACAAGCCCAATAAGAATCGAGATACGAATTTCAGTCTTTTAGTTGGGTCAATTATTTAGTTAGTAAGGTATGGTACTGCTATTTTATTAGTTGATACTGCTATTTCATTAGTTGGCACGATTAAATTAGTTGCAATGACTATTCAATTAGTACCAGTAACTAAGAAAATGGTTGTCCTAATTAATAAAATTGCAATACTATATCATACAAACTAAGCAGTTGACCCAACTAACCATTTTTTTCAGTGTAGGATTAGAATTTAAGTTAGAATACACCTTTCAAGTTGTTCAAGTTATCTAGTGAAACTAGACGGGCTAGGGTGTTACCAGATTTCACACTCTTTCCCCTATTCTTTTCTTTTTTTAAATCCTCTTTTTCCCTTTTTTCTCGTTTTTTCAATTAAATGCGAACTGAATTAATAGAACCCAATAATGAATAATATAATCTTTGGTTAAAAGTTGCTTGTTTTTGGTTAAAATGTGTGCATGTAAACATTCAATGACATTATTGAAAATTACATTTTTTATTGGAAATCTATAGTTTCGGGTTGAAAATTCAATCGTTTAGTAGAAAATTCATCTCTTTTGGTCAAAGATTAAAATATTTTGATTGAAAATTAAATTATTTTGTTGAAAATTCAACTACTTTGGTTGAAAATTGAACTATTTAGATGAAAATGAACTTTATTGGAAAATTAATTTTTTATTAAAAATTCCTATTTTTGGGTTTACAATGCATCTGTTTTATCGAAAATCCGTCTTTTTGAATTGAAAATTAATATTTTCGAATTTCAAATTGAACTAACTGTTTTGTTGAGCTTGTCTTTGTGGATAGAAAATTAATCCTTTGTGAAAATGCAACGATTTTTTTGATGATTCATTTTTTTTTGGAGAAAAGTCATGTTTCTTGATTGAAAATTAACTTTCTACTAATTCATCTTTTCGGGTTTAAAGGCCAAAATTATATTTTTGGTTAAAAATGTATCCTTCTTGGTTAAAATTTAACTTTTTTATTGAAAGTTCGTCTTTTTGGAATGAAAACTCAACTATTTTAGTAGAAAATTCAACTATTTGGCTGATAATTAACTTTGTTGTTGAAAATTTATATTTTCGGGTTGAAATTTGAACTGTTTTGTAGAAAGTTAGTTTTTTATGTCTTGAAAATTTAACTATTTTGGTAGAAAAATCAACTATTTGGTTAAAAATTCATCTATTTGGTTAAAAATTCATCTATTTTGTAGAAAATGCAATTTCGACGTGAAATCTTAGGAATTTCAATCGTTTTAAACTAACGAAGTGTATCGTCGTCCTGAAATTCGGGATGACTAGTCAAATATTTAAAATAAGCTTGGATAATCCACCCGAATTTTCGGGACTAGTCCATCCCCTTTTCCAACGACAATTGGGCGCAGCCTTAAATTAAATTCAATGAAACTTTATTTCCCCTGTCTTGAGAGCATTTTGGGCTGTGAAATTTATTTTTTGTTGTTAAAATTTTTTTTTTTTTTTTGTAGACACTTACAAATGAATGGATTATGTTTTCTGTTTCTAACTCAGCACTTCTGACCATGATTCCCGTGATTTCTGAAATGCCAATGCCAGCGACTGTGGTTGAAAGTGCAATGCCAAAACCGAATTAATTTCTTCATTACATGTGAAGGTGTAAGATATTGAATGAGCTAGGTAGTAAAGTTAAAAAACGAAAAGCAAATGTCAGGTCAGGTTAATATAAGATTATAAGGCAAGGAAAGAGAAGAGAAGCGAAAGTACCGTTAGCTCCTCGTGAAGCCAAATGGTTACGGCACTGATTCCACCGATTCTTTCTTCGTCACACTCGCGCACCTTTCTCAATACAACGAACGCACCCGGCCCTCGTAGATGTACTTTACTTCTCACACAAATGTCCGCAATTGCTCACACATACACACCCTCGCGGTCACTTTTAAAGCCGTGAGACGCATGTCGCGAAGCGCGCAGTTCTACAATTCTACGTGTTCCACTACTATACCTAGAAAGTCATCTCCCATCTCGTATGAGCCCATCGTATTTTCTATTCCATTCCATCTTGCTTTGCGACTGAACCTTCCTATCTACGTTAGGTTTTATATTCTATTACAATCTACACTCGACAGAGGCTACATCACCAACCTACACGGCGAACGTGTAAAAAGCAGTGGCACTGAAAAAAAGTCTTAAATTAAGAAAATCGGTATTGTTTCGAGACAAAAAAATTGGCTCAAATGTAGCTTTAATTCTGTAAAAACGAGCTGTAAATAAGAGGTAAATAGGGTGGCGCTTATTTTTCACTTTTCTAATTTCTTTACTCTCGACCCCACTTTTTGTTCGAATGCCCAAAAAAATGAGTTTTTCATTGATTTAACTTTAACATATAGGATTAAAGTCAGCTTTTCGTAAATCTAATATTTAAACGTAATTAAATGTTACAAATAATTACGTGTGGCAGTATATTGTTCAGAATTCGTCAGAGAATAAGAAACAATAATAAATTTCGAGAGTGAATGACTTAAAGCCATTCTTGTGGTCCCCAAAGGAAACACCATAAGTGACAAATTTGAATTTTACGAAATATTGCGGATTATTAAAGCTTTTTGAAAGTTTTTTTTTCATAAATAATCATTAATCCTTAATTTAAGAATACCGAATCATTTTTTAATTGATTTTCAATTGTTTAAACAATTTTAATGTGCTTAAATTTTTTTTAGTTAAGTCGCGAAATGGACGTATTTTCGAGACGTGATGAGTACTTTTATGAATGATAACATTGAACAATTATTTTAAATCGTTTTTACAATTATTCAAATAATACGTGTTTGTTCAAGTATATAGTTATGTTTGTTTTGTAGAAACGCCCTTAATAAATTTTTTAAACAATGTGAATTCGTTTAAACATTTAAGAGTATTCTTAGAAAACAGAGTAGTACGTAAAAACATTTCCTCTTTCGAAAAATAGCAAAAATAAAATACTTGCGTAAAATAAAATACAAACAGGTATTATTTAAATAATTTTAAAATGATTTAAACAAATTATGTTATTGTTATCATTGATTAAGGAACTCGTATCGTCTAGAAAATACGTTCATTTCGCGACTTACCTGAAAAAACAAATGTTTAAACAAATTAAAATTGTTTAAACAATTGGAAATTAGTTAAAAAATGACTGGCTATTCTAAAATTAACATTAAATGATTATTTATAAAAAAAAATTGTATAGTATTAATAAACCGCAATATTAAGTAAAATTCAAATTTGTCACTTATGGGGTTTTCTTAGGGGGCCCATAAAAATGGCTTTAAGTCATTCACTCTCAAAATTTATGATTGATTCTTATTCTCTGACGAATTCTGAATAATATACTGAAACACGGAATTATTTGTAACATATAATAATATAATAATCATAGATTATTTTAATAATTATACAATAATATAATATAATAATTGATTTACAAAAACCAGACTTTTTCCCATGTTAAATCAATGGGAAACTTCATTGTCTTTGCACGACCCCTAAATATTAACCGATTAGGCTCAAATTTGTAGGAGATAATTTTTTTGGACATTTGAACAAAACTTGGGGGGAGGTGGTGAGAGAAGAGAGAATCTAAAATGTTTTAAACAAATTTCGCAGAAACAAGTGAATTTCTATAACGTAGACACTTCAAATAACTTTCAAGGATAATAAATTTAAAAAAATTTAATTTCAATTTGAAATTATTTATTCTGTTCATAAAAGATTCTATGTTAAAAATGTTACAAGATTAAGATTCTGGTCTTTGAATAGATCAGAGAAAATGAAAATGGTCAGGGAAAGATTCAGGGATTTTGAAATTAAAATTTTGCGGTAACTCTGAGACAATATTCTTATTATTAATTTAGTTGCCTTGTATTTATATTTATTTATTTTTCAGTAGTTTTCTTCTGAAGATTATATCTTTAGTTAAAATTTTTATTATTTTCTTGAAAAATCACCCATTTTGGTTCAAAATCCGTCTTTTGGCATGAAAATGCAACATTTTGGTTGAAGTAGAAATTTAATATTTTTTCGTTGAAAATGCAACTCTTTGACTATAAATTAATCTATTTTGTTTAAGGATTCAACTAGTTTGTTGAAAATTCATTTTTTTTATTTAAAATTAATTTTTTAAACTGAAAATGTAACTTTTCCCTGTTTTGTTGAAATCTGATATTGATCTTTTTTAGTTGAGAATTCGTCATTTTTTGTACGAAATTTTACAGGTATTCATAGGCAAACCTGCAGATTGGAACGAATCTTGAGCTTAGTGTCTCTATTTTAAAATTTCTTTAAAGATCGAAATGAAATCTACTTTCTTATGAACTATTTTATGCACTAAAATCAGAACACAAAAAAGACCACAAATCAAAATTATATTTCCAACCACCTCCTTTCCGGGCCATTAGAGACAAATATATAACAAAAGAAAGAAGAGGAAGAAAAGGAAAAGAGTAAATCAAAATCAATATCTCACTCCTTCCATATTTTTCCTCCGTCTTTTTTTACACTATTTCTATCCGATAACTTTACCTACTTTACTTTATCACGCATCAAAAAAGTACACATTTGCTTATGTAAAAAAATTCGTTTAAAAAAAGTCTTCGCGAAAACATGGCGAAACAATTTTAAAAATTTGAAAAAGTTATTTAGCTTAAATTGTTTGGAAATTTTCAAGAAATTCAATAGGGTAATAATTAACTATAACGAGCTTGAAATTTATTAGTTTTTAAGTAATATTACTAGGAGCCCGATTGATGGAAGTGTTATTGCGAGGTCACAGCAGGATGGTGGTCGACCTATTCTATTCAGAAGCTTTAAAAGGGTTACTCCTATTTTTATAGAGGCAAAAACTTCTGAATAAGCTCCCGCTGTGACTTCGCACTGACACTTACATGAATGGAACTCCTAGTAATATTAGTTAAAAACTAATCCATTTTAAGTTTGTCATAGTTAATTATTACTCTATTGAGTTTTTTTTTTAATTTCCAAACAATTTAAGCCAAAATACAACTCCCTACTATAGTATATTTACATAACAGTATAATTAGAAGAGATAGCACAGTCATGGTCATCTTCAACTGTATTTTACGTTAATTGATATTAATGTATTTAAATTTATTTTTCACGTTTCTATAGTGAAAATACCAAAGTTTTTATGCAATTTTTTGTTCAAGTTTTTAAAATTGCTTATTTCAAAGATGTCGAAAAAGTGTGAATTCCAAACTTTGTGGGATACTAAATTTATGCAACAATGAAAAACCAATATATCTGTATATCCTTGAAGCTCTTGCGTCTCGACTTGTTTGCCATTCTTTTGTTTTGATATTTTCATACCATAGAGTGACAGTTGACGTTTAAAAACTGATATTTTCATAATTAATTGCTTAAAGTAATTTGACACGCAAATGCAGTTCAGAATGCTAATTCAGAATTCAAAAAATTGTATCTAGAAAAATTAAAACCAAACCTGGAAAATCTGGAAACATCCTGCAATTTGCTTTTACAATTTATCTTCTGTGTAAACAAGTTTTTCATGTTAGCAAGCATCAGCATACATCCACTTCCGGAATTATTTTTTTTAACAATGATAATTGACTCATGCTTGTGAACAATTAACACTTTTTTCAAGTTTATAAACACATTTATTCAAGAAGAAAGCATATTATCACATTTTGAAGAAGCATGAGTAGATTAGAACTTTAAACCAGATTTAATCCGAGAGCTTAATTAATAATCGGTTGAAAACCGCGGTATAATCCCAGCTTAACTTTTTAATCAATATGTGAGAAAGTTATTTCAATCTTAGTTTCATAAGGTAATCGTTCGTTAAGTACCTGGGATATTCCAGTTAGCAATTTAATAGAATCTATACTTTTTTATATGTACTTCAATTTTAAATCGATTATAGGAAAAAAAAGCGAAAGTGATTATGACACGAAACGATGTGATCAATTAATTATAGTCTCATCCATCGGGATTAGCTCTTTCATGTTTCGGTGTGAATCTAGCTTAACTCTCCTGCAGGGCGTGATTCATGACCAACGATGATTTATTTTTGCGATACTTTCCAATTTGAAAAGAGCACTAGACTTTTTGGCTGAATATTTTATTTTTATTTTTCGTTAATTATCGTGAATAATATCGTAAAGTTTCGGTGAAAATTTCGGGTATTTATCTCTGTAGTTATTATGTTTGCTTCTCATTGATGTATCAGAACATTCCATAGGGATGATGAAGAACCTTTCTTCTGAAAATAAATAAGAAAAACTGCAGCCTGTAGCTTCTTTGATAACCAGTTTGATTGGTGGTTTGAAGGATCAAACAAGTTCAATTTTTGTATATATGAGCACCCTCCATTACTGATTATTGATGATAATTGAAATACTCTGCGGGATCATTTACTTGGAGAGAGGATGCTATATTTATTCATATCATTACAAAGTTGCAGTCTATAAAGTTTAATAAAGTAGGAGGTGATAAACTATAAATTCATGTGTGAAATAAAGAGTACTTGAGAGAAATCCAATAAAGTAGGGAAAATGGAAACGCTTTCATACAAGTTTTAATGCAGATAATTTTTAACCCAGTTAATTTAAATCATGCGAGCTGTTCAACATTTCGAGCTGAATTTTCTTCTGGGTCAAACTCATCGAGCTTTGATCTCATGAATGATATACTCATAGTGCTTCTTGTGTAAGTGTTTCTAAATATTGTATGTCGTTCTATAGACCTGTACGATTGTTACGAAGAGAAACGATCCACAGAAATGTGTTGGCTTCTTGAACGATGCAGATGTGTGAAAATCTTTTTTTTTCCACAGAGCCCATTACTATCAAAAGCAAAATTTCATTTATGATTATGAAGACATTTTCAAGGTGATCACTAAAACGCAACATCTTCTAAATATTGTTTCTAAAAAAAAATAGAATACAAATTTGATGAGCAATATTTGTCTTGTATTCATCCAAAATTTGCACGTTCATTGAATCGCTGAAGACTCAGAAGCAAGAATTGTGGTGGTACTCACAAACCCATGATTTCTCTGAATCCACACAGAGACAACACATCTTCAATAAGGCACGCGAGGGGTCAAGCGGCTGTACTTAACCTCTTGAGATCTATCGCCTTTTGCGTTAATGGCCATCGAGATAATTTCTGTTCCAGTTACCTAAACTTTCAACAAAATACTGGAAAAGATATCTTCATACAATTTACTCACATTAATTCTTAACACAGCCTTATCTTTGCCCTTAATCAATATTAGCAATTTTGTTGACAAATTAGTAGATTGTTTTTTTTTGTATTATGAGATATCTACCGATGCAATAGCGGATTAATTTTATGTTGTGATCGAATATGATTGATGATACTAATCTATCTTTAAAATTCTTTTTGTAGATTTGTTACATTTGCATAACAGAATTAATTACTCCAGTATTCGTGAATAGTGTTAATCAACTTGAATAACTTCTGTGGGATTTTCTCGTTTTACATGAATGTTGCACATAGCATCTATAATACATATAAGATTCACTTGAAATTCTCTGCAATCATGTACCCCTTGCTATTAGATATACACGATACATGTATTTCCTAATCGGAAACAGTCTCTACGAGTTCTTTTTTCCTTACGTCATCAGATCTCAGATGTTTCTCATTCGTAGTAAACCGGAAGTACGTGCTGAACTCAGACTTCCTTGCTCTGCAGTATCGTTTTCATGACTTTCACGAAACGAGTCAGAATATTTCCACAAAAAACAAACTAACAAAATTATATTTCTGATTCTAGTTCAAATAATTAGCATTGAGTGAATGAGTATCTATCCTTAACTAATCTGAAAAAAACATTCCATCATTTTAATTTTAAATTCTAATCACTTCAATCATTTCAATTTTAAATTCGAATCATTTCAATCTTTTCAATTTTAGACTCTAAGACTTAAATCCGTCTTCGAATCACAATTAATAATTTAAGATTTGTTTTCCACGTGCCACTAGACTAGCAAATCTGAACCATTTGGATTCTACCCAACATTTTCGACATTCCTAGTTTGTACTCCAAAATCCTTTGCTTCCTCCAAGTTTAAACTGACCAAAGGGAGCTCTCTATTCCAAGGTTGATACCAATTAACTTTGATTTTATTCATTGCCCATAAAATTCTTCTCTTCCATACGGAAACTATTATCAATTGATTAGCAGTATTAAGAGTGCCTGATTTGGACATTTTCCTTAGCGGTGATTCGTCGGCGGGTTTGCTCGACATGGCATAACGCTCCTTGGCTTGGCTTCCTTCTATTCGCGGTGGGTCATTCGGTTATTTATGGCCCGTACTCGCTATGCCGCGGGGTTTAAACGACGAACTGCGACGAGGGGTTGCACGGAGTGTGTGGCCGGAAAGCGGTTTTCATGAAGGTGGGAGAGAGTGAAAGAGTGAAAGGGGTAGAAGGGAAGTTTGCGAGAGAGAGAGAGAAGGTAGAAGGGGTTGACCAAGCTTGTACCGCGTGTGTAGTGAAGTCTATAAAGGAGTGCTTTATTGATCTCAGTTTGAACGCGCACTAGGATACTGATATAGCCTCGTTCTATAACGGTAGCTTCTGAATAAGGGGTTCTCCGACTACGTATCCACCGGACGAGAATTCACTTCGAATAGGTACTTGAAGCTTAAGCTGTCTCCCTACACCAATTCCCAAAGAAAACAGTATAAGCTTTCATCCTCATCTTTAACCCAAACTTTGCTTCCTCCACCAAAGGCTTAAAACATCTGCAGAAATTCTAAGCAGAAAGAAATTGGGTTCAAGAGTTAATTCTCTTGATCCTAGAACACCATCTTATTTGAGGTCAAATCTGTCAATGAATTATAAGAAGCTAACAGAAGGAAGGGAGATGAAAAGTCTTTCACTGATGTTTTAAGGTTTCCACTTGATGATTCCATATCCTTAGTCAGTAAATCTGATAATTCTCTTTATCACAGTGATATATCACACAGTTTTCTACTGTCTTGTTTGCCAAATGCACTAGATTTGGCTTTGATTCAAGCTTATTTACTGTTAGATTAGTTTTGATCGCTGGTTACGCGTATTTTAACATCAAGAGTTCCGATGTAGGAAACAGTTTTGAAAGTGCAGCACACGAACTCTGTATAATAGGGAGCTTTCTCTACAAATTACCTCCAATTTCAGTATCCCTAGTATTGGTTCTGCGATCTATCTCAAATACTCATCCTGTTGACCAAATTTGATTTGTTTTTTCTTTCAATTTCATGTGCAGATAGACGAACATACTCTGGAAGAATTAGTCACCCCAACCGGTAAGTTTGCTGAATCTTTAAGAGATTAGATAGAAAATCAGTGATAATTTTTTAATCTAGGGTTTTCAATATTCATCCTAGCAAGGCCTTGTGCTTCATTAGCTAAGAACTGCACTTAGAGCAATTGCTTTTCATGGTCTAGGTCACCAGGTCAATCGATGAAATATACGGGTATTCGGTATATATACAACATGCATACGCTGATACAAAAAAAAATAATTGCATATTTTGTTAACAGTAACATTCGTGAATCTACTGATTCTCGATGAATACCGCATCGCATTCCAGAGCATGTTTCATGTATGTTGTATGTAGACTGAATATAAATTTGCCATATTGTCCGGGATGGTAATAAGCACTAATGCGCATTTAGTACGTTTACCATTACACGCAAACGGTCACATGTTCGAAGGTCAAAGACATGATATTCGAGACCAAGAATAACTTAGCAGATTGAAAGGTGTTATTAGTGATAAAAAGTGAGGTGATAAAACTTTATGAGATATTTGTGACATAAGTATAACGAGCACCTTGTATATGAGTAGGCTAATCATTAATGGTCTTACAAATGTCATTTATTTTTCTTTACCTAAATTTTTCTTTGATTTTATACTTATCAACGGATATATCATCTTGAACATGTTTTAGTCAGCCGTAGACTCCATTATTCTGTGTGTCTACTGTCTATAAGCATCGATTATAAAACTCTCTTCCTGGTTGAAAATTCGGGATATATGTTGATATCAGATTGATAAGGTCGTGTTGTCACTCTAAGTTGATTCCTTATTTAATGTTATTCATTCTTGTAGTAAAATTAACAATTCAGGTAAATTAATTGTTTTGTATGTTGGGTATACAACATTCATGCTGTAATCGAGTTTGGGAATATGACGTTACACTCTCATCCACCCCAGGTGATTTGAAATGGATTCAAGGGTTGATTATACCGATTTATTGGCTTTCATTGCAATTTTATTGACATTTACAATACATGTGAATCTTCTGCTATGTATAAATATAGGTATAACCAATTCATGTATTGATCAGTTCAAAACTCTGTAATGTATTATACAAGAGACACGTCGATCTGAATTATTGGAAACACGCTCTAGGCAATTTTAATTGCTTATGGTGATTTAAATTCTAGTATAGCTTTTTGGGATAATGATTCATTTTTGTCCGCAGAGCTGTCCACTACAAAATTCACCATTCTTACGATCTATTTTTTAAGGAAAACTATATTTACCTCTCTGAAAATAAATCCGAAGACTTTTTCCTTCCAAGTGACTTTATAGGGGTTCCCGGATACTCTATTAAATTAAATCCATTTGATCAGAGATTCTCTAGATATATCTGCTACAAAATTGTCGATCTTCACTATCTATTTCGAAAGGAAAAACACCTACCCCCTCGGAAAATAAGTTCAAAGATTTTAGGGGTTTGAAATCGGACTACAGATGTACTAGGGGGTTGAAAATTGCATCATATATATGTATAGAATGTAGGAGATGCGATCGTGATGGTGGGTGGGGTGTTGTTGCGAGCGGCTCATAGGGAATGAGAGGGAGATAATAGGGGTGGAAATAGGGTGGAAAAGGGCGATCGGGAGGAGGAAAAGCGGAAAGGAGACGGACAGATAGAAGTCCGCGCAGTAATGCCGAAGAGTAGCGCGTGCTCGCAAACTCTCTGAAACTGTGGAGCACGTCCCTCCCCCACCCTTAAACGCCCGCCGCCCTTTTTCCTTTCGCATTTTCCCTCCGTCCCCCAAACTACCCCTCACAGCCGACATTCGCCCTACGAAATGCCGTGCCCATGTCTCCTCATTTACCCCTTCGTCGGTACCCCCCACTTTCCCTCCGACCCGATGCTCTCCCACATCTCTCATTCCCTCTGCATGCCCTCCTCGAACCCGCACCTCCCCCCAACACCTTTTTCGTTCTCCTTACCCTCTTCCACCCCCCCCAGGCCACTCTTCAGAACTCGTAGCGGTGCGCGCCTTGCAAGCGACACGAAAGCAGCTCTGCGATTATCTTTTGTCCGATCGTATTCTCTATAAGTCTATACATCGCTGCGTTGTGCATAGGTTTGAATTTACATTAATGTGCAGGGAAGGTAAAATTGCGACTGTAGGAAATACAGATGTAGCCGCCTCGTTGCTCCGTTATGACACGATAGATGTCATTTTTTTGCGGTACGAGGGAGATCGCGACTCTTTTTAAAAAAATCTCCAACTTTGTTTTATGGTGGTTGAAAGGAGAACTCGGACAACCATGGAAAAGACAAGGGTCGACTCTTTAGAGAGCTAGAAATAATGTGTTAGTTCTAAGCGGTTTTGTTTCCGCACTGTTAAAAATATTTGTAATTTTACCACACTTTTACTATACAACTGTAAGGTTGCTTACCATACAAGTATTGCAATTTCACTATACAATACCGGTATATTGTAATTTTGCTTTACACTCACTTTAGCCCGTCTAGCGGATGAGTGATCCTCTATTTAAGTAAGATGAGAATTATGCCTTGATAGTCTAGTGCACGGAGAAATATGGATGTTTATACCCTTAACTTCTAGAATCTAGATGTTTTAGGTTAACATATTTAATGTTTAACTATGGCACAGCTATCTAGATGTTAAAGGTTAGCATTATTATTAATGTCTGTAAACAAAATATTAGTAATCATCCGTTTTCCACAAGTTCACATACGACACGAAATGACATTGAACGATATTGACACAGAAAAAACAAAATGTAATCTTTACAACAAAAATTCACTTCTGTTTTTTCTGTGGATTATAAGCTTCGTCAAGCGGCCGAGAGATGCCTGGCGTGCTTTACTTTACGGGTTTAACATCTTGGATGTTTCAGTTTAACATAAAAATATATTTAAGCCTAATATCTCAAAATGGTATCTTTTTCGGTACTAATTACTATCTTATACTTTGAATATCTACTATTGAACATTTATTTTTCTCCGTGTGGTAACACATTCGACTTAGACTTTCTTCTACAACATTTCATTTCATGTGTGGCAATATTACAGATAGATATATGACAATATAGTACCAGCATTTTATGAAACCTTGACTATCATGTATTGGGACGTTGTCTTACGTCCCAGAAATAAACTTCCAATACATTTAATGGAACGTTTCTACAGAAATTTTTGACAGTGCGGGTACTTTTTATGTTTAGGGGGGGGGGGAAATGTAGATGTAGGCGAGGCATAATTATTCCAGCAGATGTCTAGCGACCTGGAAAACCTTGAAAACCAGGAAATGTCTTTAATTTTGTCATGGGAAGCTTGAATTGTAATTATTTTTGTATTCTTTGCTTAGAAAACATTTATTTTAGTGAAATGGAAAGAGTAATTGAAAGTTTTTGGTCTATTATAAAAGAAACTTCTTGTTTACAATAAAAAACCTGGCTGTTCAAAAGTTTTTTAAAAATTAAGATATAAATCTTGTTTATTATAGAATAGATAAAGAGATTTCAAGGCTCTTTTTGTACGATTATGCTTATTATTCGATTACAATAAACTGAATTTAATATTGTGAAAAATTATAAAGTTTTTAATTCCTCATCCGCTTAACATAGAAATATACTTTTTAAATATCTAATACTTGGTCGCATGAGAGTTAGAGTATGCCAACACAAAACTCTTTGCAATTTGTTAGTAAATAGTATTTTCATATTTAAAACACAGTTTTTTGTTCTTAGTAATCCTCTTTAACGTACGAATTAATTACCTACAATTTGTTAGCTATTTGTAAATTTTATTCTGAGGTTAGATATCATTAGTTAGGGTGAAGTGACAATTTGACAAATATTATCGAATTTTAAAATGACCTTTAAAGTAGCGTTTTTAATATTTCTAAAAAGTGAACAATTTCTTAATAATGTGTACAATTAAGCATTTAGTGAAATGTAATAGTACAGATCATTATTAATGTTTACTTTTATAATACACTTTACATGTTGTGCCATGTTCAAAATAGATTTCTGATTTCTACTAAATTAAATTATGAATTACATAAAAATTGAGTACAGTACGTTCTTTGTTTCATATTATTCGTAAGATCGATGATAAATTTTGTTATTTCTAAACATTTTATTAGGGTATAATATCATTGAAACTTTAAACCCTTTTTTCTTAGTTTGATAGTCAGTTAACATGTATAACAAACGTTTATTTCATTATTTGATGTACAAAAAGGGCAGCCTGGAAAAATTTGATTTCTTAACATGTAAAACCTAGAAAAAGGAAACTTTTTTTGTTAGACCTTAATTTTTGGTACTTCTGAAATTAAGCCTATTTTTCGGCTTAAACCGAGACCTCTTTGTCTTGAAAGAAAACGCTCTTTCTTAGAACAAAACTCTTTTATTGTGTTGCTAGTTTTAGGTATATTTAATTAATTCGTAGTGTAATTTTTTTAAATAAAAGGCAAAGCTGCGTTTATTAATTTAATAAGTCAATTCTCACGAGTTTAAATTTTGAGAGTAATTGAACTTCTTTTGTATCGAGTCCCATTAGCAATTATTTCACTAAGTATTAGCGACGAATTTTACTATTTAATTATTAAATAATAAAAGCATACTAAAATGATCACATAATGACTTATTTTGTTCAGAATAGTGATATACAAGTACAGCCAGTTTTTAATTATAACACGATTTATAACAAGCGTATGAGTGTAATTAGCAAATCCACAAGGTGGTCAGTTGGTCACTAGACTGGAAAATAAGTGCACATTTTTTTAGCGTGCAGGAAAAAGAGATTCCTGAGAAATAAAAAAAGTGAAAAAGTCGTTGCAATATAAAAAATTAAAACATAATAATTAATAATTTAAACGAATTTTCCACTTTTACGGAATTTTCCTTAAGGCTAACTTCTTTTCCAGCTCGTTCAGGGCTAACGTCACGGCAAATTCCGTAATACTAGCCCTAGCGCTATACTTGACCTATTAGTTTTAAGGAAAATTCCGTATTCCATTATGTTTTAGCCATCAGCGTACAAAATATTTATAAAAAAAATTTAATAAACATATTGATGGTATCATCGATACACATAACAACTACACCAAACATTTAAACTAGGTTAGGTTGATTTTTTTTTATTATTGACCCAAATATACATACGAGTTTTGCGAAATTTGTACGAATCGGGGGAAAGAATGATCGATTTTCTAATGGGGAGTGCGGCCTCTGTTAAAGCGTTTAAGGTAGAACAATCCTTAAAGGGCCTATAACACAAAATTGATGCAATGTAAACTCGTTTCAAGCTTTACACTCAGAAAAATGATTGTTTGTATCAAACAAACAGTTGTTTGACCCTATATCAAAACTAGAATTTTTTTGATTCAAATAAAATTTGTTCGAATTAAATAATGTTGTGTTTGAATCGAATAATTTTTGTTTGAATCAAACAAATATTTGTTTAAATGAATCAAACATTTGTTTGATCCTATATCAAAGAATTTTTTTTATTCGAACAAACATTTTTCTGAGTGTAAACCGACATTCTATTTGAAAAAAGGTGTCTACATTTTAAAACTGAAAACTGTCTAATTATAGCCCTTTTAACATTTCTGGATAAATTGTAAAGTTTCTACATTAATTGTTAATTTTATGAACTTATACATGTTGACTAGCCAAAAGAAAAAGGCATTCAGAGATCACTTCCTTTAGAGTTTCTTTCTTAAATATAATTTTGTACAGAAAATAAAATGTATAAAATATGAATATTTGTGACAATAGTTGAAAAGTTTTTCATTTGCGTTGAATTTAAAAGTTCATGTATTGCGTCCATGGCCCACCCTCAGAAGGGCACATTATTTTAATCGGATTTTTAAATGAACATGAGGTCCTAAGAGTAGCGCAGATGGATGAGATAACAGTGTAGAGGGTGAAAGTAGCATGAATAAATTATATCAGTTAAAGGCGGGGTTGGAAAGATTTTAATTCTATTAATTATTGAAATCCAACGATCGCAGTTATTTTATTTACGGACATGAAATGATTATTAAGCCAGTTCACGGTATAATTTGTATCTATGAATAAAGATTACGAATTTTCTGCACCATCAATTTTGTAAATCAAAATTTCTAAATCAGTACTTTTATTTCATGATAACATTTATTTTTAAATGTTTCAAAACATTATTGATAAAAGGGAAAATTTTAATTGCAAATGATATTTTAATAATGGGAAATAATTCTGTTCCTAACATTTTGCTACCAAACTATCATTTGTAAACTTTTTCGTACTTTTAAAGAGATGAGAAAAATGAAATTATGGACAAAAACCTAGAATATCTTAATTTACAAAGCGTATACAAGTTATACACATAAATTACAGTATATACCGTCTCAGTACCGGTAGCAAAAAAATACCGATACCGACAATAAGATTTCTGGGAAAATTTTTACAGAATTTAACAAATTTTTGGGAAAACTGAATTATTTCAAAAGATATTTAGAAATTAGATTCGTACAAATTTCGAAAAAACATGTTTTTTGAGAATTTTGAAAGGTTTCAAGCGAATAAAAAACATTTTTTTAAGATTCCTGAAAACAATTTTAATGCTTTTTTATTGTGAAAAATAAATTTTAAGAGACAGAGAAGATTTTAAAACATTTCAAAGGATTCATAAAATTTAGAAAAAGCATGTAGAAGCTTTTGAGGTAAAATTTTTCAATTTTGCAAGATTACAAAATTTTAGAAAAAATTCGAGTAAGTTTAACAGATATTTAGAAGATTTAAAAAGAATAAAAAATGATTCAAAACTTGAAAAGATTTTAAAAATACATATATAACCAAAATTTAGATTGTTTAAAATTTCAATCAAAAAGGTTAGATAAGCTTCTTAAGAATTTTGGAAGGTTTCAAGGGAATAAAAAAAATCTCTGTGAATATTTAAAATGATTTTTTACTTTTAAAAATTATTTTAAGAGAATATTTAAGAACATTTCTATAGATTTCCAAAATTAGCAAAAAAGAATCCAGAAGATTTTAAAGCAAATTTTCTAATTAATTATGCAGAATTTTTAAACAAAATTTATGTAATATACTAAGCGTTTTAAAAGACATTTAGAAAGTTTCGACTTTTGTAAACAAAATTCTAATTTTAGGAAAAATTTGAATAATTTTAAAAGATATTTAGAAGTTTCGAAAGGTTTAAAAAATAATAAAAAATTTTAAACAGAATAGAAATTTTTGAAGATTTTGAAACAAAATTTTCAAGCTTTTTAAGAATGTTCTAAAAATGTTGAATAAAATCTGGAAGATTTTAAGGCAATTTTTGTTTATTTTGAAAGATTTTTCAAAATTGTAAGAATACTTCGAGTCAGTACGTTTAAAAGATGTTTTAAAATTCTTCTCTTGGTAAAAATGTTACTTTTTTGGTTAAAAATGCAATTTTTTGGTTGAAAATTAATCTGAAAATTCAACTACTTGGTTAAACGTTGAACTACTTTGTTAAAGATTATTTTCTTTCAATGAAGATTCATAATTTTAGTTCAAAATTCGTCTTTTTGGTAAAAGATTAAACTTCTTCGTAGAAAATTAATTGAAAATTCTTACTATTGGATTGAAAATGAAGTTTTTTGTTGAAAATTCATGTTCACGTGTTAAAAAATTAAATTATTTTGTAGATTGTTTTGTATTTTTTAATTTCATTGTTACTAGCAATTAATTATTGATTAATTATGGAAGAGTTGTTACAGAAAACCATTATAAACATGATTTATTTTAATACTAAGTGAATTTTACATTAATTATGCCATGAACACGTGTAATTATAATTAAACTGTCAGAATAAAAGGTAAAATATGTTTTTTTTGTACAATAATTAATTATTAACTATAAAATTGCTAATACAAAATGCATTCAGTATTATATCTATGAATTATTTGCCGATTAGAATGCAAAAATAATTGAACAAATCTTCGCAGATAATTAAGACATCAGCAATTGTAATCTAATTGTATTCATTTTCATTTAACATCATAAATTACAAAAATATTATTTTGTTTAAATATAATAGGAAAGCATAATAAATAAAATTACGCATAGGAAAACCTTATATTAAATGCGTTTTTTTGTGTTTCTACGAAGAGGAGATTTGTTATTTACAATTGGCTAATAACCGGGAATTTGGTGGGTGTAAATTAGTAGACACCCTGACTGAATTAGTTTGTCACTGACTTATTAGTTAATTTTGATTAATTGGTAAAGCAGAAAGAAATTAATTTTTATAGTTAATTCAGATTCAGAGAAATTTGCATGTATTTTGCTAAACTTCTATAACAGAAGAAGTATAGTAAATCTTTTATAACAATTTGAAATTCTGCTTCTCAAGTACTCAGAGTTTAGTAACCCGAGCCTGTATAATAATAATTATAGTTTCTGCTAAATCATCGTTTTAATATTTTTAATTCTCACATGAATTCAAACGGAAACATAATAGCGAAGAAAAACGTATAGTAATGGGAAGGCAATATATGTCGTTGTTATTGTTCGCGGATGATTTCATACTTGCA
The DNA here is from genome assembly GCA_011634705.1 of Andricus grossulariae. Classification (NCBI taxonomy): domain Eukaryota; kingdom Metazoa; phylum Arthropoda; class Insecta; order Hymenoptera; family Cynipidae; genus Andricus; species Andricus grossulariae. The sequence goes on from JAABKJ010000061.1 coordinate 48,988, forward strand.
TATTATTTATTGCAGACCATATAGTAGGCTTCTGTCGATTGCTTTTTTTAAATTAGCTGTAACCTAATTTAACAAGTATACCTTTTGTTTAAAACGTTGAAACAGTTTACTAAAGCACTTAGCATATGCTTTCAAGGCTAATTTATGTTCTTCATACGTAATTACATGATTCAGATATAATGTCTACAATGTATCAGAAGATTATCCTCTGATAAGAAAAGTGCATTAAGAATTCTCTTTTTTAATATTGAAACTCACCATCTCAACCCTTTCCTGTAGGGGAAAATATATAACTTCACATGAAAAAAAGTCTTGAATGACGAATGACATTTTAGTTTGGACTAGTTAGTTTAGCGCTCAAACCAATAAAGAGGCTTCAATTAGCCATTTTGTACTGAAGACCGAAATTAAGACTTACTTGCTAAATTTAAGTAGTGAGAAGACTTCCATAAAAGTAAGGGGCCATTCAAAAAGTAAATCACACAATGTTTTGAAATGCTTGAAAAAAATGAAAATTAGTGATTTTATTTCACGACTAAAACATCTAAATACGTACTTCACGCTCTTACCAATGTTACTCTCTTTCCCCCCTTTTTAAAACTATTTTTTCTTGAATGTTAATTCTTTTTAATTGAAAAGTTCAATATTATATTTTTGGTTCAGAATTCATCTATTTTGGTTAAAAATTCTATTTCATTGAAGATTGAACTATTTTGTTAAAAATGTATTTGATTGGGTTGGAAATTAATTTTTTTAACTGACATTTAAACTATTCTATTTTAAGTTGAAAATTTATCTTTTTGACTTGAAAGTTATTCTTCTTGGTTGAAAGTTTATCTTTTTGGTTGAAACTTCGTTTTTAAATTGAAAATTAATTTTTTAAACTGAAAATTTAACTATTAAAGTTTTTTTAATATTGATATTTTTTAGTTACAAATTCCACTATTTGGTTGAAAATTCGTCTTTTTTGGTTTAAATTTAATCTTCTCGGTTAAAACTTGGTTGTTTTTAGTTGAAAATACAACTGTTACATTTTTCATTGAATTCATCTTTTTCAGTTGAAAATTCAATTGCTTTGTTAAACATTCATTTTATTGGCTGAAGATGAAACTATTTTTATAAGAATGCGTTCTTTTTTGGTTGGTAATTAATTTTTTAAACTGAAAATTCTTTATTTTTAGTTTAAAATTCATGTAATTTGTTGTAAACTGGTCTTTTTTGGTAGTAAATGAATGTTCTTGATGAAAAATTTTTAGCTTTAAAACTCGACTTCTTCGGTGAAAATCCATCTCTTTTTATATACATAAAATTACTCTTTTTTGGTTGAAAATGCAACTATTTTGTTGAAAATATTTCGACTTGAAATCTAAAACGTTTCATATTGCATTTAATATGGTACATATATACATAAGTTTTATCTAATAGAATTCATTTCCCTGTTATCTTGAAAAATCACCCTATTTCTCTTGGTTTGAGAGCATTTTGGGATGTGAAGACGTAGTTTTTGAACGACCCCTGAGACGCTTTTCAAGATGAAATGAAGTCTTAATTGCACTGAATTTTAGTTTCGAAGTTTCTATTTTTACAGCATATAGTTCAAAGTATTGGCTTATTTTAAGCACTACAGTGACTTATTTTAAAATTAGAACCCTATACTACTTTTTAGCCCGAGTTTTATTTTTGTTATTGAAACAATCTCGTTTTTGCTAGATTTAAATCTATTTTTCCATTAAAATCAGACTCCCTTTCTTAAAACGAAACCTTTTGTTTGTATCGTTCACAAATAGCTTTATTATTATTTTTACTATAGATACCACATGGGATCTATATTAGGATTAATTTTTAAAATATTTTCCTATTGATGAGATCGTTTTCCTTCATGGATTTTCTTATCAAGGCATCAATTTTCAAAAGGAAATTCCGATCAAAGGAGGCTATTATAATCAACTTGAACATCTGCTTTTGGCATGAATCTGAGAAATGTTGAATGCCGACATTGACACTAAAGAGTTGAAGACGCTCCGCCTCGTAGAATTTCCTCGTATAGGGGTTGTGTACAAATTACGTAATATAATTAGAGAAAGAGGGAGTTGAAAATGATGGAAATTTACCCACGTATTTTTTACTAGACTCTTAGAAGAGAAAGGGCTTGAAAATAGACTCTGGTCGATGCTGATAGAAATTTCCATGCAGAGAATATTTACTTGTTTCCTTCTTTTCATTCCACATCCATTTTTATGAAGACTATCAGGTTGTCTCAGAAAATTGCTATACGTACAAGCAGTATATTTGCCTGTAATACATTTTCCTTGATTCAATAACAAGCAGAGGAACTGCTACTCTGTATAAATGAATTGACAAAACGCTCTAAAATTCGTGTTGTCATTTTGCAAAATTCAATTTGTAGGGGAAGCCGGGGCGAGTTGAACCACTTTTAATTTTGGAATTTTTTATATTTTCTGTGACTAACTTTTTCAAAACATATTATTGTTACCTTGTTTTGTACACCTTAGACTTATATAATTACAAGTATCAAAAGTTTCATTTGATAAATGAGTTCATTAAAAGCGAAATTAGATGATGCGGAAAATGGTTTAACTCGTCCCAGGAGCGGGGCGAGTTGTACATGAGTGCGGGGCGAGTTGGACAGAGTAGAACCTTTTTGTTCATTTTTGTTGTCCTGCTCTTTTACTTTTTTACTTCTTTCTTGGTCTTCCTCTCTTCTCCGTTTTTTTTCTCTGTCGCCTTTTTTGTGTTACAAGAGTTCTTTAAAATATTTTTTCCGTCAGTTTCCGTTCTTTTTTTTTTCTTTTTCGGCTCTCAATTCGTCTCTGATAGGGGAATCAGTTAAAATTTCCGAATAACACCTCAAATTTAAGTGGTTCAACTCGCCCCATATGCAAGTGATACAACTCGCCCCGACATGCGATTGACATTAAAAAATATGGAATTTTGTAGTTGCTAAAAACATAACCTCAAATCCTTGGAAATGTGATATACTTAAAGGTATACTAAATCTAGCAGGACGATTGTTTGAGATTAATATGGTTTACAGAGAGCTTGGGATCGAAAAATTGAAACTTGTTAAAATTTACTTACAAGCCACGAAAATAAGTTTTTTTTTTTAGGATAACTTTGGATAATGCAACAGGTAAACAAAATAACTACAGGGACAATTCAAGTTTCAAGTAGTTCACTTCGAGTTAATAAGATGGCGCCACATGATGAATACTTTAGAAGATAAACGTACTGGTTCAACTCGCCCTATGATCAACTCACCCCGGCCTCCCCTATCATAAGAGATGTGCTGGATAGGAATTTCTTGAAGTAGAGTAGCAGATAGGATGATTGAATTGGAAAAGAAACAGTTACTGAAATTTAGCAGGTTTCGAAATACCGTCAAACGAGGTTACCATCTGACATGTGGGGCAAATTCGGGCAACCCTAAATTGATAAGATAAATTACTCGAGACTGTTACAAGAATCTCCTTAACTGATTCTAGATTCTGGTTAAAACCACCCACCTTAGGTAATGTAAACTATCAATTTAGGCATGTTCGAATTCACCCCACATGTCTTAAGTTACCCCATTTGGTAATATCCTACTTTTTACAAAATTTTCTCCCTAATAAAACAGGGTTGCTACGTTTCAGGGAAAGTTAGGGAATGTCAGGGAAAACCTGAAAGAGTCAGGGAATCTTCGATACATTTTCTGACATCCCCCCCCCTACCCCATGTAAGATTAGCTCTCACCCACCTCCCCATCCCGACACACCAAAATGCTAAGATTTTATAAAGTTATGGAACAAACATACATAGAAATTCTATTAATCCAACAAACCTAATGAAAATCTATTTTGGTTGAGGATTCAACTATTTTGTTGAAAATACTTTTTTTTGTTTGTTAAATTCAACTGTTTTTGGTTCAAAATTAAACAAATTTGTGGTTCAAATATCAACTATTACAGTTTTCGTTGAAAATTCATCTTTTTTGGGTGAAAATTCAACTGCTTTAGTTGAAAGTGTAACTACTTTGTTTAAAATTTATTTCTTTTGATGGTGATTCATCGTCTTTGTTGAAAATTCATTATTGATTGAAAATTAAACTACCATGTTAAAAGCTCTTTGTATTGATTACAGCGTTACGCAAAGGGTCTGTAATTAATTTCCAGTTTCCATATAATATGCGATTGTTTTTTTCCCCTACAAATCACGATATTTTAGGTTAGGACAATTTTTTGTATTAGAAAAAATTGTGACAAAGCAGCGGGGTACTTTTTTTTCTAGTATCGGTCTCGCCTTTGTTCAAACTGTGCTTCCGAACTTTTGCTCTGACCTTCCATGAAAGGCGAAAACGATCCCAGAAAAAAAGGTACCCCGCTGATTTCTAACACTTGTTTTGCAGTACAAAAAACTGTCTTAAAATATTGCGATTTTCAGGAAGAAATAAAGCAATCACATATTTTCTGTAAATTGTAAATAATTATAGAGCCCTTGTATATTTTTTAAATTAAAACCAATATTTTTCTTAAATTATCCACGGCAATTTGTTCATAAAAGTTTAGAGCACGTTCATAATTTTTGCCCCATTTTTTCCATTTCCTCGTCTATAAAAATAATGTTCTAAACTAGACTCTTGTTAAAGTGTGTCACAAAAAAAAATCGTATAGGTCAAAATTCTCTGAAGGCAAGGGAAATAGGCTGATTTTTCATTGAAATAGGGTCATAATAGGTGAATAAATTCTTTTAAATAAAATGAATGTAAATACTATATTGAGTTCAATATGTCACACTTTCAATTACTAAGATTTCAAGTCGAAATATATTGCATTTTCATCAAAATAATTTAATTTTGAACCAAAAAGTATTTCCAACGACAACAAAGTAAGTTTTAATTAAACAATTGCATTAACTAGCAAACAGTTTATCTTTAAAGAAAAAAGAAATTCAACAAAATAGTTGATTTTTTAACCAAATAGTTGAATTTTCAACAAAGAAAAAATCTCATTTTCAACCAAGAAACGTGACTTTTTGATCAAAAAAGATGTCTTTTTTACCATAGAAGATGAATTTTCAATCTAAAAGATCGAATTTTTAACAAAAAAGTTGAATTTTCAACCGAAAAAGATGGCTTTATCAAAATAATTGAATTTTCAACCTACAAAAATTCATTTTCAACCAAATGGTCGAATTCTGAAACAAAAATATAATTTTCAATCAAGAAAAATTACTTTTCTACCATAAAATATGAATTTTCAACCAGTGGAATTAAACAAAAACAAACGAATTTTTAACAAAATAGTCGGACCCTTAACCAAATAGATGAATTTTCAATCAAGTAAGGTGAATATTTAACAATTTAACTTAACTTAACAATAGTTGAATTTTAAAGTGAAAAAGATATTTTTCAGTTTAAAAAATTAATTTTCAACAAACACATTCGAATTTTCAACTAGTTGTATTCAACCAAAAAATATAAATTTTTAACAAAATATTAAAATCCTTAACCAAAAAGATGAATTTTCAACAAAATAAATTAATTTTCTACAAGAAAGTTAATTTGTTAAGTTGAATTTTAAACTGAAAAAGATATTTTTCAGTTTAATAAATTAATTTTCAACAAACACATTCGAATTTTCAACTAGTTGTATTCAACCAAAAAAAAAAAAATTTTGAACAAAATATTAAAATTCTTAACCAAAAAGATGTATTTTCAACAAAATTCCATTAATTTTCTACAAGAAAGTTCATTGTTCAACCTATTAATGATAAATTTTCAAATACAAAATTATGTTTTAATAACAACAAAATCGAGTTTTCAACAAGGAAGTTAATTTTCTAAAAAAATAGTTCGTTTTTCATAAAATAGTTTAATTTTTCACCAAAAACATGAATTATCAACAAAAAAGTTAATTTTCAACCAAATAGTTTATTTTTCTACCAAATTGTTGAGTTTTTAAGCCGAAAAATATTTTAATTTGAAATAAAAAACAGTTTCATTTTTTACCAAAAAGAATTAATTACATTTTTAGTTTAAAAAATTACGTTTCAACCGAAAAAAAAAAAAAAAAAAACTTCGACCCAAAAGATGATTTGTTAATCGAGAAGATTAATTTTCTAAAAATGGAATAGTTAAATTTTGAACCAGAGATGAATTTAAAAAAAAAATGCATTTTCAACAAAGTATTTAAACTTTCAACCAAGCCCTTAATATTTTGACCAAAAAGGATGACTTTAACAAATAATTACATTTTTAACAAAATAAATAAATTTTCAACCAATTTAAACGAAAGAAGGAGAAAAAGGTGAGAAGTTTCTTGAAATCAGGAGGAAAAAGAAAAATGTTTGAAAAAATGTTAAAGAGGAGAATAGGGGAAAGCGTGTGAAGTCTGAAATATTAAAGTGATTTTTAAACTCATCTTTCCCGAAAGTCGCAACTCCCACCCCTGTTAATAGCGGTAGTTTTTGGTGGTGACCCCCCCCCCCCCCCCTTGTAACGTAGTTTATAGACGGCCCCTTATCCACTCACAGAAATTTCCTCTTGTTTCAAAAGGATTTTCATTTGTCTCAAAAAGAATCTTCTTGCAACAAACATTATCCTTTTGCGATAAACTTCACGTAATATTGCAGCTAAATAATTCCGTTTGTGTAAAACAGATTTTCACGTGGTTTGAAACAAAACAGACAAGAGGGCGATGCTTTTGTTTCAAGACAACTTTTTCTCGGAGTGTCACGTTAGCATTGTCTGGGACAGTGTTCTTAAGCGTCAAAGTCACCTGACTTGATTTTTCTCGGCGATAGTATAGGTACACCGTAACTTTGAATTAAGTACGGTTTCGGGCATGGTTTGCAGTGGCTTTCGGCCCCGTGACTCCTCTTATCACGAAACCTCGAAGACATCAATTCTCGGAATTACGTAAACCCAGACTAATTAAATCTAAGTTCCAGTGTAATTTTATTCTTTTATTTATTTATTATTTAGTGCCGCAGAACAACTTGATGCATGTTATTGTGGATTTTCTGAATAAATAAGCATCGTGTTGTGAGAAGTGGATTATTTTGTGACTGGCGTAATAATACCTGGTAGATGTAGCAGTGTTCCTGCTTTTCGCACCATGGTCGAGTCTCGCGACAGTCGGGAAATCGTTCGGCTAGATTCCACGAGCTGGCCAAGAAACTTGGCACCGACTCAAAAGCATCGATTCTACCCCTCGCGCCGCGCCGTTCCGCCTTTTGCATTCCCCTGCACGCCGAATTACAGTAGCACCCTACTGAGTCAAGTCTTCACAAATTTACCAAACATACCGGGAATTCCGGAAATATTTTCCATTTTCTTCAAATAGTTTAAAAAGGGAAAAAAGAAGAATGTCTACAGAAGCAGATGAAATCAAGCAAAAGAGTTTGTAAAGTAAATTATAGGGAAAGTATTACAAGTTCAGGGATATCACAGTCCGTCCCCTTTTTTATTCAATCCACTTTTTTTCTTTTTGCTTCCTCATAGAGGGAGGTTTGTAATGACCTACATTTTCAAATGTACTTTTTTTGACATATTTCGATAATATTCGACCCAAGGAGTTGGAAAATACAATTTTTTAAATGTCCATGTGTGCTTGTGTAACTTTCTTCTGTTCCTCATATCTCGAAAAATGAAGGAGCTATATGATAATGAAATTTGGATGAATTATTGTAGCTTCGACTGATGTCCAGGTCTGATAGTATTTTGAGCTAGATCGGGCATTTAGAAGTAATTTTTTGTTCCGTTTAGAGATAAAACAAAAATTTTACCTTGTTTATATGAGAAAATTTTGTTTGAAATTCAAAATACAACAATGCAATATCTAGTGTTTTGTTCGCATCTTCAAGACGCATCAAGTGACCTACACTCATAGAAATTTCTATAGCGATTTTACTATAAATGTAATGGAAGCAATATGCATATACTTTTACGACCCACCATGATCTATTGAGGAACCTTCTATGACCTCTTATGATCTAGCAATAGCGATTTATAAATTTAAAAAAATATTGTTCATCTTGTTGATATGGGGAAAACTTTTTTAATATTGGGAATACAGCCGTAATGTATACACATATGGTATATTTGTACGCGTCTTCGAGACGCATCGATTGCCCAAATTAAGAACCTTTCATTACCTACCATAACCTACCAATATCGTTTTTAAATTTTTTAACAAAATTAATTACCTTGTTTATCAGAGGATTTTTTTTATATTGGGAATATAAAAATACTGCATTTGATGTAATCGTTCGCGTTTTCGAGACACGTGGATTGATCTATTGACAAACTTTGGACGGCCTTCTTGATTGACACCTGGCGATTTAGAAAGTCACCCATCATAGTGGATACATCCCTCTGAAAGGTTATCAACATTTTTTATCTAATCCCCCCCCCCCCCTACAAGGTTTCGATTCATTTTTTAAGAATCATAAACAGTAATTCAATACATTAGAAAACAGGTCGTTTTAAAAGAGATTGTTTTTGATGACACAAATTTTTAATATTTCCTAAGCGATTTATTTGTTAATTTTTTAGATTCATTCGAGAAGATAAACTCAAATTATAAACCAAAAAGATGAATTCTCAACAAAATAGTAGAATCCTCAACCAAAGCGGATTAATTTTCAACCAAACATTAAAAATGCTCTAAAACATGGGAAATAAGGTGATTGAAAAAAGTAATTAATTCTTTTAAATAAAATTAATTTGGGTACTATTTTTAATTCAATTTGAAACGCTTTAAACTTTTTAGAATGAAAAGTAAAAATATGGAGTTTTCAACATAATAGATGAATTTTTAACCAAATGCAAGTGTCTTTTTAACCAAAAGAAAATGCTGGAGTCTTCAACAGATTTTTAAAAGCTAGCTAAAAAAAGTTGGTTTAAACACAAATTTTACTAGAAAACTTGCTAAAGAAAATACGCTACTGTTCAAGGGCACTTTCGTTTAATATTCACGAAATACCCATATGATATAAAAAGTGTTTGATAAGGGAGAAACCGGGAAATCACAGTGTATTTATTTTTTGATCGGGAATTTTACAAATTTTTAGAAGATAAATCTATCTAATCACTTGAAAGATCAAAAATTACGTATTACATGATACAATGCAATTTAAAATAAGTTTGATTTCAAATATTTTTTGTTGTAAGTTTATTTGTTAAATTAGAATACAATTAAAATTTAAAAGCTTTTGAAATATAAATTTTTTGATGAAAGAAACGATTTTAGTTCTCAACTGCAAATGTAAATTAATTAATGATTTTTAAAATTGATCTTTAGTTCCAGGATTAAAAATTGTAAAACAATAAATTGTTCAACTTTGAATCAAGTATATTGAATCCTCAACAAAAACAGAATCATTTCTAAACAAAGAGTTGCATTTTTAACCAAAAAATATGAAATTTCTATCAAAAGAGATGAATTTTCAGGAACGACTGAAACATCCCGAGAAATAAAATTCGCGTCACTAGAAAATTCTCAGAAAGGAAATATTCGTAACATAATAATCTGGAAATTCGAAGTGGCCGATCATTTAAAATTTCCGATAAAAAAAATTATCGACAGTTCATGATATTACCGAATTGGAAAGTTCCCGATAATAGAAAATTCCTGAAATACAATTGTCGACATTATAAAATTCGATTATTAAAACAATTTTTTAATTTTTTAAATTCGGAAATCTTCCTGTGTTGACAATTCAATTTTTCGAAATTTTTCAGTCTTTCCAATAATAATTTAGACTTTGAATATTACAATTTTAATTGTTCCATTTAGTACAATTTTAATTTGTAAGTGGAAACTACTTAAAATAAAAATAATTTAACTTCTAATTTAAAAAAGGTTTTGTTACAAAAAATTAATAATTCAGTTTTTAATGTTTCTAACTTAAATTTTCTTAAAATGATATAATTTTGTACACTGAAAATAATAGCGTGGATTTACATTTTTTAATCAGAAACCTTTGAATTGTTAAATTTATTGAAGCTCAAAAGATTTATGTTTTTCAGTTTAACGGCATTTAATTTAAAACTGTTTTCTTGAAAAGTGTTGAAAGTATTCATTTTATAGATTGTAACCTAAAATTTAACTATTGAACCGAGTACCTTAAGGTTTCATTAGTATTTAATATTAATATTAATATTAATCCAGTGGAAAGAATGTGTTTCTTTACTTCAAGTCCGTTATCTGCACAATTAGCCGATCTTATGATAATTTGGAAAAGAGTAAAGGTACCTTTTGAGAAAAATATGCTTATTCATTGGAGACTCAATTTTTCGGTGATGTGACTCAGATTGGAATGTCTGTTCTGTAGATCTGTAGAACCACTATTGACTATACCTATCTGAATGCTATAGGATTCCTCATTCCATTGTTACATTTCCTGGAGTCATTATAAATTGAATTTTTACATGAAAATCAGATAACAGGGTTGCTACAAAATCCCAATTTCTAAATTCCCTGACTATCCCTAACTTTTCGCTGACTAATTTTTCATTTTCCCTGACTGTTATACATTTTTCTTTCAGCTACAAAAACAACGTTAAGCTAAGCAGCTAAGGAGATGAATAATGTAAGTACAAAACAATTAGGGTAAATATGGTGATTCAGTAGTTGAATTTGCAACAAGAAGAAATTCATTTTCTACCAAAAGAGATGAATTTACCACAAAAGAGTTGATGATGAATTTTGAGATGAATTTTCAACCAAGAAAGATGATTTTTCAATATTAATTTTAGACCAAACATTTGTATTTACAACCAAACAGTTGAATTTTCAATCAAATGGTCGCACTTTCAACTAAAAAAGATAAATTTTCAACCAAAAATGGAATAGTTATTAAATTATCAGTTAAAAAAATTAATTTTTGACTAAAAGAAAACGACTTTTCAATCAAATAGTTTAATTTTCAATCAAAGAAATGATTTTTTAAAATAAAATTATGAATATTCAAAAAAAAAAAAAAAAAATTAACTGAATGGTTGAATTTTCAAATAAAACAATAAATTTTCAACCCAGAAAGTTTTCTCAGTAGTTTAACCAGGTAGTTTAATTTTCTACCAAAAAAGATAACTTATTAACAAAAATAGTTGAATTTTCCACAAAAGAATTAAATTTTCAACCAAGAAATTTTTTCAGTCAAAAGAGACAAAAATGTCGACTAAATAGTTGAATTTTCAACTCAAAAATACGAATTTTTAACCAAAAAGTCAACTAAAAACGATCAGTTTTCAATAAGAAATGGAGTAGTTAAAAATTCTGTTAAGAAAAGTAATTATCAACAAAAAGGCAAATTTTCAAGAAAGTAGTTAAATTTTCAACTAATAAAATGAATCATTAACAGTGCAGTTCAACCAGGTTGTTGAATTTTCGACCAAAAAATATTAATTTTTAACGAAAATAGTTGAATTTTCCACAAAAGAATTAAATTTTCAACCAAGAAATTTTTTTCAGTCATAAGAGAAAAAATGTCAACCAAATAGTTGAATTCTCAACCCCTAAATATGAATTATTAACCAAAAAGTCAACTAAAAACAATACACTTTCAATCAAAAATGGAATAGTAAAATTTTCAGTTAAGAAAAGTAATCGCCAACAAAATTTCAAGAAAGTAGTTAAATTTTCAACCAATAAAATGAATGATTAATAAAGTGGTTCAACCAAGTAGTTGAAGTTTCGACCAAAAAAGATTACTTTTTAACGAAATTGTCGAATTTTCAACCAAATAGTTAAATCCTCAACGAATAAAATAAATTTTCAACACACTAATTCCGAAAATTCCTTGATTCTTCCAGGTTTTCCCTGGCATTCCCTAACTTTCCCTGACCTGTAACAACTCTGGATTATTATTATAGTTTTTAGATTATACGGTATTCATATAAAATCATGTTTACATAATATAATACATGTATCAATCTTTACTCGACATTATTGAGAATTCCTGGTCTAAATTATACTTCCGTGGGAAATATTCTTAGCCAATTGGAATAAAAATATGAAACGAAGTTTCCGTAATTGACTGATACGGATTATTTATCGGACATTTATGTAGCGGGATGGAAGAGGAAACGAAGTTAAGAAAGAGGTTTTTATCAAATCTGAAAGGATGGATGAAGAGGAAGGCTCACTTGCGTCAAGCGGATCGATTGAAATTGAATTTGTGGACTCTCGTCAAAATGGAAAATAATAATAATAATTTATTTCGCCCTTAAAAAGCAGAGAACACAATATCCTTCCTCGGATACAGTACAATCTTTCTCTTTGACATGTCTTGAACATAACGAATACGATCATTTTGGCAATGACGCAGGTGAGAATCCAGAAGGGTCCCAAGAGGTACGATTATATCCTTCCCCTTCGTTACCTGAAGAAAGTGAATACCTAAAACGTGCTTGACAACCCCGTAGAAATTCTTTAACGGTGTTTCAATCTACCGCTGTATCTGGTTTCTATTCCCTTTCGAGTGCTCGTTTCAAATTGAATGGAGAACAAATATTTAGATTCGAATTTTTGCCAGTTAAGATTTTTTTCTATGCAGTTTTATTTCATTTTAAACAATGCCACTCTACATTTTAATTAGTTAAACTTTGACTGTTTAACTCAATCAGCTATGCTTTGGCTGAAAAAATCAGTCATGACTACTGACAAAACAGACGTTATAAGATATGAATCAATAAAAATTGCTGATTAAATTAAATAGTCACTTTGAATTACTGATTTTTAATCAATAGAAGTGACTGATTTGTCTGCTATAATAAAATAGTAAAATTGTTTTTAAATTAAAATTCTTCATTATATTCATACATTTTAATCAATTATTAAAATTGACTTCTACTGATCATACCACTCAGAATTAATTATTTAATCAATGAAAGTTATAGTTTAGTTTAGATTTTAGATCGTTAAAAATCACATTTTACGTTGAAAATTCTTATTTTTTGGTTGAAAGTTGAACTACTGGGTTATTTTCTTGAAAATTCGTTTTTATTGGCAGAAAATAAATCTTCTAGGTTAAAAATTCAACTTTTTGGTTGTATTCAACTGTATTTGACTTAAAATTAAAATCTTTTTTGGATAAAATATCAACTGCTACATTATTCGTTGCAAATTCATATTTTTTATTGAACATTCCACTACTTGGTTGAGGATTCATCTATTTTGTTAAAAATTCGTCTTTATTGGTAGAAAGTAAATCTTCTGCATTGAAAATTCACCTTTTTGGCTGTATTCGTCTGTTTTTGATATCTTTTTGTTTTTTTCTTCCTTCTTTTTGTTTTTTGAACTGTTTTGTTAAAAATTAATTCATAATTTTAGTTGAAAAATTCATCTGTTTGGTTGAAAATTAAACTATTTAGTTGAAAGAGAGTTCCTTTGTTAAAAACTCATTTTGTTGTTGTTGAAGATTCATCACTTTAGTTGAAAATACAGCAGATTGGATCTTTTACAATTATTGATTTCATCAGTGTGTCAGATTGACTGATTTGAAAAGTCACTTCCGACTGATTTGTCAGCCGTCGAATCTGCATTATTGGAATTAGTTAAAACGGACTACGAATTAGTCACTTTTGACCCATCCAAATTTAGAGTGCATTTGAAAATGATTAAAATTCGTTACAATAATCTCGCCAATTATCGTTATCTCTCCTATTTGTAGCAAATTGTCGTATTTTCAGAACATTGATAGTTCGTTTTTTATACTTGTCCGTTATATTTTCACTTATAATAGCCGCTCTTGAACAGGTGAAGTTCTTCCATCGCCCCACCCCGACCACTTGATTTCTCCTCTCGCGAACATATCCCCATTCGTCCCAAATAAATCCATCTCCGTTTCGTACTATCTCCCGTCACTCCTCATTTCCCGACAGCATCTTTCCATTTATATTCCCGTCTTCCTGTCTCATATTCACTGCGCTAACTTTCCCCCTTTTCCTAATTTTTTTTTCTCTTTACCACTCATCGAAGAAGGGTGGCCGAAAAATCGATTTTTTTAAACATAGTCCGAACTTTCTTTCTTTTATTCATGTTCAATAGGGTGATCCGTATTTTCCTTTTTTTGGAAATCGATTACTCCCACTCACGATTCCGGTGCGAATGCCTAAAAGTAGAATGTCCTCGAAATTTGATCCAAATCGGTTAATATTTACCTATCGCCCCATGCACTTGAAGTTTCTCATAAGATTAGCATGGTGGAAAATGTGCAAAAACCTTCAATAGAATTAACATTTCAGTAGGAAATATAATTTAGAGTTTGAGACCGGGATTTTCCGTGATGAATGATCATTTTTACTTTGGGACAGAGCTTTTCCGTAAAGAATTATAATTTGTGTTGGAACAGGGAATTTTTGACATGGAAGAAGGGAATTAAAAAAATCTTTGTTTAAATGCAGAATATTCAAATCTTTTGAAGACTTTTAAATTATATTGTATTTCCTTCAAGATTAATGAATATATCTTCATGTTTCAGTGTAATCTCTCTTAATCTGTTTCACATTTTCCCGGGTACTGCCACTTTCCCACAATCGTACATTTCCAAGAACACATTCAATAACAATTCTAAAATCGATTTTTAAAGTCACCTTCTATCTAGTCATTTACATTCTACACTTTACAGGCTCCGCTGGACGTCAGCTGGTGGGCGAGGGGGGCGATTGCGACCCTACCGGAATTGGGAGGATGGGGGGGGGGCGGGAAGTCTTAAAAAAAAGAAGAGGTAGCGGTAGAGTAGAGATAGAGACACTGTGCGAGAAAAAGAGCGAGAAGGCCGCTGGTCGTTCGAGTCACGAGAAGAGAAGGCACGTACGGCTCACCAAAGGCCCGAAGTGAAGCGTTCGAACGAAACCCTCGACCGCGGGTTGAGTAGTGCAGAGTTGCGCGTGTTGGGGGCGGGGTAAAGGGGGGAAAAGCGGTTCACTCGTCGCGAGGGGAAAGGGGAAAGTGTGAGGGTCGAGGGGAGCCGAACCGACTGCTGTTACCAGCGAGCGAAGCCGAACCGAGCGAGAATTGTGGAGAGGGATACGAGAACGCAGCACGAAGACGACGACGACGACACGACTGCGACGAGAACGACCGACCATCTTGCACGTTCGATGCAGCAGGACGCGAACTCTCGTCCAGCGACATCAATTTTCCTCAGTTTTTCGCGATCTGATCACGGCCACCCCCGATTGGCGGGAAAACTCGATCAACCGCGTGCTCCACGACGATCCACGTGGTTCTGCGACTTCTCTGTGTCAAGCTACATCAGTGAATAAGTGTATACGTGTTTGTGTGTGTGTGTATGTGTATGTGCAGAGAGTGGCACAGAGTCCGTAAGTGTGGTTAAAATCTGTGAATGTGTGAGTAGTGAGTACACATAATCGGATGGTGGTGTGTTGGTGTGTCGCGTGCGACCGACGACAACTGTGCTCTGCCTCACCTGTAGGCCCATAGTGGATATAGAAGGTGATTATACGTGAGTACATAAGAATATGGAATCTAGTATTTCATTTGATTAAGAACAAGGATCCTTTGATCCTGTGTAGTGTTTCGTAGGCAGTGTACGATTTAAACCACGTGGTGGATGTGCCAAAGGCAGATAGATAGATAGATAGATCATTTCTTATATTTGCTGTTCGGTGCATCGGGTGTGATTCTTCATGAAGATTGCACATCAACTTGAAGAATAGAGGATTCAGTTCCACTACTTGTGAAGTCTGTGCGGACTGCGTCATTTTGTAGCAGTTTGTGGGGAACCTTCAGTTGGGCGACTCAAGTCATCAGTGGAGATTCGTTTATCGTTGGTTGTTAGGTCCCTGGCGCTACAGGATTGAGGCTAAGTTGGACTTTCCGTGACGTCATTTTACTGGTGATGGTGATATCGACCGAGTGTGCGTGCATGTGCGTGACCCGTGTGACTCGTTCGTGCCTACCTACGCTTGTTCGCTGAGAGCTGAGCGTGAACCAGGAGGAGGAGACCGAGGGGAAGAGGTAGAGGAATCGCTCGGCACGGCCTGATCCGCCTCGAGATTCGTTCCAAACGGCCAAGCTATTATGTGCGTATGTACACGATCCATACTTTCCTACCCGATAGCTTTTACGTCTCGTTTAGCCTAAGTTCTAGTTCTAGCTCTACTATCGACGATGTCGAGTTAAGTTACTCTACTGCCGTCCTGGTGAAGAATGTTGCTATCTACAGTTTGCCGACAGGATTGCCAGAAGGATTACATTTTGCCACAATGATCGCATTCCGGATTGTAGGAAAACAGCATTTGCGGCAAATTGTAGGTAGCAACTTTCTTCACTAAGTATTTAGTCAGTACAATATTCTTAAGCAATGGGAGAGCCATAACAATATGTCATAATGAGAAAAAGCCAAAAGAGAAACAATAAGAATCGCATGAGGAAGACCAAATCGTAATCGGGATTCATTAAACATGCTATCACTGAAGATGAAAGGAAAAACCAGTATCATGTTATGTCTGAAGTTATGAGAAACTTTAGAAGGTTACCAGGAATCATCGCTTACTCTTCATTCATTGTGATAGTATAACTGTAGTTTGGAAAAGACTTATTGACAACTAGTACTGATGAGATTTTGTAAATTGTTAGTAAGACAATCTGTTTGAGCCTCATTTTCAAACAGTAGACCATAAATCCATAGGAGAAAGTATGCACTCTGGTCGCGGTGATTCTATAATCTACTCTATCTATAGGGATATCTAAACAAGTGTGCCGGAAGAGACTTGTTCATTAGTTTCATAATATAATTATTTTTTCTCCATGTGTGTCCAGTATTAGAAGAAATTAGCACGATAATAAAGAAATCTTATACGAAAGTCATAATTCTCGTGACTAATGTCGTAATCAGTTCGGTCATCATCCTAATAAAGACTGGAGAAAGTAAAATCTTATGTTCTCCCCGGAATAGTGTGTTTAGTAAATGAGTATTAAAAGTGTTACTGTTAGTCGATTGTAGGGTTGTGTAAGATAATCCTTATCTCCTTTCTTAAGAGTTCGGCTTGAATTCTTCATTCAACTGTTTCTTGGAAAACTTTTCTTGGCTTCTGATTAAAATTTGACCATTTTTCACCACAAATAAGGAAATTTCTAATGTCGATAATCTCATTTTGTACCATTCATCTTAATCCTGAGCATCAATAGACATCTATGGTTGTTAATCTTCCTTTCGAGAATAGATATAGGATTCAGAGGTGTACTATAAATTCAAATGACCGGCCATTGCCCTGCGATCAGGGATGGGACTTTACTACCTGCTAGACACATATCATTGGTTAATTCAGGTTTACTGCCATTAAAATCAACAATTCAATTTCTTTGCTTTTGGGAATATCTGATTTTCCCATTTCTTTCTGGCGACTTTTAACTCGCTCTCAGCAGGAAATATTGTATAGACGCAAACGTAGCTCGTTTACTCTGGTCGCTCTTCTGGAATTTGTCGCTTTTGTCTCGGGTTGTGCAGGGCGTACCCTCGTTATAAATACGTGCGAAAGTACGTAGCGAATAGCGGATTACGGTGCGATGGCGGCGAGAGAGAAACGATGGTGTCGCCGCCACTTGCGAGTGCATCAGTTTAAGTTTAAACGGAACTTCGGACGGAAGCGACGATTCTTTTTTCATGACGACTCGGCGACGCGCTCCGACGGTTCATCGTTACGCTCCTTGGGCACCTCTTTGGCTTCAGCAGACATCACACTCGAAAGTTCTAACCTTCCTGACGAAAACAACGAGATTTAAAAGTTCCAAATGCGAGACCTTTGAGCTATTTGTAACTATGAATATTGAGTATATTTATCTACTTTGTAGAAATCTTTATTCAAAGTAGGAAACTCAGTTTCTAAATCTGTATCTGCTGTGTCCGGCGGAATTCACCACCCCAGAGTTATGACCCTATTTTCTAAAATATCTATAAAACCAGAATAATATAACTCTCACCTTTACTGTCTAGCCCGTAAACGTTTGATAGTGACATTTTGTGTCGCTCGTTTAGAGAATGTTATGGACTCTGAGGAAATTCAATGGTTTGAAACCCAACGAAACAAACTACCCTTGTGAATACAAACTGACTTTATGCATTTCGAGCAGTTTTCGGTTTTCATGCTACTTTTTAATCAAATTTCTGTTCTTAGTGGAAGCGTGTTTGGTCCGATAAATGTGTCTTTATTTGTTTTGTACGTGATGAAGCAGATAAAGAGAATGACACGGATGTGGATCCCACATGTATCTCCGTCTAGCGTCTAGCGCATAATCAGTCTATATAAAATTAGAACCTTGATACTTCTGAGTATTACAACATCAAAGATTGTGTAGTCATCTCGATATGTCTACAATTATTAACAATTGTTCCCTTGAGCAGACATCCTCTTGCATGACGCGTTCTCTGAAATGGAAACGCTTTCTCAAATAGCATATAAAGTTTTGTGCTATGCTATAGCTACAAAAAACTTGGGTTGAGCATCGAAAGCAGGGAACCTTCGTCTTAGGCTCATCGACTTCTCCTCTTATTCCTCCCCTTTTCTCCGCCTCCTTCCTCATAAAAGCAGACACCGGGCAGCAAGAACATATAACCACACATTGAAAGTTGGAGACTCGTTGCCCGGTGTTGCTTTGCTTTTGTTCGTCGACGCGGTGCGAATCGTGCTCTCAGTCCTTCCGTGCAAAGTGAAGGTGAGCCCGGTTTCACGATATTATGCATGTACCTTCTGCCTATATTGGCTCCACGACGTAGAATCAGTCCTGAGAACGTTCGATATACGTTATAATTTATACGTGTCTCTCGAAGGACAGAGTCTACCGCTCTTGCACGTGAAATCGGATCGCCAAGTGCTCTTATAATTGGATGTATTACAGAAAGCCTGCGTCACAGTGTTGAGAAATCTACTCGTGTGGCCCCCAGTACAAGACAGAAGAAGAAGATGCTACTAATACATTAGAAACTGTTCTGACGTGCGGTAAAAATTTACCAGCATGGTACATTAATTTGGACCGTGGTCCAAAAATTGTCAATGTAACAAAAAAGATTATACCCTGTATCTGTTAAAGTTGATACTATGCTTTTTCTCTATGAAGGGAACATTGACTCTTCGCCATGATTCTCCGCTAGAGGAAAAGGTTGAGCCGGGTGACTGAAGTACCGTTAGTTCCCAGTTTCCTCTCTTTACACTACTATGCTCACCCTATAGTGAGTATACACTGTTCCCGTGATCCGTTCGTTAATTACCAACCGCTTATTATAGCACATTGTCGGCACGCGCCCCACAATATCAGGAATAAACATTTTCTCCTGGTTCAGTTATTTCGCTAACTAACACTTGTTTCTAATTAAAACATAATGTGACAGTGAGTTTATGTTTAAACCGATACTGAGATGATAAATGTATTATGTGAACGATGCACGTTACGAGAAGCTTTCAAGGAACAGACGTTATCTTGAAGCTGTTTGCAGGTGCATTGACCCTAGTTCAGTTTTCGCGAGAGGCGGTCATTGTTCCGCGGCTGAAGCTGAACTCATGCGCGAATCGCACTTTAGGAATTCCAGGATGATTAGAATATTTCAGGACAATTTTTGTTCTTCATGATGTGGGTATCAGAATGTTGGAAATTTGGCTTTGTTTATCCATAACACGTGAAAATACTTTCAGCGCCTCTTTCAAAAAAAGTAAAAAATGTCCCTGCAACGGTACAGTTCAATAATAACTTAATAAGTTTTAAAATCATTTTCAGATTTCAGACTTCACACTCTCTCTCCGCTTTCCCCCCTTTTTAAATAATTTGTCTTTTTTTTATCTGTTGTCAAGAAACTTCCCTTTTTCTCGTTTTTTCGCTTAAATGTGAACTGAATTAATAGAACCCAGTAAGAAAAACCGATTATTTTTAATTTAAAAGTCCACTATTATATTTTTGAATCGGAATTCATCTTCTTTGGTTGAAAATTTTACACTTTGGTTAAAAATGTAATTCTTTTGTGGAAAATGCAACTACTTTTTTTAAGTCATATTTTTTAAATAAAAAATGCAAGTATTTGGTTGGAAGTTGAATAATTTTGTTAAAGATTCATGTTTTGGTTTCAAAATTTCATTATTCCCTTTTTAGTTGCAAATTTATATTTGTAGTAAACGTTTTAACTATTTCTTTGAAAATGTATCTTTTTTTGGTTGAAAGTTAAACTAATTCGTTGAAAATTCGTCTTTTTTAGTAGAAAACTAATCTTCTTGGTTAAAAATCACAATTTTGGTTGAATGGTGAACTCATTGGTTGAAAATTCATTTTATATAAAACATTGCAACCGGGCAACATAAAAATTTTAGTTCAAAATTTAACAATTTTTTCAACATTTGTTTTTTGTTTTTGTTGAGAATTAATTTTTTTAACTAAAAGTGTAACTATTCTTTTTTGTTTAAAAATTTATATTTTTAATGAAAATTTATCTTTTCTAGTTAAAATTCAACTATTTCGTTGAAAATTCATGTATTTAGTTTAAAGTTCAGCTATTTGGTTGAAAATTCATGTACTTTGTTAAAAAATAATTAATTTTTTGGACAAAATTAGTCATCTTAGATAAAAAATAATCTTCTTGGTTGAATGCTGGAACACTTTTGTTGAAAATTCATTTGTTTCAAAAGATTCATAATTTTAGTTAAACATTTTACTATATTGTTGAAAATTCGTTTTTTTATGTTCGTTGAGAATTAATTTCTTTCACTAAAAATATAACTTCCATTTTTGGTTGCAAATTAATATTTTTAATAGAAATTTATCTTTTCGAGTTGAAAATTCATGTATTTTGTTGAAAACTCGCTTTTGTCGTTTAAACATCCAACTTTTCGGTTGCAAATTAATCTATTTTTAATTGATGAGTCAATTATTTTCTGAAAATTCGTCTTTTTTGGCTGAATGAAACTATTTCTTATTTTAAATTGAAAATATTTTTTGGTTGACTTAGCAATGATATATTCTGTTGAGAATTCTTATTTATTGGTTAAAAAATTAAGTACTTGGTTTAAAGTTTAATTATTCAAAAAAGAAAAATCATTTTTGTTGAAGATTAATCAGTTTTAGTTGAAAATTCATATTTTTGTTGTAAATTCAACTATTTGGTTAAAAATTAAACTGTTGTTATGCAAATTTAACTACTTGACAGAAAATTAACTTTTTTATTTTCAATTGAACTATTTGATTAAAAATTAATCTTTTTTGGTTGGAAATTAATTTACTTGATTACATTTTTTTGAATGACGTTTTAAAATTTGACGTTTTTTTTTGGTTGAAAGTTTGACGATTCCATTTTGGGGTTGATTATGAACAATCTATTTAGACAAAAATATTTTTTTAATTTGAAAATTCATCTGTGTCGGTTGAAAATGCAACTGTTTTGTTGAAAATTCGTCTTTTTGGATTAAAAATTTAATTATTTGATTAAAAGTTCAACTATTTTGTTAAAAATTGGTCTCTTTTGTCTTAACGTTCAACTGTTTGATTGTTAATGCAACTGTTTGGCTACAAATTAATTTTGTTGTTGTTTGAAATTCGTCTTTTTGGGCTGAAAATTCATCTCTTTTGGTAAAAAAGTCTTTTTTTGTTGTTGAAAATTCAATATATTTCGACTTCAAATCTTCAAAATTTAAGAGCTTGTGACAAGTCTGTCACGTGACCATTTACATGTTATTATATTCAGCGGCTATATAATTAGAAAAATGGATATATTGTGCCGAAATTTTGGAAGATGATTTAAAACGAGGTTTAAAATATATAAAATTAATAAAATTGCATTGTTTAAACAATATAAAAACTTAAGTGGGCCAGGCAGACGTGCCTTTATATATTGTGAACCATTTCCAAAAATTTCAGCATATCTTAATTTATCTTTAAAAAAGCCGCCGAATATAATAGCATGTAATTGATCACGTAACAGATTGACCTTAGAATGTTTCATATTGATTTTATTTAAAAGAATTTGTTCCTCTATTTTCATGAAAAATCGCCCTATTTCCCCTATTTGAGAGCATTTTGGACCACGCTACGTAGTCAAAATTACGGTTGTCAATGAGGGTCAAAGTTGGGGACGTAGTTTTATGGACGTCCCCTTACTGTACTACAAGTTATGCTCATTTTCCCCATAATGTTTGATGTTTCCAAAGCGTCTGGTTGGTTGTATTTTCGAGAAAATTACGATGCATGTTTTGTAGCTTCGGTAAGCGAATACCTTTTAAGGTATAAAGTTGCTTTGCCATCAGAACGAATAGAATTCTTAGCTTGAAAAATCGATAGCTGTAAACTCTGTCAGGCTACGTAGATACCACTCGTTTTCGGCCACGTCACGCTCTATTTGCACCTGCTCACGAGGGATCACTTTACTGCTCGTTAAGGTCATTGCGTTCGCTCTGAGAATCGTTTACTTTTTCGTTCTGCCAGTGTATGTACAAGAGATGTCTACTTGCACATATCCGCTGTTTCATAAATGCGCGCGCTGAAACGCAGCCGCGATGGGAAGTCAGAGGGGTCGAGGGGGTGCCAAGGAGACTGCGTTAATGAATATCGCATCAAAGCGAATTGAAAAGGATGATAATTTGTCACAGAAAACTAACAAAGCTATGAAATAAGCGATTCAAATAATGAAGAAGCACAATAATCCTATAATCCTTTTTTAATTAAATCAAGTAAATGACTTGATTGAGCGACTCTTTTGCAACAATGATTTATGTACTGAGTACAGAAAAATTGAAATAAAGTACCAGTCTTTGATCTGATCTCACTAGTTGGATGCAAATCTTTTAGCGCCAAGCGCATAAGTGCAGAGAGAAATTCAGAATGTATTTTAAATAATGCTATTTAGAATAAATCGGGAGGCTAGTAATTATGCAAATTTTCACGATTGGTAAAATGATTTTTCTGATGATTTCGAACATTTTGATTGAGTCCAGGAGAGCTGGAAAAGGGCTGCTAGGCTCACTGAAATTCGGTGAGGGTAGCACAAATATTTTCGGTGAGCCAAGACACTTATATTTGCTTTCAATTAAAGAAACCGTTTCTTTAACATAATTAGTTGGGACTGGGCAAGGACCGAGAAATGACAGGGAATTTATATTTCGACCCCGGGAATTTGGTTAATTCTCAGTTTTAGTAGAAAATCCCGTACAATCACTTTTAATGCTTATCAACAAAATTCTTAGAAATTAAAATTATATCTCAAAGAACCAAAGTTTCGTAAATAAATAATAATTCTACAAATGATAAGTATTTGAAGAAATGTGATTTCATTTGCCAAAAATCATCGACCAAATAATGACTAGGAAGTGTATCTGAATAAGAAAAAATTCGAAACAGACAGGTGAGACACTAATATTGCCCGTGCAATATGTATTAATTCATACTGAATGTTTAGTAAATAAAAGAATATTATATTCAAAAGCCCAATGTTCAATTAACAATAACTGGCAAAATAATATTTGGATGTTGATGGAGAAATTGGCTTTTTTAACCTAGGGTCGATACAACTCCTTTCTTAAACTAGAAAAATGTTGCAAAGTTGGCAAAACCCTTTGTCATACGAATTTAGTACCCCAAACACTACACAGTAACCAACAATAAAGGAAATCGATGACCCACATGTTTCCTTTGACAAGCTTCTACTTTGGAATTGTACTATATATTTTTCTTTTCTTTGGAAATTGTCCAATTTGGAAGGCTTCGAATTTGGATTCATTCAAACTTTGAAGGCTACTGCAATGATTGTAGAATTTCGAATGATTTATCTTAAAATATGGTCATGGTCAATTGTAACCACTTCAAATCTAGAATTGTTTCACATTAGAATTAATAATTTCTATTTCTAAATTAATTAATCTTAATTACTTGAAATTATGAATTTGTATTATCAAGTTCTGAAGGCTCGAGTTGAAAAATTTAAATATCCCGGACATGTTTTCCCTAGTCTTGGATGACCAACTGACCACCAGCCTGAACCTATTCTCGGTGAAATCAATCGATTGTTTTTCCCTTTTTTTCCCCCAAGTTAATCGAGGTTAGAAAGGGAAACGAAAAGAGTGCAATGTGAGAGTGACGCGCGTCTGCTGGCGTCGGTGCGGCGTCGTCGCGAAATCTATTGCCAGTAAAGTTGCCATTCTTACTCTTGCCACACTAGTGACTGGAGTCACGAATCGTGACCCAGAGCACTTTGTTCCTTCTTTCATTCTCTCTCTGTCATGTTAGTTCTCTCTAAAGTCTATTGCTCTCTTTCCCACGCACTCCCCCCCCCCATCTCTATATTTTACACTATCTCTTTCCCTGACACAAACCCTGGTTCTTTATCTCTCTTCGACGAACTCCCATCAGTAAGCCAAGCCCAATGCCCAAGGTGCGTCACGCTCAGAAATATGCGTACCCTCCGCTCTCTCCCCTTCGCATCAGACCCACGACGACAACACATGAATGAGTACTAATGCCTTCTACTGTTGCCATAAGTGTACTTGCCTGTCTGCCTGCCTGCCTGTGATATAAATGTCGGTTTTATTTCAAGGAATCATTTCGATAAGGAGAAAAGCTACAGAAATTGACAGAGTGAACTCATTTCTGAAGAAAAGGATAAATTTTAGACTTGATTTTTTAAGATTTAAAATGGTCCACATTTTATTGTTAACTCAGACTTTATACTTTTCCCCCTTTTTTAAGGAATTCCTCTTTTTTCCCCGTGTTTTCAAGAAATTTTCCCGTTTTCTTATTTTTTTTTCCCTAAATGTGAAATAAGTTATTAATAGAACCCAGTTAGAAAATACAACTATTTTTGGGTAAGAGTTAATTCTTTTTAATTGAAAATCTGTTATTATATTTTTGGTTGCAAATTATATAATTTGGTTGAAAATTTTATTATTTTATTGAAAATTAAACTATTTTGTTCAAAAAGCGTATTTTTTTGTAAAAAATTCCACTGTTTTGTTCAATATTCGTTTTTACGAATAGATAATTCGTCTTTTTGGGTTGAAAATTCATCTTTTTGGTAGGAAAGTTATCTTTCTTGGCTGAAACTGATATTTTTCGTTAAAATTTCAAATGTCTTCTAGAAAATTTGCCTTTTTATCTCGAAAATGTAACTGTTTTTGGTTGAAATCAAATCGTTTTTGTTAGAAAATTCAAATACTTGGTTAAAAATGTAACTATTTTCTTGAAAATTCGTCTCTTTCACTTGCAAGTCCAACTATTCAATTGTAAATGCAACTGTTTTGTCGAAAATTAATTTGCTGTTGCTAAAAATTGAACTATTTGGTTGAAAACACATCTTTCTTGGTTGGGAATTAAACTTCTTGTTGAAATTTAATCTTTTTGGGATTAAAAGTAATTTTTTTTTAATTCGACTGTTTAGCGTAAAAACTCAGCTCTCTGGTTGAAAATTCATCTTTTTTGGTTGAAAATCCAACTATTTTGTTGAGAATTCATCTCTGTTGGTTGAATTAAACTGTTTTTAATTTGATATAAAAATCTTTTTGGTTAAAATACCAACTACTTGGTTGAAAGTTGAACTACTTTGTTAAAAATTCATTTTTTTTCGTTGCAGTTTCTTCATTTTAGTTGAAAATTAAAATATTTGATTGAAAATTCATGTATTTTGTTGTAAATTCGTCTTTTTTTTGGTAGAAAATTAATCTCTCTGGTTGAAAAGTCATGTTTTTGTTTAAAAATTCAACTATTTGATTAAGAATTTAACTATTTGACTAGAAATTCGTATCTTTTGGTTAAAATGTTATATTTGTCGGTTAAAAACGCAACTGTTTGGTTTAAAATTAATAATCTGTTGGGTTTGTGTCTTTTAGTGTTGAAATATCTATTATTTTATTTTTTGTCGAGAATTCATTTTTTTTATACAAATTAGTTTTAAAAAAAATTATTTTTGTTAAATATTAATTTTTTTTAACTGCAAAATTAAGTATTGCATTTTTGATTGGCTATTTATTTTTTTCGGTAGAAAGTTCAACTATTTGGTTGAAAAATCATGTATTTTGTCTATTTTTCATCTTGTTTGATTGTTAAAAAAAGCCATATTTTATTTGTTGAAAATTCAAACTATTTGGTTGAAAATTCATGTATTTTTGTTGAAAATTCGTATCTTTTGGTAGTAAATTAATCATGTTGGTTGAAAATTCATCTTTTGGGCTGAAAATTCAACTATTTTTTTTTAAATTCATGTATTTTGTTGAAAATTTGCTTTTTTTGTAGAAAAAGAAAATTAATTTTTGTAGTTGAAAATTCATCTCTTTTGGTAGAAATTTAATCTTTTTTGGTTAAAATGCCACTTCTGTTTGGTTGAAAATAAATAATCTGCACAAAAAACATCTAGGCTTACTCTGTTTGACTAAAAAAGGCTACATCTCAATTTTGGGTCAATATCCTACTCAAAATGAGTTCGGCTGAAAATGGGTCGTTTTTAGTTGGAATTTTAACTTTTACATTTTACGTTGGGAATTCATCTTTTTTGGTTAAAAATTCAGCAGCTTGGTTGAAAGTTAACCTATTAATTTTATTGGTTGGAAACTGAACTATTTTGTTGAAAATTTGTGTTTGTTTTTGGTTGGAAGTTAATTTTTTTAACTGAAAGTGTAAGTATTTTGTTTATGGTTGAAAATGGATATGTTTTAGAAGAAAATTCAACTATTTGGTTGAGAACTCTTGTATTTTGTTGAAAATTCGTTTTTATAGGTAGAAAATTAATCTTCTTGGTTGAAGATTTATCTTTTTGGTTAAAAATTCATCTATTTTGTTGAAAATGCAATTTTTTACCTAATATGTTAGGAATGTAAAGCGTTTCTTATTGAATTCAATATGGTAGCTACATTTTTTTTTAAAGAATTTTTTCCCCTATTTTCTTTAAAAAATCACTCTATTTCCCCTGTTTTTAAAAAAATTTTGGACTGTGAAGTCTGCAAACCATACCTTTTCAAATTAAACCATTTGATATGAAGCCATCATAGCAAAATTTAATGTTTTCTAGGTCAAGAAAATCTCAAGTCTTGTAAACAATAACTATCAACTTGATTAACAATTAAGAATTCAACTTTTTCTATTTGTAATTTGAATCTTTTACGGTTGAATAATTTTAACGTTTTGTTTTCTTGTTTGTTTCAGGTAAGTGAAGTTATGGATCCATGGAATATGCATTGCTCTCCTCAAGGTTTTGGTGAGAACAATAGTTGCAGTTATACTAATATAAAGGGAAAATTGTGTGGTTATTCGTAGATTTAAAGAGACTTTAAAATGATGTTTTGCTGTTGCTCGACCACAATGTTGGCAAACCTGGATTGGACCAGAGCGACAATTTCTCTTTACCAACAAGTCTGGTCGACAATCGCGTGACCACGAATGTAATTGAGCTCGCAGCGCGACGGTTTAATAAGCTCGTATGTGTGCGTGTCATAGCCTGATTTTTCAAGGATTCAAAGAAGGCCTGACTCGCTAATTTTATTCGCTTCGCACTTTCCACACAAATGTAGTGCCACTCCACCTATAAACCTGGAATACGTGCTTTTTATTACCGTGGAGGGTTGTAATGCGAAAGGGGAATCCATAAGGCAAAAACTCAGAAAGTGAATTAAGTATTCTATTACACAAAAAATAATGGGAGGTCAAGTTTATGTAGAAAAATTCAATTTGGCATGCAGCGATAATTAACTTTCATAAGAAACTGATTTCGTTAATAATCAGGGAAATGCGTTTGAAATGCAGTAGAAATCAATACTTAAGTTTTTCAGGGTTGCCGCTGGACCGAGAAACCGGGGAATGACAGTGAATTTATTTTTTGACCGGGAATTTTACAAATTTCTGGAAGAGAAATCTATCCAGTCACTTGAAATATTACAAGTTTCATATCACATGATATAATGCAATTCAATTTTTAACTTTTTGAGTTATATGAAGTCGTTCAGTTTACAATTAGTAATTCTAAAATCTTACTTTACAAATTTCCATTTTAGCTTTTCATTTTTAAGTATACATTTTTAATTTGAAGAATTTTAAAATGTAGTTTTGAAGAATTAAACAATTAAAAATTAAAAGTGTTCAAAATTGAATTTTTTTTGAAAAAAAATACTATTTAAGTTGATCCCACTGTAAATATACATTAATTAATGATTTTCAACGTGGAACTGTAGTTTAAAAAAAAACTTATCTTTGAATATTTAGCCAAATTTGACTGCTTATTTAAAATGGGCCATTATAAATTAAAATTTAAAAGCTATAATTTTGAAACTCAATTGTTTGAAATAGCCTTGAATCGTTAAAATTTTAAAGTGCATAATTTAAACTTTGAAAGTTAAAATATTAGTTGTCCTGTTTAAAAAAAAGTTAGGATTTGTAAGTGAAAGTGTTGATTTTTAATGTATAAAGAACATATGAACAATTATTAATTTGAAATCGCTTAAAATAAAAAAAAATTAACTTCTAATTTAAAAAGTGGTCATATTTATTGCATATTCAAAATCATTTAGTTTGCATTGCTCGATTCTGAAATTGTTTAGTTTTAAAGAAACCCTACTAAAAATAATTTAATTTTAATTTTCAAATTTATATTTTGACGTCACTTAATTTTTCATTTTCAAATTAAAAAAAAAATGAATAAGTTTTGAATCCTTGGATAATTTCAGATTAAAAGCATTTTAAATTAATCAAATCGTTTAAAATTAAACAATTTCTAATTTATTAATTGTATATATCAATTCTTAAATTTTCAAAATTTCTAAATAAAGATTTCAGAATTGTAGAAAATTCAAATAGTTCAAAATTGAACAATTTCAAAGTGTTAAAGTGTAAGGTATAATATGACAATTGTTCATTTTAAACGATTTAAATTATATGATTGAGGAGTAAGCCAACGAAACGTGATAAATCCACTTATGAAATGCAAAAAGATCTTTTTAATTTAATACTGTTTTGAATTTATTAACAGAATGAAAAAGGATGTATTCACTTTTGATTTAGCAAAGGCATATTTAATTGATTATTCATGTTCTAATTAGAAGATAATTTTATACATGATTACTATATTTTTAAATTTGAAAATAAAATTTAGGTTTGCAAAATGATTTACGTAATAGATCTGTAATCGGAAATTGAAGCTTTTGTAAAAATTCATTTTATTTTATGGATATATCTTGAGACCGAGAAGAAAACTTTTTTTTTCGCCTACTTATTAGCTTTGATAATCGAATTGATGTTATTGCAAACACACACAAGCAATAATTATCTCAATTTTTTTCAAAGAATGGATTTATCACGTTTTGTTCGCTTACTCGTCAATCAACATTTAAAGGATTTTAGGATAAAAAATGTTTTAATTTCACAAATATAATTTAATTTTAATCTAGGTGTTAAATTTTTAATTTTTTAAACAGAATCACTCATTATTTAAAGGTCTGCAATTTATTTTAAATTCTTTCATATTTTGAAAGATGAAAATGACAATTAACTTTATGATCGAAAACCTTATCAATTCTTAATCGAAAAATCTGTCATCACTTATTTCATTGGATATAACTATACTTATAAAAGTGGACAGTTCTTATTTAAGTTTATTTCCAGAATTATGCAATTTTGATGGCCATTATGTAATTGTAAAATTGCTCAATTTGATTCCATGTTTGTAACTATTCAATTTGAAATATTTAATATTAAAAAAATTTCAGTACTGAATTCTTAGTATTGAAACTTTTTTAAGTTTGAAAGTTTCAACATAGAAATTGTCATTCATTTTAATGGCTTTTGGTTTGAATGAGTAAAAATGGAAATTCTCTTCTGGAGATTGCCTAATTTTTGAGGTTTCGAATTTATTTATTTAATTCCTCTAATTCTCTGAAGGTCACTACTTTGAAATTGTACATTTTTTATGTGTTTTCTTCTTATAAATAGTGTATAATTTCGAAGTAATTCTTAAATGCGGCTTGTACTAAAAATTTCCGATTTAAAATTGTACAAATGCTTTCATTTACAGTTTTTTGAATACTTTAAATAAAAAATTACCTAGTTTTCGCAAGCTTGATTTTTTCAGTTTTAATGATAAAATGATTTTTCTTCTTAGATTTCAGTGGGCACTTTGAAAATGAACGGGATTTTCGTTCTTCAACTGGGTTGGGATTGGGGCCAAATTTTGAACTAAATGGTTCATTTCTAACGGAATTATCTGATAAAAGATAATTTTTTCCGCATGTCAAATTGGATTTTTCGGTCAACTCAAACTTAAATTTTCTGTTGTGTTGCTCTTGAGTATGATGACATTTATAAAATCACGTTAGAAATTGTATATTTTTAAAGCGAGATAAATTGGAAATGAATGATAAAAATACTGAAAGATACCTTTCTAATGTCCCACTTCTGATTATCATAAGGAACTGGTTTTTTCCATTGCAAGTAGAATTCGTAGAGGCAGTCGTGCATAAAATTTCGGCTGTATCGTGTCTAATCGTACCAGTCTCATCGTTCTCTCGTTTTATTGGTCGTTTTCAACGAGGAGGCGTACTCGACCCGAAGGGTCACACACAAAAACACACAGAAAAACAAAGTGTGCTCATTTTGACACTTACTTCATCATAACATTTCTCTGCAACCAAAATTACCTATAAACTGAGAAAAATGGATTATACCGTATATGATCTTTAATTTTTATATTTGGGACAGCAATATATAGATATTAAGCCGTAAAATCTAGATATTAAATTTTATAATCCAGTGTTTACTGGTGTGAGATGCCTGAAACGAAAGATCTTGGATAATAATGGGCCCTCGTGGAGAGCTTTACTTCATGAAGCTCTTCGCCTGGGGTGATTGCTGGAGAGATTGATTAGCTACCCGTGTCTGATTATTTGTTTCAGTGTCACCGCGGATCAGGGAAATCATGGAAAAGTCCGAATATTTTTTTGGTCCGGAAAAGTCTGGGATTAAAAAAATCCCAAAAGTCATGGAATTTCTGTTTTATTTGAAAATATTTCAAGGTATTTCGAAGGATTTGAATGACATTAAGGGGTTTAAAAGCGAACTGTCTACTGTTACGGAATATTCTGTAAGAATAACCCCTTTTCCAGCTTGCTTAGGGCTAATTTTACGGAAAATTCCTTAATACTAGTCTGTGCTTTTAAAAAAATTGTGAGGGGGGTTTGAAGAATTTCCTAGAATTTTGGAAGAAATTAACGATTTTGTAGGACCTATACGGTTTTCGGAAAATTTTTAATGATTCCAAGTAGTTTTTAGGTTATTTCAGTAATTTGAAGAGATTTCAACGAAGGTTAAAGATTTTATTTAATTTTTTTTTAAATTCCAAGGAATTTTCTAGAGCTTCAATAAATTTGAAGGGATTTTAAAAGATTTGAAGTGATTTCAAAGGATTTGAAAGATTTCAGGGTATTTTTAAAAATTCTAAGCAATTTTTAAAAGCTTTAAAAAGTTTTAAGTTTAAAATATTTCAAAGGATTTCAAACATTTTAGGATATTTTTAAAAAATCCAAGGAATTTTAAAGAGCTTTAAAAAATGTCAAGGGCTGCCAAAAGATTTTAAAGATTTTGAAATATTTGAGGGTATTTTAAAAGCTTCCAAGGCATTTTCAACAGTTTTGAAAAGTTTCGAGGGATTTCAAAGAATTGGAAGTATTTTAGGGAATTTAAAAAGATTCCTAGGAATTTTTAATTGCTTTCAATAATTTGAAGGGATTTCAGTGGATTTAAAATATTTTAGGGTATTTTAAAAGATTCCAAGGCATTTTCAAGATATTTTCAGGATTTTAAATAATTTTAGTTTTTTTTTTAATTCCAAGGAATTTTCAAGAAGGTATTTTACATAGCACTTTTCATTTTTTTTTCAAATGAATTAGGCAATGGCAGTCCTGAGAATAAATTGAAAATGTACAATTCCATTTATAAAAGATTCTATATTAAAAAAGTTACAGGGCTAGAATTGTGGCCTTTAAGTTAGTTACCGTGTGAAAAATAAGGTATCTGTAAAAAAAGTTGTCTATGATTTTAAGAATTGAGAACATATTATCAGTAATTTCCTATGAAAGAAAAAACATGATTTTTTGACGAAAAAGTTTACAACTTACGAAAAATAATTATTTTAACAATAGTTTTTGTAATTGAATTATTATTTAGTGTCGCTTATTACCAGTTGAAAAAATGGTTTACTTATATATCATATATATTATCAATTATTTGTTTTTAAAAAAATTCGGTCAAAAAGTGAGTTCAACAATATAAGCCGTACATAGAAAAATTTAATTTCAAAATTGGAAACAGAAATGTAGAGAATGTTTTCTCCGAAAAAAATAAGCTATTATTTATTAAAATTCAACCATTTTTCGAAAAGTGGTGAGAAAATTGGTAAAGTAAATGTATTTTGTAAGTTTTACTGGTTTTTCATAAGAAATGTAGTTTTTTATTTGAAATATCAGTAATATATTATTTAAGTAGGGAATTTTGAAAACAAGTTTTTGCTTTTTCGATGTGAACAAATTCAACACCTACTTGTAAAGCACCCACAACAGAATTTCCCTTGATTCGAAGGAGCAGGCATCAGGCTTGTATTAGAGTCGATTTACTCCCCCCTGTTCAGACCCTAGTTCATAGTTGCATGTCATACAAGGGAGTATGATGCCCTCACCCTATAATTTCTAGTATCGATCTTGGACAATGTAAGTTCAGCTCAAATGCCATTGAATCAAAACCTTCATAAAGTATGAGTCAAACATGGAATCGCTTATCAGTATTTGCACTTTGTTGACCGCTTTATTTTAAAGGTGACTGGAAATCACATTATGATTCAATGCAGTACGAGTACGAGGTCGTGTGTTTTCAAAAAGAAAAAAAAACTTCAAGACTCCAAGCGATCGTCAGGCCGAGTTTATTACTTTATTGCTTTATTACTTTTTTTCCTTATAAAGCAGCTTGTCAGGAAATTCGGAGTCCGTCATAAAACGATAAATATTAAAAGTACCTAACCATCCAAGTCTTCTGGCTTTTAAAATTCATTTTGCCACCATTAAAATCTGCCAGGTGAGAAACTTTAAAAGCTAAATCATTCGTAAAGTTTTGCAAAATTTTAGACATTATTTTTGGAGTATTGGATCTTGTAAACAAATTAAAATCTACATGTATTTGAAGTTTCAATCAGCCAAAGGTTTTCTCTAATTCGTTTTGTTAATTTGATCATATTATGAATTTAAGTTATCAATAATTGTAGCAGGGATTTTTCTCAAATTCACCTTTTCTCTTTAAATATACAATATTTGAAAATAATATACTTGAATTAGGCGAGAAATTGTCTGAAATTAGTAAATATACATAAGAATTGTAATAAAAATTGCTCGTTTTACTGCTACAAAATTATTCTATTCAGAACTAGAATATGCTACGGCGTGTGGTGAAAAGTTAATATTTTTTTAACTTTCATAATTATTTATTGCATCCAATATAACTTTTTAAATTTAAATATAAAATTTTATTAATTAGTTTTTGTAATTAAATCTACATATTTTTATTATAGATATAATATAGCTATAATAATCAAATGCATTTGTATAATATTGAAGCATAGATTTAATACTTTCACGATGATTCATGATGATAAATTTAAATTTAAAGCTTTTTCGGGTTTCAATCGTGTGCAA
>JAABKJ010000062.1:0-82318 GCA_011634705.1 Andricus grossulariae
CTTTGATAAAATGTATTAATATTATAGGTCAATCGATTCGTCTCGAACCAAGGAATCTTTTATATTCTTGCATCAACTTTGAATTATGTAATGAAGAAAATTATTCCATAAAAACCCGATTTTAAAAATATTATTGAATGCTAAAAAAAATTCAATAAATATTTTTAGAAATCCTTTTCGTCAGTTTCAAGATATTAATGTAAAAAATAAGCCCTCCGAATTTGATCAATTTATCTGAAACCGTTTTCAAGTTATCATGTTCACAAAAAAGTGTGACACACACACACACACACACACATACACATTTTTGGAAAATGTTACCGTTACAAAGCTTCCTCTACGAGAAAGCAAAATTCGTCACTTTTGCCTGAAAGTTCAACTATTTGGATGTTAATGCAACTTTTTGTTTGAAAATCATTATTTTTCGTCGATAATTCGTCTTTTTGGGTTGAAATTTCATCTCTTTTAATAGAAAATATCTTTGGATGGAAAATTCCAATATTTTTTTGAAAATACAATATGCAGTCGAACTTGGATTTCAGTACAGTTTTGATTCTGACCTTCGACTTATATCCAGGCTCTCCAAAAGTAAACATCAGGGCCGTGTGAACACTGAGAGTGAACTGTCGCAATATTGCGCAACGTGACGCAGTTATCCAGCTAGGCCGTTAGAGTACTGCGCTTAATCGCTATGCTACTTATTTGTCATGCATGAGTGATCACAACACCCCCCCTTCCCCGCGGCGCCTATCATCCAAAACGGCCACGCGACGTAATTCTTGGAATACATAAATCAAGCTTCCTCTTATCCAAGTTCGACTGTATTTCGATTTTAAATCTTGGGAATTTAAAGCGTTTTATATTGAATTCAATATGGAGAGGGGGAGTCAAAAATAGTCCAAAATTAATAACGCAGTTTATGAAGGACCCTTTATCCTAGGATCGGTAAAGTGGTCAAGGATCCGATTCACTTATCAAACACCTGCCCAGCTACAATTACCCTCACTTGTAATTGCGTCAAATTGCAACATACAAGCCTCACTCTGTAGTTATTAAGTAATTATACCAAGTGTTGCCAGAAATGATTAATTCTACTTGATCTTCTGGAAACCGAAATAATGGAAAGTTTGCATGCAGACATGGAACAAGGACATGGCGAATCATTGAATTTGTATGAGTATACGGGAAAGGCGAAAGATAGGTCGCAAAGTCGTAATAATAATTAATATATATATAATTATATTAACCAGGAATATGCATTATATCCTCTTGTTCACAATGATCCTTCAAATCTACCAAGATTCGTTGAAACGAGAATAGTGTGAGATACGAATAGTGGAATTCCGGAATGTGGAAAGTTCGGAAATGAACGGTTTGTGCATCCTGAACGATTACACGAAACCCCTAATGGAAATTACAGTGGTTCTTAAGTGGCGCGAGGATATACTTACCTTGCAGGACTCCGTTAGCGCTTTTTAGTAGTTTGACTTATTCCACGACTGAGATTGTGTGGGAAGAAGCGTTTCGGTAATCAATGGTTTTGGCAGGTAGGCGCCCTTTTAGTGGTTCTTGAAGAGTATATAACCACGGTTTCGGGTTCGGGCTAGGCAACCGTTGAAACGGGTGGGGTGAAACATTCCCCCTCGCAACTTCACTGATTATTTCTCTCCTGGAACTGCTTTCGTGGGAGGTTTGTATTTGTACCTTCTGATTTCTGCTTCTTATTCGCTTTCCAATATTCCCATAGTCTCGACTCACGTTTTTTAGACTGAACTCTCACCTCCAATTGCTACCTTCTCTTCTCATAGGTTTAGTTTTGTTGCTCTCTATTTTTTCATATTTTTATTTTATTACTCAGATGTCCATTCTTTTTGGACATTTACATATAGAGAATCAAAATTTACGAAGTGTACCTAAATTCCTCCTTCCACAGGACATCGACAGACACCAACCCTTTAATTTAATCCCAATCACCCCAAATTACATCAACTCTCAATTAATCTTCAGGTAATTCCTGACGTACTTAATCCTGTAGGATCCCTAAATCCCAGGCGCTTGTTTTCGCCTTAAAATTTGGTCAGAGAAGTGGAAAACTGCAGGAAAAAATTTCCTGAGCATAGGCGGTTACCGACAGACGAGTTTGGTATAGACACATTCGATGACATCGAGTGTCCACATCGATCCTGGACGTCAAACCTCCCCGCTCGAAAGAAGTTAAACGCAGTGAAAACACGATTAAGCAAAAATCCCGAACGGTCACCCATCCGAGCGATTACCGCGCCCGTACTTGCTTAACATTCGAGATTTTGACGTGTCAAGAATCAACGCACAGTTACTTCCGTTTTTTCTTTTAATATTTTCATGTTATTGAAAAGCTACTTTTATGTTCTTTTGCCAGACTTCACACTCTTTTCCTATTTCCCTATTTCTCCCATTGTTTTAAGAATTCCTCTTTCTTCAACTGTTTTCAAGAAACTTCCCCTTTTTTCATTTCTTCGCTTAAATTTGAACTAAGTTAATAGGACCCAATAATAAAATCCAACTGATATTGTCAAAAAGTTTATAATTTATGGTTGAAAAGTCTATAATTATATTATTGGTTCAGAATAATTAATTATTTTAATTTTTTTTTTAATTTTGACAGAAATGTGACCTTTCTTCTCTCTAAGTTTGATTCGGTGAGAATTTGGTCACTAAATTAACTCAGTAAAAATTTTCACTGATTCACAATGCAATTTCACTGATTCAAATAGCTCGAAATGGGTCACTAATTGAAATCAGTAAGGACTTTCACTGAAAATCAGTGAAATCTCACAGAATCAAACTTAGAGAATTGGTTTAATATAAACTTATTTGTTGAAAAAGCAACTCTATTCTAAAAAATCGTCTTCTGGGCTTGAAAATTCAACTATAACTGGTCGAAAATGCAACTGTTTTTGGTTGAAGTTTAATCTCTTTTGTTTGATAAATCGATCATTTGGTGGAAAATTCATCTCTGTAGATTAGAAATTCAACTCTTTTGGTCGAAAATTCAACAGTTTTGATGAACATTAGTCTTTTTTGAAAAATTCTACTATTTTAATTAAAAAATCGCCTTTTTTGTTAGAAATGCCATTTTTCTTGCTTGAAAATAAACTTGTTTCTTGACGATTCTGTCTTTTAAAAAAAATCGTCTTTTTGGCTTTAAAATTCAACTAATTGATTGAAAATGCAACTAGTTTTGATTAAATTTTATTCTTTTCTGTTTAATAATGCAAGCATTTGGTTGAAAATTCATCTCTGTATGTTTTCAAAATTTAACTATTTGGTTGAAAACTTGTCTCTTTTACTTAAAAGTTTAACTATCGTATTTTAACAGTTCAACTATGTTAGAAGGTCATCCTTTTTATGGAAAATTCATCCTTTTTGATTGAAAATTTATCATGTTGGTAGAAATGTCATCTTTCTTGCTTGAAAATAAAAGTTTTTGTTAAAAATTCAACTTTTTGGTTCGAAAATTCAACTGTCTTCTAAGAATGTATTTCCGGCTTGAAAATTCAGCTATTTGGTTCAGAATTATTTTTCTTTTAACTTCAAAATTTAACTGTTCCATTTTTTGTTGAAAATTGATCTTTATTTTATTTCAAACACTTGATTTTCAATCAAATGAACGAATGAAAAAAATATCTATAAATTGGTTGAAAACCAAAATTTGGTTTTCAATCAATAGTTCATCTTTTTAGGTTGAAAATTAAATTAAAAAATCCACTATTTTGTTGAATAATCATTTCTTTTGCTTGAAAGTTCAACTATTTTGATAAAAAATTATCTTTTTTTGGTTGAAAATTAATTTTTTTTAAATATTCTGATCTTTTGTAGTTGAAAATTCATCTTTATGGTAGAAAATCCAATTATTTGGTTTAAAATTGAACCGTTTGGTTGATAATTTAACTGTGTGGTTGAAAATTTAACTATTTGATTGAAAATGTACTTTTTTGTGTAAAAGTAAATTGTTTTGTAGAAAATTCAAATTTCGGTCGAACTTTCATATTTTTTGGTTTATAATGCTAGTGTTTGGTTGGAAATCCACCTTTTTTGGTTGAAGATTAAAATATTTTATTAAAAATGCGTCTTTTTTGTTGTACAAGTGCAGCAAAAAATCTTTTAAGTAAAATTAATGTACATATACGTTATAATTGTATTTAAAAGAATTTATTTCGCTATTAATCCCATGTTTTCAAGAAAAATCGCCCTATTTCCCCTGTGTTGAGAGCATTTTGGCTCTGTGAAGTTCGTTTTGGTCGTATTTTAATTAGGACCATAGTAAGAATTCCCCTGAAATCGAGCAGTGATGACAGTAGAGAGTTGCCTTGAAAAAACGTCGGAACGAGAATTTTTGTCTCAGTTAATATTTATTGTTCTAAATACAAAATGTGAAATTATGAAAAAGTTTGACATTTTTTGGCGTGGAATAGGACCGCATAACAGGCTTTTCAATTTTCTTACGATATCCTTAAAATCTGATTCGTTCGAGGAGAACGGACCTGATCAAACATACGTGACAAAGCGGGTCGCCGATATTGGAACCAAGATCGATAGCTATATGAGGATATCCAGACCTCGGCCGAATCAATGTACACACGCCACCTTCTCCTGTTTGGACAGCAAAGGGCCGATCTTCCATTCTGACGCGCCGATCCGTATCCTACCGATTTTTTTTTCTTCTAACCTTAGCAGAATTAAAAAAAAAGTTTTGCTACGTTTCTCGTCCCTTACGCTTCATTATTATATCATCAAAAGCATCAACGATGAAACACATTTCGCCAAGTAAAAAGTTATCTGTATAATCAACTTTGTGAAATCAAAGTTTGCCAAGTAAGTCTGAAAGATATCTAAATTCAAACATTTTCGGACTATTGTTTTAACGCTTCACTAGCATGTATAGTGGCGTTCCTGGTTCATATCCGGACTAAGGCAGATTTTTTTCTTGATCTTCAAAAAATTATTTGTCCGAAGTAATCGTTAAACATCAAATTTTAATTTATTAAAATTTAAAAACTCGGATGGCGACATGTTTCAAAATGGTAATATCTTGCAAAAATTATTTAGATTATTGTTGAAGTTATACCTTTTCCAGAATGATTGATAAAGACATTCTGTACACTACTGTCCGAAACTGTCGGTACGAATAGCGCGAGTGCTATTAAAAATCACTGCTGATTTTAAAACGTGATTATTCGTTTAGAAAAAAGAGCGAGAAACTTTTTCCAAAAACAGTTTGAAGGCTCACGAAATTCCAAGTCGAACGAACACTAATACATATATTTTTGACCTTTTGAAAAGAATATAGCACGTGAGAAGTTTGAAAAAAAATACAAGAATTTCTCGAATTTCGTACTTCGATTTCAACTCATGGCATGACGTAGGAAAGTTTCAAGAAAAATATGAAATTTATAACACACAATCTTTAAGGCCTCATCTTTATTTCCAGCCTATAAAACACAAAAAATCTGCACTGGTTCTCGAAATATGACAAAAAATGTCCAAGCATATCTGCGTCCGGTTTTAGTCGGTAATCACCGCTGCTGGCCGAGAATTTCTCCGATTTTTTACTTCAACTTCAACTTGTGTTGTAACTTAGAACACTTGTTGAAAAAAATAGAAATTGACAGGATGTAATCTTTGAAATCTTGTCATTAATTTAAGCCAATAAAACTTTGAAAAGCTTAACGTGTCTCTGAGATATAACTGAAAATGTCCAAGCGTGCCTGCTCCTCACTGCTTAAGCGACTGAAACTCGACGCAGACATGCTTGGACATTTCTAGTTATATCTCAGGACCCCGTTAAGACTTTTCAATTTTTACTAGCTTAAATTTAAGATAAGGTTTCAAAGATTACGTCCTGTAAATTTAAGTTTTTCCAACATGTTTTTTAAGTTACAGCACGAGTTGAATTCAAGGTACTAAATCTTAGAAATTCTCAGCGATCACAGTTCTCGCGGCCGACACTCTTGGACGTTTTTAATCATATCTCGGGCACTCGTAGAGATTTTTTCAATTTTATTGGCTTAGATTAAAGATAATACTTCAAGGACTCTGTGGTATAAATTTCAGTTTTTTAATACAACTTTCCTGTCAGTAATCACGTTTCAAAGTCAGCAGTGATTTTTAATAGTCGCGTCAGTCGTACCGACTATATCCGACGGTATTGTACTTGATAATACTACAAGACTAATATTAGCTTTTGTGAAAGAATATTGTAGAATTTTTTTCTGGTTAGTATGTCGCATGCAAAGCCGCAATAGACCAACGGGTTACTTTTTAAGTTCGCTGATGAAAAGACTAGCATTACGTGTGTCGGCTCGTTCCTTTCGTCCGTCGGTCGGACCGTCCGTCAGATCGACCTCCGACCCCTTAAGCCTCTTTTCATCTCTTTCTTTCGCATTCTCTTTCTTGTGATCTCCCTCGAGCTCGAGCCAGAAAAAAGGAAAAAAAACGTCTGTGAGGGGCGTACGGTGCGCCACGTCGTAAACATATTTTTATTAAATAATTAGATATTAGGGCTCCCCTTAATGGGTGGTTAGCCCTCGCGTGCCCTCCATTCCAAACATACCTTCGCGGTGTACGTGAGATTCCCACACTTTGTGTCTCTTTACAATTTTAACTCGCTCTGCAAACTATCTCCAATTGGATACAAACAAACCTTGAAGGATCTCCTTTCTTCCAATGAAAGATGTTACATTTTTTCACATTAACAGAGATCATAGTCAGTCTCCAATTCCCCTTTTTCCCCTATTTTTCCAAATCGCCTATAATCCCTATATTGAAGAATTTCCTCTATTTTTCCCAAATACCCCCCCCCCTTCCTTGAAGCTACGGTTAATTTTTGAAGAATGATGAGTAACTCAGAGAAAATACGATTCAAAGAAAAAAGACCATAACAAATTGTCGACGATTTGGGCAAAAAATATAGAAGAAAGAAAATCTGACATGATTGATTTAACAGTGTCGCGAAAGTGAACAAAAAATATATCTCACGCTTAACTGAGATACTTCAGTTCTTATACCATTTGAATTATAAATAAAATTTATATTATTTTCCTCTCTAAAAAAGGTCATCATTAATGTTGAAAATCTGGTTGGCTTTTCATTATTGCAACAAATTTTAGAAGAGAAAGCGAAGCATAAATAATTTAAAAAAATCATTGAGGTCATAATTGTTTATTCAAGTGTAGTTATTTGCATATTTATTCTTTCTTCCGCTTTAGGCAAAAATCGTAATTTTCATTTAATTTTCATTTACCGAAGCTCATTTTATCCTTGAAAGGTTCTTTACAATTATAATCGTTACGTTTTTATGGAAATCATTTTATTCAGAAATAATACGGACATTTATTTTCAGTTAGTCATTTTTGGAATTAAACAATTTGCCAAATAATATTTAACAAAAACATGATAATTGGAATTGTAAAGAACCTTTCAAGGAATAGAATGAGCTTTTGTTAATTAAAATTGAATACAAATTACGAATTTCGCCTAAAACGGAAGAAAAAATACATATTTGCAAATAACTAC
Organism: Andricus grossulariae; assembly: GCA_011634705.1. Lineage (NCBI taxonomy): Eukaryota > Metazoa > Arthropoda > Insecta > Hymenoptera > Cynipidae > Andricus > Andricus grossulariae. The sequence continues at coordinate 7,555 of JAABKJ010000062.1, forward strand.
ATTTCAATAAACAATGATGACTAACTTGTTTTTTATTTTTATGCATAGGTAAATAATAAAACCTCATGTGAATTGAGAAACATATGTGCTTTTTAAATACTCTCTCGTGGTTAAATTAAAACTTTTAACTTGTTTAATAATTTATTATTAATATTATACATTTTTATGCCAGTTCTTTTCGAGAGAAATTTGTAATTGTTTAAAAGAATTTTCATGTAAAATCAGAAAGTTTAAAAGAAAACTTAAAATTTCGATTTTGTTAACATTTCTTTACCAAAAATTGATATTTTAAAAACGAAAATCATTACAGTTCGAACAGAATTTGCAATTTTTGAACACTTCCAGGTTATATTAAAGTTCTTCACACGAAATAGGTTATTTTCAATAAAAAATATTAAATTTCGAAGGAGATTTAAAATTATTAGTTTGCAAAATGTATTTACAGTTTTTCGACCACTTTAGGTTATGTTGGTGCTCTTCACTTAAAATCATCACGTTTAAATGCAATGAATTTGGTTAGGAATAAAAAATGTACAAACTTAAATAATTTCGGATTGGGTGAGTGTTTTTTGTCGGAAATTAAAATTTTTAATGAAAAATCATTAGATTCCAAAGCAGATTCAAAGGTTTTGAACAATTTTAGGTTATGTTGTCGTTTTACATTAAAAATTGTTTTCTTTTTTCCAACAAAAATCATTATAATTTGAACACGATTTAGAATTCGTTAACCATTTGGGATTAGGTTAGTGTTTTTCGTCGGAAATTAGTATTTTTTTTTTTAATTATATTTCAAACATTCCAAAGAAGATTCGCAACTTTTGAACAATTTTAGGTTATTTCTTCGGTTGACGCCGGAAATCATTTTTTTTTTTTCAATAAAAAATCATTAGTTTGCAAAGAAGGTTAAACATTGTTGTACTTTTAGGTAGTGGGTTTCATCGGAAATATCGATAAAGATTTCAAAGAAGATTGACCATTTTTGAACAATTTAAGGTTATGTTCTTCACCGAAAATTGGTTATTTAAAACAAAAATCTTTAAAGTTCAAATACGATTTAGAATTCGAAATAATTTTTGGTTAGGTTTTGTTATTGTTTTTGTCGGAAATTAGTATTTTTCTATTTAAAGAAAAAATCAGACTTTTCTGATTATCATTCAGTCATTAAATTCACCATTTTTGTTTTTGTCCGCATTTTGTACCGGAATCCGGTACTTTTAATAAAAAATCATTGGATTTAAAAAAAGATAAATAATTTTTGAACAATTTTAGGTTATGCTTGCGTTTTTAAAAGAAAATTGATTCTTTTTAATTATTTTTCGTGAAGTTAAGTTAGTGTTTTTCATCCAAAATTGCGACTGTTAATGAAAAATCATTTTATTTCAAAGAATATTTACAATACTCCAGAAATCATAGCGATGTTTACAGAAAATCGGTTATTTAAAAAAACAAAATTATTTGACTTCTGAAACTGGTCTTACAATTGGGTATTATGAAATACAACAATTTTGTACTAATATTAATTTTATATTTGAAATTAAAAATTGCATGGGACAAAAACAATCGCACTTGTGTTTGTTTCCTAGTATAATAAAATTTGTTTTTCCTTATAAAGGTGTTGCATCTATTAATTTTTGTTCATAAGGCTGGTATTTTTGAATGAAAAGAATCTTCTGTTTTTGTACATTCTTTTTCGAAGAAAAATTGTACCATTTTTCCTGCAACTGAACTGATGAACCACTGTGATCCCTGCTTCAAATCAAAGTATATATAAAACTGTATTACGTTATACAGATCGATAGCATTTATTTATTCTCTCACAAATGTTTTATATTTATTTCAAATAAAGTTGTATATGTGCCAAAGTAAAGAGATGCAAATATATCACTTTTTTATATCACTTTTCGTAATTTTTTTTCAGAAAATTATAAAGCTTTGGATTCTTGAAAGAGCAAACACTTTTACATCTATACTAAAAATAGTTCTGCCGCTAAAGAATTTCAGGTCACGAAGTGCATCAAAGAAACTTGCTAAAGTGCGACATAGTTAAGAAGTTAGAAAGAGAATGGTTAAGTTCTGTTAGTAGAAAAAGCTTTTTCTTAGCGGCGGACTACATACGCTTCGATGGCGTCGAGAACTCGGAAAGCACTTTTTCCAAGGTATACTCAATGTTTGAACAATCTAAACGAGTCCATAGAGAAAAAGTAGCTCGAAATGTAAAAAGGGGTCACTTTTTTGATAATTAAAAACAAAGAAGTCAAAAATTAATCAATTAAATCTATGTTTATTAACAACTTTCATGATTGATATTATCGACAGATATTCAATTGAAATGCATGTTGAGGCTTTCGATATTTTTGAATTTAATTGTATTTTAATTTTATTAGAATAAACACAGAGTTAACGATTATTTAAATAATCAATTATTGATTATACTTCATCATCACATAGTTACTGACATTTGTATCAAAATTTTAATAGACAAATTCATATCCATTATGCGTCATATTTGTACAAAAATCCTGTCATATCCAGAATAATATTCTAAAATTGAACACAAAATCGTAGACAGGCTGATTATGGTCTAATTATCTCTGAATTGAATCAGAATTTCTAATTACCTTTTGTACAGATCAATTCGTTTTTTCATTACGAATCAAACGATATAGAAAAATCATTTTTCATAAATTAGAAGACAAACACGCCCGTCGCTCATTATTATTTTTTTGTATTGCACAATTTTTAAGTTGGAAATATAAAATTAATAGTAGTTTAAAATTTTTTTATTTTATATTATCTATCATCTAAAATAATAGAAAAGAAAAGCAAGAACAATCTTAAGGATAATTGTGGAAAATTAATATCTCTTCGGAATTTGTGTATAATATTTTTGTATAGACAATTAAAGCGTTGCATTTTTGTTCCAAAATACCAATTTCCAGCAAAAACCCTAACATAATCTGTAGTTGTTCCAAATCGTGAGTCTTAATTTTAAAGTAATATTGTTTTTGTTTTGATTTAACCGTGTAAGAATCTGTTTGGCCTCGGAAAATTATTATAAAAAAATTTTGAGCTGAAATTTCCTGTTTAGATTATATTAGATTAGGGTCAATCTTTAGTGCAAAAAACTCAACAAATTTCAAAAATGTTTAAATTCTTACTAAAGTTTCAAAAAATCATTATTTATCATATTTTAATAAACTTTAATAATAATGATAAATTTTGAATTTTTTAGATCATGTAGTGAGTGCAATCATTATTTCACTTAACTTCAAAATGAGCCAAAGAATTTAAATTTTTTTAAATTATTTAGAGAGCTATTCCAATTTGTCGAAAATATTGAAATTTTATTTAGAATTCCTGGTTTAAATTTTAATAACTGACCCAATAGCCTACGAATGTTCGACAAGCAAAACTATAAAGTATAACGTTTATTAATTTCAAAGTTTAAAAAAAAAACGCGGTAAATTTCTTTTAAATTTGTTATTGGATTTGTAGATGAGAAAAAAATTAAAATTATAATTAAATTGGACATCTTTCGATCCCTGAGAATTGCTATCTGCACGCATTTCTGACCTAAAACTTTATATTTCATAAAAAGTTATAAAAATTAAGTAGACTTCACCGTGAATATGATGAAATTATATATTTTTCAAAGTTTTTCTCTCACACTGTATTTTCTAGGTGAATTGAAAGACATAAACAATTACTTTCATAAATAACTTTCAGGTTTACTTTATTTGAGTCTATTACTATGTTTCAACTAGTTTATTCAGTAACCTGAATTTTCGCTTCAACATAAAAATGAGTTAAAAACCTTTTTATTTTAAAAGAACTGAAGAAACTTTTCACATTACTTTCAGATTTTTTAACTGAATTAGTAGAGAGAAAAAAGTATTTCTTCAGATATCGACTTAATTAAAACTTTAAAAAATCTCTTTGGCCTCTGAAAATTATCATCAAAAGTTTTTGAGCTGAAACTTGATTGTTTTTAAAAATCTATAAGAATTGAGAAGGCTCAATCGATAAAATGTTAAAATATTATATCTTTAACATTAAAACTATTTACGTATACATTATAGGTTAATTTAAATATTGAAAGTGTAGTTTTTAATTTTAATCGAGTATTTGAAAAAATATCTAAACTAGGTTTGATTGATTGGATTCTTTGTTATGTTTCTTGAACTGAACACATTACCTTTTTGTATTTCAAATTATTTGTTCGATTGATTATTATTACTGAATATATTATTTAGATAACTTTAAATTTCTCATTAAACTGAAGTTTGCAGACTTTTTTTTTAAACGGCAAAAAACATTGAGCTTCATCCAATCACAAACACTGGTTTCCTGACAACAATAGTTTCGAGATATTAATCGAAAATGACGTCAAAAGCTTTTTAATAATTGCAAAATGTAGGTAGAGCCTTTCTTCAAAAGTATGACAATATATATTTTATACAAAGAACCACCGTCAAACGGGGTCATTTCGGACATTTGAGGTAAATTCGAACATTTCTAATTTGATAGTTTAAATTACTTAATGTGGGTGGTTTTAACCAAAATCTGGAACCAGTTAAGGCTTGAACTGATTTCGGATTCTTGGAACAGTTTTGAGTAATTTGTCCTATCAATTTAAGGAATTCAGGGATGTCCGAATTTACCCCACATGTCCGAAATTACCCCGTTTGTAGGTACTAGAATAATTGAGACATTGCTTGTCTTTTTGAAACAGGTTTCGAAAGCTTTTTATTCACGTATTATCCTTCCTCTCGTAGTTACGTTATTTACGAATGCATCTTATTTGTTTCCTAGGACGTTTACATCCGTTTATGACAGTAAGTACACTGAGCTATTAGGTTATTATCGCCCGTTTGGTACGTTGCGAGAGCTTGCGGTTTCTTGCTTAAGTGTCTCGTTTGAACTAAAAGCGAGCTAAAGGTTTCCTTCCTGCGCGATATGTTAGCTAATACAAACCAATAAAGACATATGACAAGAAAAAATTACAAATAATACAGTAGATGAGGGAAAGGGAAATCACTTCATAATTTTGTATATTTGAATAATTTAATATTGAGAGTGATATTACCACTTCCGTAATTTGGATGCGATATCAACACTTTGTGATTTTACAAGTATTCATCAAACTACCACCACATAATTAAATAATTTTCTTCACTTTAAACTCACAACTAATAAAAATAGTTTATAAAGCTTGTACACCTAATAAATTACATATCAGTCAGTTATATTTCCATGTAATCTAAATAATAATCATCAGTAGAAGCAGTGAAACGAGGCATGTTATTTAATCAGCAGGAAATTGCGTTGAATTTAATCTTGAGGTAAAAAACAAGAGAGAAGGATATATATTATAGTTGGTGATGATTTCGATCGAGGGAGTCAGATTGAGGGAAGTTGAATCGACCCTGAGGTCGATCCTTTCGACGTTGATTTGATCCCAGGTGTTGTCCGGTAATTAATCGAAGGTTGAGGGTTCGTGGTCAGGCGGCGAAAGTAAAAACCTGAAAGGAAGCCCAGGAGACAGGACCCGCGGGCGTTACGAGTCCCGACCGACACAGGAACATGGTACTCATTCAATTATGACGCTGACACCAACCACATCGATCTTACAGCCGGCGCTATGTTACTCTGTGCTTTTTAGCTCTATCGCCTCTTCCTCCCTCTTCCGGAAGTAAACTGTCTTCTTTCATTTTTCACCCATTCATAAACAACATTGCTCGAATTATAAAACCAAAAAGAGAAGTCAATTTTTTAGCAGGATTGCCATAAAAAATTGTAGGAATGCTTAAACCGTGCAATATAAAAACGTCATTCACAAATCCCTTTGATCCATGGTACCACGATCATGCTTTCTAGTTTGAAAATAAAATCATTCTAGATAATTTAGATAGAATCAAAAAGTACAAAAAACGTTAAGTCATTGAAATGGAACGTATAATCATAACGGAAGGCGGACATAAGAAATCTTTCGGAATTCTACCTTGCATTACTGAAAAAAAACAACTATCCCAATGTACACACCAAAAAATTAATTAATCGTTTGAAAATTCAATTAAAAAGTTTAAAAAGTGAGAAAAAATTAAAATTCCATTACGGTATACAGTCAGGCTACCCCTGCCACTTTTTAAGACATTTTTTATCCCTTTTTTAAGATAAAGTCACTATAGTTACTTCGTAAAATAAAAATATCATTCTATTCCCTTCTTTCAATAAATTAAAACAGAGAACCCAAGGATTTCCGAATTTTATTACATTTTCTTTTAATTCCTCTAAATCCTTTTAAAATTTCCCTGAAGTTCACTGAATTCAATGGACTTTTTTTGGATTTTCAACTTTTTTAATTCACCCTGAAGACTTTTAAATTCACCTTGAATTTTTATGGATTTTATCAGAATCTTATTCACTAATTCTGTTTACTCCCATTTATCTAAATTCAATGGAATTTTGTTGGATTTCAAACATGTTGTTCTAGCCCCATGAATTATTTTTCATTTTTATCTTGATATCACTTAAATTTCACTTAAATAAACGAAATATTTTGATTTTTCGCATTTTTTTCACTTCTTTTGAATTCATTTGGAATTCTTATCAATTTATCCTGAATTCTTTTTATTTCTTTTTCATTCTTTCGAATCTGTTCAATTTACTCTGCATTTTTGGAATTCATATGAATTCTTTTAAATTTACTCAATTCTACTGAATTAATTGAATTTTGTTTGTAGTTTTTTTTTTAAATTGACTCTGAAGCCTTTTAGATTTAGCTTGATTTTCTAGTCAATTCGTCAAATTCTTTTGAAATCCCTTGAATTTTCTTAATTAGTTCCACTAAACTTAATGAATTCAATACATGTTTTTAATATTTTTTTATTGATTTCAATTAACTGGAATTTTTTCAATTCACCTTGAATTTTCATAAATTTCATCGAATTCTTCTAATTTTTGTTGAATTTCTCTATAAATTCACTCGAATTTTATTTAATTCTTTGTTTTTTTTTAATTCACTGAAATTAGCTACATTTTGTAAAACTATCTTTTCTTTCAAATTCTTGTGAATTTTATCAAATAATTATCTTCAATTCTCATGAGATCTTCTAAACTGACTCCAATTTTTACCCTGAAGTTTAAAAAAATGTAATTCTCATAAAAATGTAATTCTTTGGAATTCTCTTGATTTTTTTTACTCTCTCTGAATTCCTCTGAATTCACTTGAATTCTTAGGCATTTAATCAAATTCTTTTTAATTCCCTTTAATTCTTCTAAATTCATTCTAATTTTACTGAAATCTGTGAAATATTTTGATTTTGTAACTTTTTTCAACTCACTTGAATATTTTTGAATTTCATCGAATTCTTCTCATTTCCCTTAAATTCCTCTAAATTCAATCGAATTTTAATAATTCTGTTTAATTTGATTTATAGTTTTTAAATGTATTCTGAATTTGTTACGATTCCCCTGGCATTCTCACCAATTTCATTGAATTCTTTTGAATTTTTTCTAATTAAAAATAACATTTGTCACATTTGGTCACTTTTTCGGTTTAATAGGTTTAGCATCGCACCGAAAACACTTCTTAGTGAGATGGGGACCCAAATAAAATAAAGGGAACAACATTCAAATAAATTAAAGTAAAAATTTTACAAGGTGTGTTCAGGAAAAGTGCCAATGGACTATAGAAAAATAGGTGCAATAAAAAATAATAAATCAATAAAACAGCGCAAAAGATTTTAATGTTTACAATTAATTAAAAAAGTAATTGCGAATCTACTGCAAATGCTCAAGGGTGGTACCTCTAGTATATAATTATATCATCATTAAAAAAGTTTGAAGAAATTGTGAATTGTATAATATACCAAATTTAGGGAATAATTCAAAAACAAGTTTCCATTTTTTATTTTTATGTTTCGCTTTTGTACTGGTTCTTATGCTGATTTCGGCAAAAGCAATACATGTAAATCATTATTCTATAAGTAAACACGCGTGTAGTGCAATACTATTTTAGGTTGATATAATGGCATTAACTTAAAAGGTTTCAAATTTACGTCGTTAGGCGCTAATCATCATTATAATTTAGAAAATACTTTTCAAGGAAAAAAAGTTTACTGAAAAAGAAATAGTATGTAACTTTCTAAAATAAATCACTGAAGAGAGCCCATATATGGAGCTGAAATGTCTGTTTGAAATTTAAATCTTCTTCGTCATTTATGGACGCTAAAGCCACAAAATCAATAACTTGTATTAAAGGGAAGTTCATAAATTATGTAAGCTTTCTGGGAGATAAAATATTTATTTGGTATACGATGTGAAGCGTGGATACGTTATTACACAACGTTAATGCCGATTAAAACAATCGGTAGGATATAAAAAATCGATATGCAAGGAATTTGGAAGGGTAAAATGTAGCATGCTCATGACGTTGTCGATACAAATTTCGTCCTCTCTGCCTATAGTTTTTGCCGGCGTGTTTACGCTTCATCCTGCTAAATTGAATTTTGTCCTGGGGCAAAAGAGGGAATGGAACTGGGATCGCGTTTGTTTACCCGAAAACAGATGGCGCGACCGAGAAGCGCCCGGGGATGTAGCGAAAAGAGGGGCGATCCTAATCCTTTCGATGTGGGATCAGAAAAAGTATGCGAACCGCTTCAACAATCTCACCTGGTACTGACCTTAATGGACCATATTCTTTCAGCCAATTTCGATTCATAACTTCATTCATCAAAATTGTTATCTTTTAGCTACATCAACAAAAAATAAAATTTCCATTCGGATTTGGACAATCACTGCTACCGAGACTCGAACTTCGTCAAGCCCTACTATTTTTATTGTACATAAGACAAGTTCGTATTTGTTTATTTACGAATATTCGTTTAAAAAATAGCCCTTCCAAAAAGATGAAAACCGGGGTGTTTTCGCGTCATTCTGCCGAGGCTTGGTAATAATTGACTATGAAAAACTAAAAATGTAGTAGTTTTGAACTAATATTGCTAGGAGCCCGATTGATGGAAGTGTGTGCGAGGTCACAACAGAATGGTATTGTTAAATGCTCAACCTATATTCAGAAGCTTTAAACGGGTCTGTTATTTGTAATAGTTTGTAGTAGTTAATTATTACTCTATTATATCCACTCAGGCCGAAACCCTCATTTTGCCAATACTTCTTAATATCAATATTACCAGCCATAATAATATAATTTCATATCTATTCCATTATTGAAGTTCTGCAAACAGATGGAAATTTGCATAAAATGTTGTCCTTTTTCTATGCAATCGAGTGAGCAGAGCCCTCTGTTTCAATACGCGAATTCTATCATCCGTCGATGATGTGCGACAAGCGTCGAGCTGACACATTTGAATATTTCGAAATATCCGAAAATGTCGCGAATGAAACAAGAGGCGCGGAATTTGGAAAAGCCGCGGGATACAAAGCGGAATGTAGTCACATCTGCAGCTTTTCTCATGCGGCGGTTCTCAGTTTACATTGCGCGTCGGAGTGGGACGGAAAATCACGATTGCTCCCGGGTACTCACATATAACTAGGAGACAGAGGGACAAAGACAGAGAGATAGGTACATATACATTAGTATTACACGCATATGTTACAGGGTAGTTATAAGCCTTCACCCTCTCGACATTGGTCCATCGTGGAATACATATGCACAACCACTTATTGATGTCGTTTAGTTCCACCCAGAGGCTCGCCATAAATAATAAATAATTTTATAATTACAATTGAGGCATGACCAGTACGTCTAAAAATGTATTCGATAATAATAAGTCAATAATAACCAATAATCAGCGATGAATAATAGGCTGCTATTTCACATTTTTATTATTTGGAATATTCACCTGTTGGAGTTGTCTTTTAATGCAATAGGAACGTACAAATTGTGAGGACAATTCTAATCTCAGAAAAACAAAATTCTATTTTGCAAGTCATATTAAAAAGATATAAAGCGGAACGTACAAATTTAAAGATTGTATAAAGTTTTCGTGTTCCCAATACCTTTTAATTTGCACTCTCAGAAATAGTCTTATTATTTGGATACATCGATCTTAATTTTTCTAAAAACTTTTTCTAAAAAAGGCAGGTGTCTTTTTAATAAAATATTTTTAATTGATCGCAGAATTTGAGAAGGTTCTGTACATTTTAAAATGTTTTTGAACACTTTCCACTATTATAATACATAATTGAAACGAATTTCACATTTATGTATGAATGCGCGTTTACCTGTAGTTACTCACAGACTATGCATACATGCAAGCATCATTTAATGACTGTTTCAGTCACAACCCTTGCATTCGAATGAGGGAACAAGAGGCTTGGTGATCGGTGCTAAATGCATGTAGGGACGTTATATCAAATGGGTGTTTATACTGTGAACGAATACCCCTACATTGTAGTATCGCATATATCTTCGCAAGTCAACCGTCCACTCAATGTAACCCTCGTTACATACGCGACCAGATACGCTATTGGATGAAAATGAGCGTTTGCCCGTTGGTTTCCCTCCACGTAGAAACCCTACACAAAGCATCGTACACGTATGATGTCCGATCATTTCTCTAGTTAGATCCAACTAACTTACCATTTGATTCGAGATGTAGGTTTGTAAAATGAAAAGCGCATGTATGTTCGCAATGTTCTGAATTTTCTAAAACATTCGAGAAACAAAAGTTATGACGCGCCACATTAAAATTAATTTACAAACATTTTTTTCTTCCTGGACAGTCTGAAAATCACCAAACCCTCTCAGAGTTTTTCTGAACGTTTAATTGCATCAACCTTCCATTACATATGTTTCGTAAAATTTATGACAGAAAGTTCTAACCTAGTTGACGTTTTGAATTTTAGTTTGGTTCCATTTTATGGGTCTATAGACGAATGTGAGTTACGAACTGAATTCGTGGTCGAGGAAGAGGGAAAGTGCCAACATTTATTCACAGAGGGAAATGAGCAATTTCGGAGATTTACAGACAAATTTGTGCAACCTAATTTAAATTAATTCGGATGATCCTCCCTTTCAATTCTATTACACTTTTCCGTCTGCCATCATCCAAAGTTTACTTTTTCTAACCTGCAAGTAATAATCTTCAGTATATAAAATCTAACTTTCTTTTCATGGCTTGTAACTCATACGTAAAAAAGTCTAATATAACATCTGATTATAATCTAGTTTGTACAGACCTGAACCAGTTGTGCGCTGTAATATTGAAGTCCAATTACTCGCTTAATGCGAATCCAGACACAACTTTATGGTTAGACTGCTCAGAATCAGGTGTACCTGTTATATACGATACAGCTCATCGTCTTATTTTATCCGGCGACTTTGTTTATAGCATTTATGGTTATTTACGATTTAAAGTACTCGACCTCAGCTATATAGGAGGCGTAAGATAAAAATATTTGCCTCTGCTGCTGAATGGATCTTCTTAGAACCGGATGATCTATTATTTGCCAATTAAAATTAAAGCAGGTTCCTCTTCAAACAGTCTGAAACTGATTTCAATCAATTTTTCAGTTTAATTCAAATTTAAAAATCATTTTCTATAAACTGAACATTTCTATAAACGGAACACTACAATTTCTAATTAGGTTTTCAAACATAGTCTGATAACAATATGGAGAAAATTTGCAGTGTTAGGAGATGGAGCACGTATCGATATTCATTTTGCATCTTCGTATAGAAGCTCCAGGCAGCACCTTCTGGCCCGGTTAATAATTCAATTCCTTCCACGTTGGTAACTCTCCTCGGTTGAGCCGCGGGTCTCGTGTCTCCTAAGGTACATCGATTTCCTCATACCTCCGTCCACATTCGCATACACCTCAGACAAAGAGACCTAGATAGACGGAAGCCTGCCCCGTACACGCGGAATAGCGCACGCGGAAGGAATGGAAACGCTGCCGGCGGCCATTTTGTAAGCTCTTCCCGGAGGAATCGATGTGACGTCGCCCCAGGGGCGCTTGCGCTGCAGGCAACCCTCCGTTCGTCCCTCGAATTCTCCTCTTCACCCCTTCCCCAACCTCTTTCTCCTCATCCTCTTCCGATCAATTCTAACCTCCAGCTACCACCACCAACGCACTGGCGTGCCACCGTAATTTTTCCTCTGGATACAAGCTCGAAAAGGCCTCCTTCCACCAATTCGATTCAATTTTATAAATAAACAAACACCAATCTCCTATAATACAACAGTCTCTTAATGTGTTATAACCGCCCCTAACTAAAGACCATTTCCAGTAGATAAATAAACATTCACTTTTAATTTAGTAAGAAAACCCCTGGCGATAGGAAGTACCCCATAAATCCCATCTAGTATAAATCACATCTGTATATCTATTCCTTCTCTTGAGTACATCCGCAACATTCTCTTTGAAACATCGCCAGCACAATGTTCTCAATACCTAATTAACGTCAGTCCATGCATGCTAAAAAATAAGACTCTTTCGTGATCGGCGATATATTTTCAAATTACGACTCCTCCGATCTCGCGTCGTAATAACAAATCCGTGATCGTTTGTCGGAGGAGTGGGTTAGGGAGATGAGGCAAAGGGGTGGGTAGTGCATCTGCATTTTCGTCTTTGGTGAAGGGCAACGAAAATTTATAACATCGGTAATCGTAGCAGGGCGGGCACGCACCTGGGTACTAGGGTACTGGCACGTTATTATGATTAGCTACTTTCGTCTGGCCGAGTGCTGGAGATTCCGATGGGATACGCGATACGCGATGCACACCTCGGATTACAGTTGAGATGATCTTCATGTGGATGCCCCAGGCCGTCGTCAGGTACCTACCCTACCCACCTCCTACCAAGACATACTTCATTTATTATGACTGTGATCATCGATTATGCACCGACATCTTTCTCTCTTTTTCTCTCCTCCGCTCTCCCCAACCTCCTCCCCTTGTATACGGACCTCTGCATCGTCTTCTGCGTCTCTTCTTCTTTTGTTTTTTTTTTCTTCTTCTTTTTCCTGCTTCTCTTACTGGTATATACTCGCGTTATATTCTCTGCCGAAGTTGGCGAGGTGGATTACGCTCTGGGGAAAGAACGAAGAATGCTGCCGGGTCTGATGAGGGTGTCTGGAAAGATCCGTTGCGAATTTTCAAAAGGGCTCGTCCTGTCTCTCTTTCGCTCCACACTCCAATCTTTCTCTTTCCTGCCTCTTCTTTATTTTTTCTCGTACTTCTTTTGGAATGCTTCCAGCATGTTTTACATACTGGACGCGCGTAGAGTGCCGCCGGGATAACGATCTAGATTTTCGGCGATGGCCGCTCACGAATTATCGTTTTTGCGTGCTATATGCCGCGTAAGGATCATCATCAACCTGATCGCAGTGACTGATATTGTCTTCTATCCCCCTGCTTCCCTTGGCAGGTTTGAAAAATAGAGTTTCTAATAAAACCTCGAAAAACCCAAAAGACGTAGAGAGGTGGTTCCTGTTCAGAGAATTATTAGTTAGGTTTTGTCCATTGAACATATGAACTTTATAAATTGTTCGTAGTCTTTAATGAGATATTCAGAGGAAGAAATCAGAAGGAGTAGCTACAGTCGCGCAGCTAGTATGTTTGTTAAATTTGTTTTAGCCCGAAAAGTCTTGACGACTCCCCTAAGGGTGAGAAACGTTTCTAGCTCCTGGTGATTGGAAGTCACCCCTCAGGCAGAGAGGAAGCAGGACTTGAGCGCGTGCGCGGAAGCTGCGATCCCCTATGCTTTAGGGTTAGCTGCGGTCCTCCCTGCGGCCAAACAACCTAGGATGACACGCCCCGGGCTACCAGATCAATAAGATACCTTATACTATACCTACGCATCTACCTACCAACCTACCTGACTTTCCGCCTCTCTACATCTTTGGTTACGCCCTGTAACACATTTCAAAATCAAAATACTGTCGACCTCCCATAGAAGAGAAAAAAATAGGCGTTGCTACTGTTGACCTTTTCCCAAATAGATCGTCTCATATGGCTTTAAAGGCCTTGGGAATTCCCTACGTACCCATAGGTATAGCTTAGAGTTTAGAGTTTAGAGTTTCAGGCAACCGTCAACCGGGGCTATTATGATACATTTTGGGGTAAATAAGGGACAACATGCTCTATATTAAGTCCGTGGAATTTTACTCTTGGTCGAGTACTAAGCTCCGGCATTTTTTGCCGTATTTTAATTTTGTAATCCGGCATTTTTTGCCGGATTTCAATTTTCTAGTACGGAAAATTTTGACATCAACGAAATTTCTTTTCGCATTTCCATTTTTTTGTCAGTTGCTTTAAAAAATATTGAAAACTTTATCGGTTAACGTCACGTGATCTATACAATTAAAAATGATATAAAATAAAATAAAAATGACACAATAAGTTTTAAGTTTTACAATTGAAAACTTGATTTTTGATCTTCAAATTTTCCAAAAAGAGGTTCGAGATGTGACAGATCAATCTTTTATGATCAGTCACTAACACGCGTATTTTTTAAAGGGAGACTTGGAAAAGGGGTTTCATATGTGACAGATCACTCTTTTGTGATCAGTCACTAACTCGCGTATTTTTTAAAGGGAGACTTGTAAAAGGGGTTCGAGATGTGACGGATTACTCTTTTGTGACCAGTCACTAACACGGGTATTTTTTAAAGGGAGACTTGGGAAAGGGGTTCGAGATGTGGCAGATCACTATTCTGTGACCAGTCACCAAAACGCGTATTTTTTAAAGGGAGACTTGGAAAAGGGCTTCGAAATGTGACAGATCACTCTTCTGTGACCAGTCACTGACAAGTATTTATGTGAAGGAAGAGCTAGAAAAGGTTTGAGATATGATAGATTACGAGACTCTAACCAATAAAGTTTTGAATATTTTTCAAAGCACTACTTACTGCCAAAACTTTGAAATGCGAAAAAAATGTCGTTGATGTCAAAAGCTTCCGTACTAGAAAATTCAAGTCCGGCAAAATATGCCGTACTAGATAATTTAAATCCGGCAAGAAATGCTGGACTACAAAATTAAAATATGGCAAAAAATGCCGGTTCGAGATGTGACAGATCGCTCTTTTGTGACCAGTCGACACTAACACGCGTATTTTTTTAAAGGCAGACTTGGAGAAGGGGTTCGAGATGTGACAGATTACTCTTCTGTGAGCAGTGACTGACAAGTATTTTCTTGAAGGGAGAGGTAGATAAGGTTTCGAGATATGATAGATTACGAGACTCTAACCAATAAAGTTTTCCATATTTTTTAAAGCAATGCTTACTGCCAGAAAGTTGAAATGCGAAAAAAATGTTGCTGATATCAAAAATTTCCGTACTAGAAAATTCAAGTCCGGCAAAATATGCCGTACTAGAAAATTAAAATACGGCAAAAAATGCCGTGCTACACAATTAAAATACGGCAAAAAATGCGTTTACTTTTTTTGAATGGGGCTTTTTTGTACATCTTATAGATATTATTGGTAGGATATACAGCAAAAGCACACACATAAAATGTTCTATGGAGTAATACCCTAAGGTTATAATAGCTCCAGCAGAATATCAAAATAGCCTCCATTGACGGCATGACAAAACGATAGCACAGATTTGGACAAATTTAAGAACTGTTTTAAACATCTTTATTCTCATCTAACACATATGTGTTGAAAAAGCAGAAAAATTACATCAGGATAGGCATTTAGAGTTACCAATTACGTTTTGAAGTTTCCCATGTTATTAACAAATGTAATTCATTTTTCATATACTGTAAGGGCCATAATTTTGGAATTTTTCGTCAATTTACTTTGCGCATTATAATTTTTACAAACTAACAAAAGTTATGATGCCTTTACTGAACCTTAGATTTATAGGTTAAAAATAAATTATCCCATTTTGAAAGTTTTTCTCGATTTTCACCATTGAAACATTATGGGCCATTTAAAAATGATATTAGAAACTTTAATAAATTTCATCTGGTTGGGCTAAGGATTGGTATAGGAAGCGCAACTTTTTTGACGTGAGTTTTTACCCCATCATTTTGAACTTGAATTTTGTATCACCGTAATATTAGCCATATTTTACAGGCCAGATCAGTAGCTGGAATTCCAAAAATTGCGGGGAAAGGCCCTCGCATGTCTCTTCTTGAAATTAGATTTCGGTTGAATTATCCCACTTTTATATATATGTTGCAAGAACTACACAATGTATCCAATTGGGACAATTTAACGAAAAATGAATACTTTTTTGACTATAGTTGAATAAAAAATTGTAATATACTTTCTAATTGGAAGTTCCTATATAAAAATAAAATGAAAATTCACAACATAAAATATATAAATCAATAGAAAAAAATATATACTTGATAATTTGATGGCAAAATACGTACAACATACATCAATATCTTGGTTTTGCTTCATTTGTAAAAAAAATTGTGTCTAAGTCAATTAAAACGGTTAATTAAAGTGTTATCCTAAATAATTTTAGTAAAATTGGGTACATTTATTAATGTGTGCAGCTAATTAAAAAAATTTGGAACTTATATTTCGTGTGTCATTGCAATCCAAAATTATGAAGTAAATATATTTTAGCATTTGAGTTATTTTGGCATTCTAAGCATCTTTTCAGTCGCTCTAAATTTACACCTTAAAAATCGAGCAATTAACTTTAGTGCCTTAATTTGTTTATAATTTTACATCATAAACAGAAATATGTTTATCAACAATGTGTCAATTTTTGTAAATAAGAGTGCACCCTATTTTCCGGTCCGCTGCATTCGCCTCATCTTCCCTATACTTCTGTATTTTTAAAATCAATAATAAATAACTAAATCAATAGCTAAAATGATTCCAGAAACAAAAAGAGAGATAGAAAAGGAACTGTTCTGGGAATCTCTAGAACCTTGGTAATTCCTTTTCTCAAAGGATGCCTTCTTTAATGGTTCAAAAAACACACAAAGCAATCAAGTGAAGACGTAAGGATAAGGACTATTTGCGAATACTCGAACGAGAAGTTCCAATTTAGCGATGATAATCCCATGATAGTAAGTCTTAACGGAGATGTATAAAATTACGTTTCTTCGTTTGCGAATTATCGTTTCCTCGAAAGGATTTAAAAGAAACCCCTTTTGCTCGTTTAAAGACAAAACTTTTAACCAACAAGCTCATAGAAACGCGTGGTTGAGTCGTTTGGAACGATACTGAAAATGGTGAGTCTCGTTCAACAATAGGCAGAGGGAACATTTCTAATAACGAGGTCCGAACCAATAACAATAACGAGCGGAAAAGACTCGTACCTGATTCCTTCCTGCAGCGATGATATGAAACGCTTCTCGCGGAGGAACACCAGTTACTCCTCCTATTTTATATAATTCCACTTGAACTTCAAGTTATCGCGAAATGTTTTGTTCAATATAAAAAGGAATGACTTTCAATTTTTGAAATTACGTGCCGTCTGGGTGAAGCTGCAGTTTCTTAATGCTAATTGCGGTTGCCTGTGGTAAGTATCTGAGAGAATATCGCGTTATATAACGAATAGGAAATAAAAAAGTATTCATTTTTTATTTTCTCAGCGGTCGGCTATGCATAAAGCTAGTTTGATAATTAAATGTTGTATATGTTTCTGTTTCCTACACCACGCGTGCGATAGAATTCGCGGAACACATCCTGCGATTTTGCGAAGAGAAAGAGACAACAAGAAGAGGTTATCCTGCAGTCGCCGGGTTCAGTGGCGACCTGCTCGTTAAAAGGCTCCCCTTCCAATTTTGTTAGGTCAATCGCAAATTTTCTTGTAAGCTCGCGTGTACGCCCTGGGCCATCACGATCTGGACTTAACTGCTGCGTTCAAATAACCGATTCGAAAATTCCTCGTAAAAGCAATTTCATCGACGAAATTCTTTTCGCGCCCTTGCACAGGGTACCTTGGTTCACCTTCTCTATTTTGAATAAAGTCACACTTTTTGATTCTGTGCCTCAAGCGAAACGAATCTAAACACGTGGGATTTTGACATCAAAACATTATTATTTAGCACTGCAGAACTCTATTCTATAGAAAAATAGATAATTAGTGATTATGCAGGGAGTTATGCAGTTTAGTATAGGTATAATTAAATAAGATCTCTCTGAAATTACAGATTATCCCAGTTGCGCAGATTTGATAACTTATTGAAGCGGCGATTTTTGGTTAAATTTGTGCCTTCTGTTTCGAAACATTATTGTGATATGAACAGATTTTTCCGTGTTCTTATAGCATTGTGGATATTAGATTCGTATTTGAATGATTTAATGAGTCGTTAACACATCACTGTTTTGATGAAAAGTCGAAGAAGTCGAAGAAGTAGTAAAATTACCTTGTGTTTATAATGTAATCCTGAAGCTATTTTCACAATTAAATAAAGAAGATAAAGGCTAAAGTCAAGTGCGTGTGTAGACGCCTGGTATTAGTTTCTTCTATTACTTTTCCCGGGGGATTCCATACAAGTGTCTGAGGGTTTGCAGGCATAAGGTCCCTATTACCACTAATGTATGTATGTTTAAATACGATCGTTAAAACGTTACATGTGATTATCAGACGTATATTCTTGCGGGTTTCCAACCTACCCTGGAGCAACTTACTCAATTATTTGTATACCACACACATTAGATGTCGAACACTTCGAGAATAGACATAAAAATGTCCAATCAGAAGACACTAAAATACGAAACTTCATTTGGGATCCAAAACTGTGAACTGGGAATCAAAATTCAATTTGAAGAAACAAAAGTTCTATCACTGAAGATCAAAGACTTAAACTGACAAAACCTAAGAAGCATCCAAACTCTTCCAAATTTGATGCCAAGTTTGACTACTAAAAAGGAGTGGCTTATTTTCGGTAGACGATTAGGGATTTCATTGATTCGTTTCTTGTCTAGTCAGCCAATCGAAAATCTGCCCTGGGTCACCACCCCTCGGGGAAGGGTCGTTCACATGGGATGGGTTTTCATGGTGATGAACCCCACTAAAACGCAGAGGGTGGCTTTCATCAGATGGTCGCTACAAACAGAAAGTGTCGATATTTAACAAGTTCCAATCCAAAAGCGATTTACTACTCTCATATCTTTCTACTCTACTTTTGCACTCTTTGAAAAGTATCTCGCTCGAAGATAAACCAATTTTTGGATCACTGAGGCACCAGATTTGAAAGTCCGTTCATCCCCGACGGCTTATCTTCCGCGACCCCATCAAGTTCCTGCATAGTTCGAGTTATCGTTCCATGCTGGAGAGAAGCTCCATCGACAGGCAAAGAGAAGAAATCTGAGTTCGTGCTTTATCTCTGAAGTAAAATCCGCGGAGGTTATCGAGCGGTTATCTAGAAGCGGAGGAGAATTGAACCAATCAGGTGGAAGTCTGGGCGTCTCCAAGGCCCGGAACGGTCCCACAAGTCGAGGCTTCATTGGTCCCCGATAGAGCGTAAAGAACCAACCGGCGAGTAGGCTGGAGTAATCGGGCCTTAAGACCGCTCCCAGTTCCCCCCTTGAATTCCCCGGCACGTCTTTCTGGTAGCTAAGGCCCTGCGGGCGCAGTAACCCTCGAGTCTTCCTGTACGACGGTTAAAACGAACCCATACACAAAGGACGAGATATCGGAAACAATATCCTACGTAACTCGATATATCCTTTGCCCAAGTCGCGATTTTTCCCCGGGGCCTTGTGAGCCTTCGACCCCAGTCGTCTGTCAAGTCAGAATTTGCATAACCATCTTCAAAATCGAAAAAGTGATTGAAGAAAAAACCCTTCCGTCGGGGGGTTTTGTGAGTGCTTGACTCTGAGAAGGATTATAAGGACACTCTTTGGATTATCGCAGTGAGTTTTATCGAAGTATTTCAACTCGTGAGTTTTGTTATTCGAAGTCAAAGCTGAAAGGATTTCGATAGTGATACGTGATCGACAGTGAAGACTCTAGTTTTCGGAGCGGTTTCAGTGTCAAAGTGCGGACATTTCTTGAGAGATGGGTCAACGTGATTCGTAAGTTTCTCGTTTTTCCTGATCATCGATAGGGGATTTGATTTCCTTCAATATTCTTTCAACCAGCCAAATGCCCAACTTGGACTACTACAACACCGCGAGAATGCACCAAATGGTAAACTCTTTTCAAAATATTTGTATTCTTCATGTTTAAATTCATTTCTGCAATTTTGTCTCACGAGGTGTTGCACAATATTGTATAAAATGTATAGTTTTTCTTGAAAATTATAGGGAAGACTTGAAAAGTGCAAGGAGTTCTCTCAGAGTTAGCATTTAGAAAAGTTGAAGTAGTAAGTGCTAGAGCTCTATTTGACCTAAGCGACTGATTCTAATATTCTTGAACGGTGTAAACAGAACAGTATCCGCGGGGCTTGCATAAGTGAAAATAGACACGTTAGCCTTATGGAATATAAATTCGCAATATTGAGTAGTAAATCACCGAGAATTTCTTCGTAGTCGTTCGCGTACAGCAACCGCAGACGCCGTAATGACAGGCTTTAAGCGCAACTCGTAAAATCCTGGCACAATGGAATCATTCTTGCACATTCACCCCTAGGTACACGAGAGATGGGTCTATACAGTGTACAGGTGTGCGTAAGAGTACTTACGAGCAAACGCCTCTTACGCTAAAAGGGAAGTTGATTTCCTTTTTAGACCATTTGAAATGACGAGAAGTCTTAAATAAGAAATGCATACTTTCAGTTTTAATGTGTCTTTAATGGAATACTAAGTTAATTCTAGGTGATGGATAAGAATATTTATTACGTTACTTTTAGTTTCGTCCATAATGGTTGTAAAGTAGTAATAGACGATTATTATGCTGGTGGTTATTTCAAAGTTGAGTTGATTCTGAAACTGTAAAATTGAGAATGAAAATGCCTTTATGTATAGATTGAGCTGTTTGAACGATTCAAACAGATTTTATCAGAGATAAAAGTCCTCAAGTTTGCGCTATTTCATGAGTGAATCAAATCAAAAAGTGGTCAGAAGGATGTTTCTTGACACAATTGGAATTCCCTCTCAAATGTAAGGTTCAAAGGATTTCCATTTGTCTCAAAAAGAAACATTTTGCAGCAGAAATTATCCTGTTGGCGACCTTTGTGACAAACTTCATCTAATCTTGCAGCCAACTAATTCTGTTTGTTTGAAAAAGATTTTCACGTGATTCAAAACAAAACAGGCAAGAGGGACGATGATTTTATTTTAAGACCAATTTTTTTCTGAGTATAATACAATTTTTAGTTATTGATTTTCCATATTTCAAAATTTGAAGGCGTCTCAATGAATATTATTAAATTTTCAATGAATTCAGCTTTAAATATTTCAGTTCAGAAAAGTTTATCTTAATTTGCGAAAATCTGATTTTAGCATTGTTCAATTTTGATGTATCCGTTTGGATATCTAGAATTGTTTTCAATTTTGATGTATCCGTTTGAATGGTTGGAATTGTTTAAGGCTTCTCGTCTGATCATCGAAGTTAAGCAGCCCTTGACTCAGTTATACTCGGATGAAGACCGTCGTACTTAGATGGGGGTGTATTTTTCAACTTTTGAATTACCTTCATTCTGGAACTAATGCTAATAATACTTTTGAAATTCTTTCATTTCCTTTTCCTAAATCCACATAAATTAAAAAAATTTTAAACGCCTAAATTTCAAATTGTACAATTTCTTACAACTATAATTTTGACATTCTTCCTGCAGTATTAACATTCTTAACAACTTTTTTAATCTCGAGTTTTCGAAACTCTTTCTACTGAAAATTCCACAATTCTGAATGCTTTAATTTGAATTAATCAAATTTTCAAGGCTTCCAATTTAAAATCGTTCAGTTTTCAAGGAGTTGAATGTGTACATTTTTAAGACTTCATATCAAATGTTTAATGTTAAATTTTTAAAATTGTGTTATTTGATAGATTTTTAATTTCAATAAAGCCTTAAACATGTAAAAGGGCTTTGAGTTAACAAAACAATGTGTGCAATTGTACAATTGTTCAATCTGTATGTGTCCGCTAAAACACCTGGAATTATTTAAGTATATTTATCAGCTTTTCAGCTGTCTTCATTATCTACCTAATACTGAAACATTAATAAATACTTTGATATTTTTGCCAAGCTTGCATTTCAATCAGTCCAATTTTTAAGGCTTCCTATTTAAAATCATTCAATTTTCAGTAAGTTCGACATTAAATTTTTTATGTTGAAGACTTCATATAAAATATTGAATGTTCATTTTTTTCAATTTGTTCATTTTATAAATATTTAATGCCAACGCCTTTATTAATTAGAAAGGTTTTCAGTTAACAAAACAATATTCACGAAAATTTTCCGTTTAAACATTACTACTTTAATTTCATTTTGAACACTTCAGTTTAAGATAATCAAATTTTGAAGGCTTTCAATTCACCATTTTTGAATTTCTGGAAGTATCACGTTCAAATATTTTAATTTTGAAGATTCCATCTATATTAGATTTTGAATTTGTTTAAAGATTTTTATTTCTACGTTTTGGGATTGTTTTATTTTTAACGATTCATTATTAAAGACTTTTAAACGTTTTACTTTTAAGAGTTTTCAATTTTTTATTCTTTAACTTCGAGTGCTGTAAATTAAAAATTGGTCTCTCGAAATTTGATTTATTGTGAAGTATATAACACTGAAACATATGTAGACCCACTGTAAAAAATACGTTTTCCTACAAAATTAGGTAATTTTTCCACAGAAGATTGGATAAATTTCAGAAAAGTTAAGAAATATTGCCCATAAGTTAAAAGATTAAGCGATTCCCATAGTTTAGTGAATTTCTCTCATTTACATTCCGATTTTCTTCAAAAAGTTGGACGTTGTTCCGATAAATTTAAAGAATTTTTTCAAAGTAAGGGACTTGAGTAAACCTCAAATAATGTGGGGATATTTTTCAATTTTGGTGACTTTTCCCAAAAATTGAAAAAATTTCAGATGAAAATTAAAATACATTTTCTATGACAAGGATATTAAGTTATGATTTATTGATATTTCCGAGTTTCTTATTTATTGACATGTGCAGTAAAATACCTTTAAAAAATTAAAGAATGAAAATACTAATAATAATTATTTTATTTTTTACTTTCAACATAAATTACTGTTTTTATTTTTCAACTAAATTATAGGAGATTGTCTCTAAAATTTTTGGCGAAACTTGCACAATTTGTAGGATGTATTCTGTAAGATACTTTGAGGTTTTCCCCAAAATCAGGTTGACAAAAACTACACAAATGGGACGATTTTTAAAAATAATATTGGTAAAAATTCCCCAAAATCAAGCAAGTATACTATAACGTTTTTTTGTGGGGAATTTCCTCAAAATATATTGGGGAAAGTTCCCCAAATTTTAGTGAATATTCCCCAAGATATTGTTGTGAAATATTTCACAAAGTATCTTAGTGAAATTTTCTCAACATATCTTTTGGAAAATAAATTCCCAAACTTTGGTATAATTTGTGTTATTCATTATTTGAATTCCAGAATTGAGTCACAAATTCATAAAAATTTGTATACATAAAATAATATGAATTTTTCTTGAATCCTGACAAATGCTACTCAATTTAATGCCAACCATTTCAAGTTGAAAAAATTTCAAGTATTTCATTTTACTGCGAACGCTTAAAGTATTATACGTCAATATTGCATTAGAAGTGGCTAAGAATCTTTAGTTATATTTTAAAATCTCCTTTCCTAATAAAAAACCCTGTATTGAAGTAAATTCGATATTGTTTTATTTAGAACTGATACATTTATAAACAATGTGTTATTTCAAAATGTATGATTCCTTAAGCTAACTTAAGCTTCCACACAAATTGTCTCGAATTGTTGAAATTGGAACAACTTCGATCGTGACTTTCAGAAAGCCCTTATTACATTGTTAATCGTCAGTTGACTCTGCCGATGCCTGGAGGTAGGAGGCAACAATTGCGTTGTTGCTGTTAGCGCCTTCGATGTTTTACGATCGCCAATTACTTGGTTCCCCTCATTGGTGTGCCACGTACAAATATATCCGTTCACGCACGATCCTATGTGCTCATATGTACCTGTACCTGAACTAATGCCTAGTGGTACAATCAAGAATGTAATAAGAGTGGGCCATGATAACACTATATCTATATTGAATAGGTACCTATATGTACCTATCGCACATTACAACGTACATAGCGTAAACTGTATCAGGTACCACTGTGCGGGCACATAACTCCTGCGGGCTGACGTTTCAATCAACTGGAGCGTGCGTTACTTCTCATCAGTTTTATCGCAGCCCTGAGCCGGCCCTTTCGAGACATCTTGGACTCTTCAGTCAGCCTTTTCCGATTTATAGTTTTTCAGTTCATAGACTGGTGATTAGATAGCCTCAGATCAGTCTCCAGGGGCAATACATGTGGGTGGACTTGAAGATCATTAACGAGGTGTAACCTCCCACTTGGATCATCCAACCTCATTAATTTAAATCTCCAAAGTGTCAAGTTGTCTGAAGATTATTTCAATAATTAATAGCTAAAAGATTCAATTTATATCGTGTTGAAAAATTACCCATTTTGGAATGATCCATTTTATTTTTACCTAACAATTGTTCTCCAAGAAAGCCATATAATTAGTTAGGTTGGGTATTCTTACACCTTTTCTTAGTAGAGAAACTTTTCTTGCAAATTCCTGCCGAAAGTACCTTACTACAATTTTTTGTTTAAATTGGATGCGAGCTTATTAGTCGGGAAGAGCTAGATCTTGGTCATTGGTTTTGTGAAGTTGAGGAGTAAAGGTAGAAGTCGAATCGCAGGAACGATCTCTGGCGTTAAATACATTTGGATGAGGGACTCCGTTTCTTTTCACCTGTGCCACCGCGAGCAATAAATAACCGCCAGCTTAGCTGATTTTACTGCCGCGTGTTTGGGTGATCCCAATAACGCCGCTTGAAGCAAGGACCAATAACACGAAGAAAGCCAATCTTCGCGCTAACTAGCCGTTGAAGCGGCCCACTGCCAGACAATACCGAGACCCTGGTTAACCTTTGAACGAAAGGCTTGAAACCTTTGGGTATTAAAGATTTTTTAGTAGCGCAACCGACCGAGTCGCGATTAATTATGTCTTCAGAATAATTAATAGTGTTTCATGTTTACGTACTGCTTCATGTTCGCGATTTACCTTCTTCAAGAGCTAGAACAGGTGACCTTAGATAAGAAGTTGTACTTCACGTTCATTCAGAAACGCTCCATAGAGCATGGGAAAAGGCTTTTCGTATTTGTGAATGCTTATTAGTTTAATTACGTTGGATAATGTTGAATGCCTGATGTAGGTGGTAACTGTTGGAGAAGGTTCGCTTTAACGCTTATGTTTAATATGATAGGTCAAACGTGCTTTGTTAATATATCACGAAATCACTAGAGCCTGGGAAAAGGTTTCATAGGGATACTTATTTGGAATAAATTTTATTTTACTCATTTTGATACAAGGATTCTGTGGTGTCTTTTGTCTTTTAAAAGTTCCGTCTTCTCATGATATTCGTTAGTTGTAGACGATTCAAAAGGGGAGAGTTATATGACGAAAGTAGGGAAAAAAGAATTTTATTTGCGGGCGAACCCAGCGATTAAATTGAAATTTGACCGCTATCCTAGAATTATGAGAATTATCTCGATTGCCCTGCCATCAAAAATTCGCCTTTGATTAATTTATCCGGCTGCTATTTAAGCGCACGGAATTCGACGGGCTCTGCACCGCTTGCCGGTGATAAATCGTTTAACTTAATGGCTAATATTCTAACGTATAGCCACATCCAGTCACACCGTCACTACGACAGGTATTCTGCCTACGCAGAGTTTGCCACGTGGTCTATGTTTCTTACTTCATGAAAATACGATGATTTATCATACAATTAATTTACGTGAATGTTTCGTAAATAATCATAAAACAAACGCAAATATTGCTTTGGTTGGATAGGAAGTAAAGAGTATTGAATATCGAAAATATGAGTTAATTAAATTTCCTCAATTAGGACCGTATTTATTCCATGTATTCCACACTCTGTAATTACTTGATTGATCAGATTGCATGCAATTGAAAATGGAAGATAATGAGTTTGAGTGCAAGGTTCTACCAAAGTAAATTCGTCTTGTCGAAAAGGACATTGCAAGTCTACAAATTGGATCTGATAGCAGGTTGAGAACCTAATTTCGGTGAGCACGTTTTTCCCTAACGCGTATACACAGGCCTCGTAGCCAGTATCTATATAATAACTGGTTAAATTCCAGTAGTAGCCATCCTTACGAACGGTAGCCTCTAATCAACCTAATTTCAGGTTCCTTCGCCTCAGTGTTGGGCAACATTGGAATTATGTAGTAATTGTAACTGATTGGAATGTGAGCTCACTCTTTAGCCCAGTGAATTTTTGTCCACAGGTCTCACTCGGTCTATAGAATACTTTTTAGTCAAAGTTCAAAGTAAGGAGTACAATCTTAAAACTACTTTAAACCCCAAAAACGATGATGATCTGTATAAATTAAGTTTATATCAGATAACTGAACGAAGGCAATCTTAAATATTGATCTTGGATGACGCGATATAGGAACTTGGATCTATCAATAATTTATCAGGCCATAAATTTAGTTGTCTGGAAACGGTATATACTTTTGTTACAGATATTGGAAGGTCCTAATTCAGTAGCTATCCCTTGTATTTTATCAATATTCAATATTCGGGTAGAAGTGTCACGCGCTCTCATTCCCACTGAGTAATAAAGTACACTTTAATAACTGAGTGAGCAAATCGTATACCGCCCTAATGCCCGGTCTAGTGAAGATCGAAAGCAACAGCAAATCAAGTCAGCAATTAAAATTGTCCGCTGCGAAATCTTATTTGGAAGAAGAGCAACGAAGATTAGGAAAGGAAATATACACTATACGTAATCCATTTAAAATTAGAAATAAGTAAAAATTTTCTTTCAGGAACTTTTGTTTGAAGTAAGATTTTTTGTGACTCAAAAAATTGTACAAGGCTCAAGAGCGCCCTCTTTCAGTAAACATCTTTTGTTAAAGAAGCTGAAAATTAGATCCTTTTTGTTTGGACATGTCGAATTTGTTTGTTTATAGAATGGTGGCGGGAAGATAAAAATATTTTTGATACATCTTTGGGGAATCCCTCGTAAGTCTGGCAACCCTGCAGACCGTGCAGACACGTGAATCAGCCAATGTTCCGTCCAGATAGTTCGCCTTCCCTCCATCATTATCTCGATTTAATAGCACGTCGTTAGAAGTCGTATTCTCGAAGAATGGGACCGTAAAAATATCTAACTCAGATTTAGGCCACTTCAGATCGTGAAGGTTTTTTTGACAATGGGATACTCTGCTGTGTGGTATAGTGTTTTATATTTTTTCAACAGAGAAACATAAAAACTGCGCTGTAAATATATGTATCCTATCAAAGCATACCCATAAAAGGGCAGTAGGACTTTTGGGGCCATTCAGAAATACTTCATATTAAAATGTGGATTATGTGTTTAGCGCTTATTCTGTCGAAATTCAGAGTAGTCCATTAACTTTAAAATATTCCTAATAGGGAATTTTATACTCTGGTAAAACAAAAGATCAAGAAGGTTTTGTGTAATAGCAACTAGGAAAAGAGAAACAAATCGTAAAAGATTTAATTGATACAATTTTTATTTCAACGAGTCTGAATTCAAAAACTTTGATTAGTAGTAGGCCAGAGGTGTTTGCCAGAAGGATACAATTTTCCCCAGGGATATATGGTTTTTGCCTATGCTTGGCAGCGATTGTTATATAAAATCATGTAATTTTCAAAATACGGGACCGATTCGCTCCTTCTAATACAACTCTGCGACCGAATAATGGCTTTTCATCTCGTTCATCCTATATATCGAAACTGCAAGACTATTATAGTTCAATTCTCCAGCTTCAATCTGGCGTTACAATTTCACGATTTGGATGAAGATGCATTCAGTTGTTGGATGTGTGTTCGTATGTATTCGTATGTATTCGGTGACCATTCAAGCGACTAACACAACCCGCTCCATATTCAAGCAGGTAGCGAGCATGGTTTGATCAAACTGCAGAGCTTGGGTGTGTTCAGCAGAGCTCTCCTCCGTCGGCCTGGTTCGGTTGCCTCTACGCGTGCTTTCTCAGCAGGTATATGAGCATATGGGGTACATGTTCCAACATAGATTCACACTCGTATTGGGGACCACACAACCCCAGAATCCACAGGGTTATATATCTATAGCGATGCATTATGAATATTCAACTGGGTGCCGGCATGGCTGCGTTCGAATCCATTATTCATTCCTCTCTGGCACCATCGCGCTCTCGGTTGCGTTTTCCGTAGCGGTTCTCGAGAGACAGAGTGAGAGAGGAAGAGAGCGAAAATGGATGGCTGATAGAAGGAGAAAGAGAGAAGTGGAGCACTGTCGCTGTTTTCGTTTTATTCCAGCTCAAAGAATGCGCCCTCTTCGGTCTAATAATCACTTGGAGCGGGAACTCGGTCTTATGTAATAACCGCCTCCCGGATTTTTCGGATTCCTCCACTGCAAATTGCACTCACGCAGCAGAGAGGAGAAGCTGAATCCAATCAGTGTATCATACGCTTTTGTCGAAAGAAATTTCAGTTTATTGTTTTAGTAAAATTCGGTAAATTCTTGGTTCTATAAACGCTCGGCATGCGATGAGAATGTAAAAATTCTTTGATAATACGATCATATAATATAAATTCTTCTGAAAGAAACCACAAGAATGTTCACGTGTCATTCAAGACTAAAAATTATAGCACTTTGTGTATTCGGAAATTGGACGTTTAAAATGAGACTTACGTCGCAGTCGAACGCAGAAGCCTAAATAGATGATTTGGACCATTAGCATATTAACTTATTCCAGTAGAACACGCAAAAGAGTTCGCAACATTCAAAGACCTTCGGAATCTGCTTCAAAGTTTGATAAAATATGAAAGCCTGAATAATAACGACTATTTCTTCAAAAAATAAGAGTGTACAAATTTTTGTTTCGGGCAACATTGGGAATATAAAAAATGTTCACTTTGTGCAAGAAGTAATTCTGACTATATATCTGATTTTCTTCTCTACGATTCGCATAGCTTTTAGCAATTTGCGGTCTTAGAAATGATCCGTAGCACGTGCGTTTGTTAATGGCGAACGAATGAACCTCACACCCTTGGCTATGCGCAACCCTTATTTATCAGCATGATCTCTGCTATCGGTAAATACGATCTTGTCAAATCCCACCCTGGTCGATTAATGTATCAACCGTCACAGGATTATAGCAGGGTATCTAATTTACGATTTATCCTTGCAGTCGCATTGAGCCATAATTACTGGTTATTCGGATACCTTAGGTTTGTTGACACAGTGTTAGTTATCCTCACCGACAGTATTCATTACTAGAAAAGATTTGTAGAGTTCTTTTCCTATAATTTTAATATCATACATCATTCCGAGATAATGAATAGTTTCTACTACCTGTATGAGTAAAGAACTACAAATCTTTCTATCATGTTGATTAATCTCCAATAATCATTTATTTGATGACACAAAAGAACATGATTATCGTTCGACCGCTAACTATGTGTTTTGCTTTGTTCTAGGTAAGTTGTGACCGGAGAACAGTTATCGACCTTCAGTTAATAGTCCAAGGGTGAAACCCAGGATGACGTTCAGGTGTGTGCCGGCCTTTCAGACACTTGGAGGCGGTGACTGTGGTGCATCCTGGGTGAGTCTATTCTCTGTAAAAACAAAAATTAATTTTTCTTGTGGGTATCTATTAAACCGGATATAATTAATCTACGAAAAAAACCTTTGTCCCTGGATTGGGTGAAAAAAAATTGAATAATATCAGACAATTATGGGTGATACGGCTATAGGATGCCTCTTTGAAATATTAAAGTGGAAAACCCTAACTCTTCTTCAGTCCTTTCACGCTTAAAGTAAAATTATGGGGCGAATCATTGCCTACACTGGCAAGTGCCTAATTCTAATTATGAGTGATTTATTAATCGAGTGGTAAAACAAGTCTCCATAAGTGGAAATATCTCGCGAGAGAAACGCGAGGGAAATATTCGTTAATGATCAAACTTGAAATGGCGCCTTTCGTAGTTGCACGCGAGAGCAATGGTGGAACCGGTCGTTCAGGGTGCAATAACAAGATGTACTCATGGTGTACTCATGGGGTACTCATGGTGCACGCCTGCGCGACTCTAAACTTAGATTCATACCTTACTTCTTATTCTTTCTGTTATTATTGCTTTGTTCCTTTTTTCCCCCAACCCCTTGACTGCCTCTCTTTCTCTCTTTCCAGCGGGTAAATAACTCCTCACAGTTTACTTACTCTACCTCTGGGTTTATAATGGAGATTATCTTATTTGTGTTGGTACTTGAGACTCGTTTTGGTCTTGGGTAACCTTCAAGTAAGCGCGAGAGGCAGAGAGGAAGGGTATGGATGAAACGAAGATGAATAAACTAGAGAGAAAGAAAGAGATATTCTAAGAAAGCGTGGGGCGTCAGAAGAAGAGGGTAGCTCTGGTGGTAGGGAGACTGAGATTATTACGCGGTCTTCTTGATTCTCTAGTCTCGTTTTTTTCCTCGGCTTTTTCTCTTTAGAAAAAAGTTCTAGTCCTTAAAGAACTCCCTAACCCACCAGACTTCGTTTCCCTTCGTTATTATTATTCGTTATAAATTTAGACGATCGTACAATGCCCAACTTTTATTACTAATAAGTTACATGCAAAGTGGTGAACTTTCTTCCTTAAAAAGAAGTTTATTAAAAGTCAGTGAAGATTTCTTCAGGCTCAATTATCTGAAACAATGGAACAAGTGTTTAACTCTTATCTCTGTTGGAAAAATTATAAGGCCCTAAAGAATTCTAAAAGGCATAAACTCTTACCTTACCCTCTTTTTACTCGTAATTTACGATCTTGGCACGAGCGCTTTTAGAAAAAAGCAAAATCGGTAGAAAATAAATTCCGAGTAATTGTTTTCTCTCCGATACTTCAGCGAATAATTTGGGTTTCAAGATATTATTTTACCCGATAGTTATCCCTTATTTCCGGAGAAGGTTTTGCGAGGAGGTGGTATGCATCTTTTTGCATTCGTTTTATTGTAGATTTACGATTTCCGACACTTATCTTAATTTTTATTAGCTTTAATGTTTAGATATTTTCTTATGAAAAATACACATGTACAATGTAATTCTTATTGTTAGGTTTGTAATTGATATGTCGTAATAGTTTCATTTTGTTTTTCAACAAATAGAAATCAGTGTCGGAGATGTCTATATTCTATTATCCGGGTGTTTACCTGGCCGGGAAATCGGGAACACCGGGAAATTACCGGGAATTTGATTCAGTGACCGGGATTTTCCTCTGTACTGTACTAATATGCAAATTAAAAGTGGTTTCATACATTTTATTAGTATAATTCTGCATTGGAACAGGGAAATTAGACTGATTCAGTCCGTATAAAGAATCAGGTTCCAGTTTTGCTCTGTATGGAATCCAGTCCATTTTCTGACATATTGATCTTTTGCAATAAAATAAAGAAGAATACCATTCTGCAGCACATAATAAACTATAAACAAACTCTACACAATAGTAAAAATTACAGAGAATTCCATAAAATGTTATTACGTATTGAAGGACGGCCTTCTTTTATTTACTTTGTGACCAAAATCTATCACAATAGACTTCATTCCACGCACAGAGCAACTGAAAGTTGATTATTTTTGTAGGCAATTTCCTAAAGTACCCGAATTTTAACTTCGGGACAGGAAATTTGTTCAAAGAATTATAATTCTGAGATAGAATTGGGATTTCCCTAAAAGGCAAACCTTAGAACAGTTATTTTCGTTAAGAATAATAAATTTTACTTTAGGACAGTATACGTTTCCGTAAAGAATTATAATTTGACTCACAACATTTGTCAGAGCAACGAATTTTTAAATTCAGAATTATAATTCTTTTACAAAATTCTCTGTTCCAGATCAGAAATCTTTAAAATGTTTTGAAATGTTTAGAAATCTCTTGAAATATTAAGAAAATGTATGAATTAATTTAAATCTATTGAACCCTTTCAAATTGACCGGGAAAATTTAACAATTGACTGGGAAAAAATAATAACTGACCGAGAGACACTCGGGAAATTTCTGGAAATTTAAAATCATCCGTCGGGTAGATACCCTCATTATGATGAGATAGGTGTGTACGCCTCCCCACATTAGTGCGAATAAAATTGTGAATTAAACTTTAATCAATTATATTTCAATCAAGTTTCACAGGATGATTGTATTAATCTCCTTGCATTAATTTTATAGTGTAGATTTACGATTTCCGACACTCATCTTATTTTTTAT
The DNA here is from genome assembly GCA_011634705.1 of Andricus grossulariae. Taxonomy (NCBI): domain Eukaryota; kingdom Metazoa; phylum Arthropoda; class Insecta; order Hymenoptera; family Cynipidae; genus Andricus; species Andricus grossulariae. The sequence continues at coordinate 39,902 of JAABKJ010000062.1, forward strand.
TTGTTTTTTAATTTTTAAATAAATTATTATCACAAATACACTCGCAAGCTTTCATTCTAATTGTTAGGTTTCAAGTTCTTAGTATCATATTGTTTTTTTCGACTAACGGAAATCAGTGTCGAAGATGTCTATATTCTTTTATGATGACATGGTAAAATTGTAGATATGTGACACCTTCCCACTTTAGTTTGAACAAAATTATTAAGTCAGCTTTATTACATGATACTTGAATCGAGTTACCCGAAATGATTGTATTAATCTTCGAGCATCAGTTTTAGTATAGATTTACGATTTCTGACAATTATCTTAATTTTCGTTAGTTTTATTCTTTAGGGCAGGTGATGAGAAAAGTAAATAAAATTTGAGGGATCTTAAGGTAGAGATCAGCAGTGGATTTGGTTAGAATTTAAATGTCAGAAGAGATGATCCTGGCTTACAATTAGTTGGGTCCACCCACTCCGCGTAACCAATGCATTTTTTCAGGGCAAAAGGCGTCCGCTGCTTCGTTATTAATTATCAGGTCGCCACTATGTTATTAGTACATTAGAAACCGCCCGCTTCATGCCGAAGGCGAAACCTAAGATTTAACTCCTAAGTCTGCAGTGATAAATGCTACGTACAGTTCTCTTAGCTAGGGGGGCTTTTGTTTGGAGTGACACACAGTTGTAATTACTGTTATCAGTTAACGAATCGTTGAACCTGTTGCACCAGAACCATCTATCAAGCTTTTTATTCGTAGAACGAAATTGTAGTTCAGCCACGGCATTTCTTCTTGACACCACCTGAAATGATTCGTATTTCAAATAAAGTACCCTTCAAAAATTAAAGATAGTTTTTTTTTTAATTTTCACCATGTCAGCATCAGAAAGAAAATTAAAATTTTGAACTGGAAATATAATACCGTACTAATTCAGGAGCGAAAATACTTCAGAATGAGTCTATCTAGTTTAGTCGGTGATTAATGAATCGTTGAGATCTTAACGAACTCATTTCAATGGACTGCTTTCTAACACCTGATACTCATCTTTATATTAGCATAAAGCTTTCTCATTGATACTTGAGTTACTTAAATTTTTATTCAAAGATAGCTATTTTCTTTCCCTTAGTACATGCTTTATTACTCTTATTTTAGTAAAGTTATCAAAATTCACTGGATTGATTTCATGTTTAATTTTTGGGATCTGCATCAAAGCGTGCAGATTTCAGTAAAAGAGGGAAGGGACTCTAACCTACAGTACCTGCTGAACAAGCGTGCGCTGGAGAATAACCCCTGAGGGGCGGTTGGTATTTGACCAGACTTACCTAGCAATTAACGCTCCTAATACTGCTAAAGTATAATTATAATTAGTGAGCTACGCCTTTCACACCGCCCCTTCTGAACTTTACGGGTAATCTAGCCTGCACCAGTGTTTCGGCTTTTAACTTGTTCCTAAATTCGAACTGGCATTTTTCTCAAAATTGCAATCTTGTTAGCATTCAATTCATTAGAGCTAATTTTTTTATTTATTATCAGCTACATTAAGGCTCTGCCTCGGTGAGGGTGCTGTTTCCAAAACAAATCTTCTACGAGATAGATCTTATCAATATTCATCTTCCAGTTAGAACCTTGCTGTTTGGTTCGATATGCAATTTTGATTATTGATTTAAATTTGAATAATTTCCATAATTTTTTAAATGTCAAATACGAATATGAATTCTAGATGTGAAGGAACCTTTTGAACCCTTCAACTTTTAAAGCATCTTCATGAATCACTTCACCTCAAGCTAGTAAATTTCGCAAATACACGTTTAGTCTCTATTGCAAAGATGTAGGTAACTATGTTGGATTTTGCAGCCTGCCGAAGACGTGAGTTTATACAATATACTTTTAACGGGCCGAATTTATGGCCGACGCTTGAGACAGTTGGCAGGTAAGGCGGGTCGTCGCTCGAGCAAACCTTCGCGAAGGACAAGCTCAATCCATTTTAAATTTGATTGAGAGCATTTGCAAAAAAAGATATTAATTGCACACTTAGCTTGTTGTAAGCGCTGTTTGAAATTATTAAATGCATACTCCAAAGTAAATCAGAGAGGTAAGCCACATAGTTCTGACTATTAACGACAATTTTTTAGCATGTTTAATATTGAGAAAGCTTCATTTACTTTAATATTTATTTTCTCAGACGAGAATTAGAGGATGCCTACTACTGAAGGGTAGCCTACTATTGGTATATTGTCCTATTAATCGAATTTGATTAGCTATTAAAAATGTGTTGAAATTTGTATTATTGGCATAGAGGTGTTTTTATGGATCTTACAAGAAATTCCATAGAGAAAAGCTAGATATTACGGTTTGAGATCTTGACACTATAATATATAATTTACGAGACATAAATTATATCCAATCATTCTCAGTAATATCTAGATAATAAAGGGTATGATCCAAGAGATTAAACTGCAACAATTTACAGGCTGCACTCGAAGTACTATCTGTATATCTCGTTATGAATCAGTGTAATCAAAGCTGTATAGTTGATATATCAAGATGCTTGTCTGGTGCATACTTGATATTCATAGATGTAACCCCTCAAATTTATTTTTAATAATATAGATTTTCATAACTATGAATTGTAAGCTTTCGAAATCGTTACCAGTGTTTTGGAAAACCCTCTCGTATATTGTACTTCAAAATTTATGCACATGAATATTAGGATGAGTACCTACATTGACTCAAAATTGCTTTACGGGATCATTAAGTATAAGTATATTGTTTCTATTAAACCAACTCTGCGTGGCACTCTACTCATACGGAAAATTCTCATTCAAAATCTATAACTTCAAGCTATAAATATACTTTTCTAGTTTTTGTATATCCACTATTCTTCTCCAATGAAAATGTACGTTCACAAAATTCCTTTCCTGGTCTTTCCACAATCTTGAAGCTTCTTCTTCTCAATAGTTTAATTTTGAAGGTACAGGTTCCACATTGATTCAGAAATTGCAGGAATTTGCAAATTACCTTAACTTCCTTTAAGTCTCACAGTGGAGTGAGCGAGGCTCTAAAATTAATTCTAAATTGAAATAAAGTTGTTTAAAATATTGAAAAACTAAAGACTTCGGCCACGCACGAATCCATCAAAGGACAGAAGATCACTGTTTGAAAGGGATATTATACGGAGCGAGCAACTGCTTCGCGAATGGCCACTTAACATGGTATGAGCTGGAGTTTATGCATGTGTGTACTTGCAAAGTATGCGCAGATTGCGTTTGTATGGTTAATGTACATACGAAGGTATAGGTTGGGCCTCACATAGAGGCACGACACCAGCCAATCGCACAGAATTACGTAGCGAGAGGACCCTGCGCGTGCCTGAGGGCCCAGGCGAAGTCTTGGGCCTCCTCGCGTGCCCAAGAATGGCCTCGCCTCTCTCTTCACGGTCAGAGGTCATCCTCGAGCACGAGCCACCTTTGGGTTCTCAACCTCTTCTGCTAAACACTTTATTATTATTATTGTTTAAATCGAGGACCACCCTGCCGTCCAAGATCAGACAAGACATACTCAGCTGTACCAGCTAATGTACAAAGTGGTCTTCAACCTTCATTTTTTAAATTCCTATGTGAGATAGACTTGTAAAATTCAATTCTTGTTCTTAGGTTTCCTCTCTCGCATTAGTTTCGTATTGTTCTTGTTAGTAAGCGGAAATCAGTTTCGCAGATGTTTATATTCTATTACGATGAGATAGTCAAAATTTTGATGGGTACGTGACGCGTCCCCACCTTAGTTTGAACAAAATCATTAATTCAAGTTTAATAAATGATACTCAAATCGAATTTTAACTTTCATGAGCGCAATTTTATAACCAAAAGTAGAAAAAATACTTATGGAAAATTGTTCTGAAATTTCAAACATGTAGCGTCGTGTATCTCCCCTTCTTAGAAACTATGGAAGTATTGAAAATATTGTAAGTCGCGATAATGTCAGGGAATTTTTAAAAACGCCTAGTTTATATGCCGAGGTATACTTACTAAACTTTCATATTGGTTCAAGGAGCAAAAGCTGGTCTATAAAATTTATTTGTGCAATTTAAGGAAATTGGTTATTAAATCAAATGATTGTTGGTATGGTCATGAACAAAGTTTTGCTTGTATAGAACTTATCAGCACATTTAATAGAAAAGTTTGATATAAAAAGCTGTTAAGACTCCTAATGTTAATAATTTAGTACTTTTTTTCTTTTGAGAACAGCTAATCTCCGAAATCTATGTAACCTTTAAAGAAGATCGCGTGGTCCAGAATAAAACTTTCGTAATGGGTTATTCATGAGTGATTTTTTTTTGGCTAATGATCGAAAATTACGGGTTAGTGTGACTTCATAGTGTACGATTTCTATGAAACTTATATACATCGGATAGTAACCTTGGCGGGATTTAACACACGTTTTGTGTACCATTAGACGATGGTAATCTGTATATTCTAATAATGTACACTCAATTTTTCTAGCGGATCTTTTTTACCTTATGATAAATTTTGTAAAATTACGCTCAAGTTACGTAAACCTTCTTAGTATTGCCAAAATATTCTAATATGAAAAGATCTATATTAGGTAAGTGTTTCGAAACCTGTTGAGAAGGGTATTGAAGAAGAAGGTTGAAGATTGGATTTTACGAAAGTATTCATCATAATTCATTTGTTGTAATCATTCATTATTTCGCTAAAATATCTATAGAACTGACATTCTTTTTCTTTTTAATTAGTATGATTGAACCAATTCAAACACACTAAATTGTTTGCCAATTGATTTGAATAATTTTGAGATAAATATGCGACAATAATATTTTCAAAATTTCTTTGGTTATATATATATATATATTTTTTGTTAATAATTTGATAACTTGTAAAATAAAGTAGTCGAATAAAGGGATCACAGTCAGTGCCCTATTCCACATTTTTCCCAATATTTTTCTCAAAATCCTCAAAATATTTAAGAATTTTTTCCATTTTTCCTCCTTTTTCTTTTTGAAGCTAATACAATTGATTTTCCTAAGAATTCAAAAAGAAATAGAAAACTGTGTTCTTAAAAAATCGCGTACATTTTCCCCAATATTTTTCTCAAAATCCTCAAAACATTTGAGAGTTTTTTCAATTTTTTCTCCTTTTTCTTTTTAAAGCTACAATTGATTTTCTCAAGAATTGAAAGAGGTAGAAACTTTAGTAGCTATGAACAATTGAATATATATATAATCAAGGAATTTACAAAGCTGAAGTATTTTGAGTGTCTCATCGCAGAAAACATTTAAAAAGTTCGCTTGGAAAAACTATGATCAAATGATAAAAGAATAAAAAGTAAATAGTCGACTACACTAGTTTACAGCCATTTTGCCCACTATGTCTCACTATGATTTTCCCATGTATTTCGGCCCACTAAACACGGAAATCACACTGAAACATTTCTTATGGAAGCGTTTTCGAGATGTGAATGTTCAAAAGTTTTTTTTTTTTCAATTTTCAGATTTGTTCCGACGTTTTTGAATATATATCTTGTGTTCTAACTGACCGATTTCCCTCAGCGAGCACTCAAAATTTGAAGACAACTGAATCCTCTACAACTTTCTATTCTTAAGTTTTTAGATCGGTCCAGTAGTTCAGATGCTACCGATTTTAATAAGTTGGATGATATTTATGATTTCTATTCTTCTCAGGACGATATGTGAATTGTAGACCTCGTTTTTTGCCAAAAAATACAACTTGTCCAACTTATTAAAATCGCTAGCATCTGAACTACTGGGCCGATCTGAAAGCTTTAGAATAGAAAGTTATACAGGATTCAGCTGCCTTCAAATTTTGAGTGCTCGTTTAGGGAAATCGGGCAAGTAGAACTTAAGATATACTCAAAAACATCGGAGCAACTCTAAAAATTGAAGAAAAAAAATTTCGAACATTGATATCTCGAAAACGCTTCCATAAAAAATTTTGGTGTGTGATTTTCGTGTTTAGTGGGCCTAAACACATAGAAAACCCATATTAAGATGTGATGGGCAGAAAAACATGTTAATTTTGTAAACTATTGCTACTTGTGCAAAAAAAATAGAAAATAGAACATAATTGAATTAACAATGTCGCGAAAGAGAAATAAAATATTTCACACCTAATTGAGATACTTTTACTTGATTTAATTTATCACACTATTGAAAGAATAATGAGTAGCTTAGAAAAATCACGACCCAAAGAAAAAAGACTTGTTTTTTAAAATAGAAAAATTTCCCCTTTTTGGAGAGAAATTCCTCTATTTCCCCCACAATTTTACTGATGAACCGCTGCGATTCCTGCAAATTTGACTCTGAATTAGTCATTTTGGACTGCATAATAATGAATTCATGATACCACCTCATTGAACGTTAATTGATCACAGTGGAAAAGGTTACTCAAAATTGTTACACCTTGAAATTTTTCAGATCTTATATTTCGAGATGAACGTACACTCAGAAATAATTTGGACTTAACAAAAAGGTTGAATCAAACAAAAAAATGCATTGCTGTATGTATATAAATTCAAAAAAAAATTTCTTTATTAAATACGCCAATATCTGAATTTCAGAATTTAATCATACGTTATCTTAAATTCAGATACATTTTTGCTTAATATAAGTTGACTTCTAAATTTAACGTCAATACAATATTATTATTATATTATTTCAATACATCCAGTATTAAAAATCTGTAATTTAAACTGGAATGGTAATTTGAAAATACTTGTAACAAATATTATTTACAATTCGAAGGATAATGTACTCGTTGTTGGTAAGGGAAGGTTTCTGTAACTTTTATCTACCTTTCACTTACCTTGCAACGTCGGTAACAAAAGTCGGTAATGTAGGTTTCCAACGCACTGTTGGAGTATACTGCATGGTAATAGCTTCATAGGGTATCCTTCTCTGCAGTAGGTATTCCTACATTATACCATCCGAACTTCTAAAATACTTCCAGATACTCAACAATTGTTAACAATAATTCAAACATTGAATACAGAATTTCATTTAAAAATAATATTACTTATCTTTTTGAAAGACACATCAAACAATATTTTTTTCATAATTATTCCGTATTTATAATAAGTACCAAGTAAAGTGAAAAAAGTAAAATAAATTTTGAAGGACTTTGCTATTGGAAAACTAGTCTGTCATGAAAGACTATATGAAGCAAAATAAAATAATTAAATTTTTATTGCTTTAATTAAATACTATTTGATATTTTTCTATTAGCTTTGTTTCTAAATTTACTAATTGATATAGCGAATACGAATTTAACTTAATTGAAGTTTTTTTGTCTATCTGCGTCTATTTGATACGTACAAAAAGCAATCAACAGAATCAAGAGAAGCAAAGGGTAATTTATTACTTGTAATATGCGAACTCATTCTGCTGTAGTCGTTGTAGGATACTAAGATGTACAATATGTACATCATAGACAGAGCCTTTGAGATTTACGCGTATAGATACGTATTCTCTGAAATTTTTGTCCAACGCAAAAGGCGCAAGAGGTTTTCTCCCGTTAGGCCTGATACTATCTACGTATTGATAGAGACCTGAGACGATGGAATTTTTAATCAACTCGAAGCACTTCGATTAAATCCTGCCGAGTAATTATTGTAGGACGACCGACGGTTGAGTATAGGGGGACGTTACGCAGCATAACGCATCGCGGATTGTGTCTATACTTTATTATTTGACTTCACAAAAGCAAAAGTTGCTTAACCAAGAGAAGTTCAGAAAATTAAAAATCAGATGTCAAACATTATTAGTTTATTGTTTTATTCATAAAATGGGACTTCAGGTTTCAAAGTTTTCAAGATGAGATCTTTTACCATTGTCTAATTTGAAAATGTACCATATGGAACTGGAAAAATGGAACTGTTTTGTTAAAAAATCATCTTTTTTGGTCAATAATTTAACTACTTGGTTGAAAGTTAAATTGCTTTGTTAAAAATTCATTTTTTAAATTAAAAATTCATCTCTTTGGTTAAGAATTTAACTTCTTCATTAAAAATTCGTTTATTTTTCGGTTGAAAAATATATTTTCTTAACTGAAAATGTAAATGTTACATTTATGGTTGAAAATTTATCATTTTTATTCAAAAATTCAACCATACAGATCAAAATTTATCTTTTTTAGTTGGGAATACATATAGTTGGTTGAAAATTTAACAATTTTGTTGAAGATAGTTTTTTTATGTTGAAAAATAGTTTTTTTAACTGAAAATTTAAATATTCTATTTTTGGTATGAAATTTATCTACTTTTTTTTTAAATTCAACTATTTAAAAATTTAACTTTTTTATTAAAATGTCGTCTTCTTTGGGTAAAAAATTCGTCCTTTGAGTTTAAAATTCAACTGTCTTCAAAAAAATTCGTCTTTTCGGTTTGAAAATTCATCTTTGTACGTTGAAAATGATCTTTGTAGGTTGAAAATTAAGCTATTTGTTTAAAAATGTAACTAAACTGAAACTGAAAAAAGAAAATTTAAAATTTTTAATTCGTCCTTTTGGATTGAAAATTCATCCTTTATTGTAGAAAAGTCATCTTTCTTGGTTGAAAATTCATCTTTTTTTTTATTTTTGATTTAAAATTGAAATCTTGATGGGTTGATGGGTTGAAATATCAGCAATTACATTTTTCGTTGAGAATTCATCTTTTTTGTTTGAGAACTCAACTAACTGGTTAAAATTCAACTATTTTGTTAAAAATTTTAATTATTTGGTTGAAAATACAACTATGTTGTTAAAGCCTTCATTTTTGATTGAAAATTTCACACTTTCATTTACATTAAAAACAATTTTATAGAAATTTCCTATTCCGTCCAATATTATGAAAAATAAAGTTATAATGTACAGTATGCACGGCAAGCTACGTTAATTTTTCGTAGAACTATGTATTAACCAAGCTCTTTCCTTCCAAGTGGAAATAAAATTAAAATAATATGTTCGGAAGTATGGATTTATTATTCAACAGTGCACAAACACTGTTTTTTTATTACAGGTCGTAAATTGCGGAGGTCTAACAAAGTTACATTTATTTTGCGTTGTATAGTTTTTGAAAAGGGAAAATGATTGATAATTTCAGACTGAGTTTGCTTGTCTGCTTTAATAGAACATCGTGTATGCAAATGATCCTACTGGAAACAAACTTACAGATTTCGTAAACGCGGTCGAAAGCACCACTATACGGTAGGATTGGTAATTGGTAGGTACATGTGTGGGATAGTCACCTTTGCGCCAAACACTTCAGATAAGTCACGATGCTCCCACAACGTACGCGTAATCAGGTAACTAAGCCGTATCCAGTATTTGGTTAAATCACGATTCTCAATTATCGGTTTTAAAGACCACTTTGTAAAGCAAACCTTTTCAAATATGGAGAGCTACGACTTTAAACGTCGGCAATGATACTAATCTTTTTATATTTGGTTGCCGTCTTTTTAATGATTGAGGTTTTCCTCTTCCTTAGATTACCTTTTTATTGAGCAATATTTCCATTTAAAAAGGGTGATTATTTTTAATGTAATAGCGTTGGCTAAACAAAATTTAATTGGCCAAAAATAATAATAATAATAATGGTGGACAAAAAACTCACTATTTGGTTTAGAAGTGATGTTATTTATGTAGAGATTTTATTTAAAAATGATTAAAAAATCGTAAAGAGACGTTTGTTAAGCTCAGAAGTATGGAAAGTTTGCAATCAGGTAGTGTTGATTTGCGTTTAATAGCGCGTACGTTGATGACCCACATGACCATCATCAATGTATCACCACGCGCTGATCGAGATAATTAATCCATCTGGATTGATGACTTGAGATTTATACGCCACAAAGAACCTTTGCTGTTTGCTAAACAATTTACTGACGCAGGTGCAGCTTTATTTCTGTCTTTCTCTTTTATTATTTGATCCTTTCAGAGGCATAAAAGACTGAAGGATTATACGCTATAAAAAAATTAATTGAATGCTTGATAATAACGTGGAATGTAATTTAATAAATTTGATTTCACGTTATATTATACATGCATCTATTTTTAGACTTATAGAAACTCATCCACATCTTGAGTTTGATATCTTCTGAATGATGTAAAAATTTGTTTTCTGATGCTGACTTTGAAACATGGCTAAACGATTGGTCTAGTTTTCTTCCATTCTCGAGAAGACTGACATAAAAGTCTCATTATACGCATCGTTCCCCAATCAATCATCGATTTGAAAGCTGCTTGACGTGCGTATAATCAAATAAACTCGCGTGCTCTTACGCGAACGATAGAAAGTCTGTAAGTTGCCTATCTGTTAACTTTAAAATCGAAAATATCTCTCATGCATTAATCATAAATCAGCGCACGCGAGTACTGATCCATTGGATCTGAATGATTGACGTGATATTTCAACGGGTAAAGTTACATCCTGAAAAAACCAACTAGAATTACCAAACGATTTATAGAATGATAGGAAAAAATAGAGATTTGTTTTTGAGTCGAGTCTGAGACGTAAATCTTCTGAGGATAGTGTACAGTGCTAACTTTTTTTTTGCAATCTACTTCAAATTCGATATTTCTTTTATATTCTTGCATAATTATTCTACTGCAGTTTATTTATAATCTAAAAGGTCAGTTTTATTTCATTAAACCTAAAAAATATTCATACTCAAAACTCTTTGTGAAGTCTATGTCCGGAGATGATTTATCGAAAGAAGGTTCACTCCTGTCAGGTTCTAGTAGGCTTATCCAATTATGGAGTCGATATATTGACATAACCCAGACGTCTACTTCAAAGAGAGAACTGAAGAAAAGTCAACAGTATTTAAATATCATGTTTTATTTGAATGTGCATTACCGTTCCTTGATGAAAAGAAAAAAATGACAATACATACAAATTTGGCACAGTTTTACAAAATATTTAAGAATGAAATGTTTTCGCAATCCTTCTTTACGCGCTTAATTGTAATAATGATTGAAGTAAAGGGGTGTGTGCCTTGCCCCCAATGTAATAAGCAAAGGGACGCGGCATACCTTCGAAATTAAAACCTTGGAGGGCATCGCGAAGGGAGACGCAATTACATATGCTGGGGATCCCCGTGATCGACGTATCATTGCCCGAGACCTCGTAGTCGGATAATGTTCGGTAAGTCCTGGTTGCCTACGTGCCCTGAGGACTCTGCACCGAGGTTCTGTATAAGAAGATGCAAGCACGTCCATCTGATGGGTCTGCAACTCTACAGTCCTCACTGTCGCCCGCACCCAAATAGATCTCCTGTCTCTTCTCTTCCGTCATTCCAGAAAATTGTTCCGGACAAAAAATGCAAAATCGGTAATCGTCCTCGCGCTCGTGCGAAACGATTGGTCGCGGCGGCACAACGTTAAACCCTATTTACAACACCGATCACTCGTATTAGGTCCGCTTTTGTACCTGGATATGATACGTGAAAAACCTGGAACGTGATAGGCACATTTTTCTATTCCTTATTTTTGGATTCTTTTTTTCATCCTGAGTTTTATTCCGTAACATGTAAAAATTAACCTTTGATGGCTTTAAAAAAAGAGGTTTTGGTTACCATGCTTTTGGCTCTTTTCTCTTTTTGTTGTGTCTTCAGTAATAAGGGGTGGGGATGAGGGTTGTATTGATAATTAAATTGTAGCAATTTCCTAAGGATAGCGTTTTCGAAATCCCACGATACTTCAATGGGCGCGGAATGCAGGTCATGTTCGTAGAGTATACTGATATATATCTTCAAAGAAGCTGATGCTAGTTTAGTGAATCTGGAACTCCGATTAACTACAAGTACATACTTCAACTAAATGTTTAATTACCTATCGCATTCTTTTATAGTACGTTATATCAAATTATCGCATAGAGTATCCCGTGTGTCCCAAAAAAGTACTGCTGAAAAAAATTTAAAGTACGTCCTATGCTGATGAAGAAGTTTTTTTGAACAAAAGTAATAATTCTAACCCATTTTTCTTGAAATTTGTACAGTTTCGAATCCATTGGCACTTTTTTTTGGTCGCCTAAACTCAGACATTTGGATTAAATTCGAGCAGTCTCTAGCGTCATGAGAACATTTCAGTTCTGCATCCTTCAAACTTATTAAATTAATGGTAGGTAATTCTGAAAATAACCTGACGGAACCAGAGGAAGAGTTCCACGTAATCTTTGGAAGATCTCATTGAAGACTCCTGGCAATTTTAGATTATGCCATTCCATCTATCATGTTTATGTATAAACATCCCAGAGAATACAGCAGAGGATCGTGAATCTACATGTAGGTTGTGAATAGACATTATCAAACGTGCGATTAAACGGAAGCGTAAGTGCCGAGGAGTTCCCCTCCAACCATTATTAATCGGACCTGGTTTATCGTTGCTCCCACCAATGACCAAGCAATATGGGCGTGACTTACTGAGATTCGTTATTATTTCAATCACGTTCACAACCACGCGATTATACACTATACAGCCATGCAGCAGCTCGCAACTGGTGCCAACGTGCTGCTGATTAGTTCGTTTCTCCGTTCCTTTACCACCGCGTAGTAAACACAGCAAGTTCTTTTATACACGCCCACTGCCACTTCTTTTCTGCACTATATCTGTGTAAAAGTTACCCATGAAAAACTCATCTATATCTCTCGCTGTGATTTCAAAATATCGGACAGTGAGAACAAGTTGACAATTATAATTAAAATGTATCATTATGATTTATTTCAATATTCATTATTGATTGTAATGAAACTGTTCACTAATACATAACGGTCATGGATAATATTGCAGATGGTGCTCTTTATACAAATATTCCCTACGATTATAGATGTTGCATGCGGTTAGCGATCAAGAAATGATGGCATCAACCGCACGATATTGTACATTCTTTCAGCACATCTCGAGTTAGTCCCCCCTATAGGCCACCTTTTTTCGATCAGGATGTAATCACAAATTTTTTTTTTTACCAACAAGGAAATGTGCTGACGAATACCAGAGATCGATTTATGATAGCTGGCATTCATAATAGACTCATCAAGTATCGATTGGAAACATCTTGAAGTGCACTGATGATCTATTCTGCGGTATACCTGTTTTGCGGTATGGTAATCATCACCACCGAGTATTTCGTAAACATCAATTTTTCTTTAGAAATATTTCAAGGTGAACATGGATATCTTTATCTGCATGTAAGGCGATTTATACACTTGGGTAATTTACGTTATCAGGACAATTATGTATCAGACTCGGTTCTCGAGAAAGAGCGTACAAATGATGCTGTGGATTTATTATCAACGACAATTCTCGAAATAAAAGGCTGCTTGCTACTCCATCTTCTTTTTTACTCGAACATAGTGGTATCTCGAGCTCGAACGGATCAAAGGGATGCGAAATTCGGCGGTAACGAGGACATGTCGCCACTGCGGATCCGGCAATAAATCAAGAGCAATGAACAAGGATGCAATGGGTTTGGTTTGGCCACGCTCCAATTCTCGCGGCCGTCGAAAGTGAATACTTTGCAGTAACACGAGTCACCCTGCTTGCATAACAACCAAAGAGTTCGATATTGTCGAAGGTGTCTCGAGCCTAAGTGATTGATCACGATTACTTCATACCATTGTCAACATTCTCCTTGCTTTAAATGCATCTTGATCATTATTTTTATTTCGATCCACATCGCTCATTGTCAGACTTAACAAATTATGAAGATTTCTCGACCTGTTTTAATTTGAATTAAATTGGCAGAATCCTTTTTATTTGAACATTGGTTTCGTTTAAGTAAATATTAAATAAGATGTCTTGCTATTGTAACCTGACACTTGACACAATGATCAGCTCATTATCATCGGCTCAACTATTTTTAGAGTGCACTCAGAGTCCTCGAATCGAGAATCACTAATATAAACGTCGAAAGACGTTCGGTCAGATAAGTCCCTTGTGCGTGCGTCCCGCATTTTTCTTTCACCAATCTCTCTCTCTCTCTCTCTCTTGGACACTCTCAGCATCTTCTTCGAATGTTGCTATCTCTCTCTTTCTTTCTCCCGAGCTCTGTGCCTTTTCCGACCTCTCGTCCACCCCAGGATTCCGTTGTACTCACACTCGTTTGGTCCAGCCCAGCATCAGGTCAACGCCCCAGTGACCAGCGCACCTTCTTCGTCCGTTCGTTCACGTTCATTCGTGTATCTGAGTCTCCTGGCATCATAAAAGCATGCTTCTTTCGATTGGCCCGGTGTCCACTTTAAGCTCGTTACACGATGGGAAACCGGCGCTGAACTCAAGACGAAATTTAACGACCGAACCTGGTGTCGTTAAAACTGGTGTACGGAGGTATGCAACATTTCTGGACAAGTCTGAACCTGGGAGGTAAACGTGAAATTTTATCACACGATGTCTTCAGGTTCGATAATAAATGGGTCCATGTCAAGTTTGTGGCTTCGGGAATTTGTAATTCTCACTCTCAGCCTCCGACTACCAGTGGTCATCAAAATTATCTGTGTCAAGTTTAGCTTCAATTTTTTGTTTTCATTAGTATCCACAATTTTTTCACTGGGTTAGATTAAACCTCGGACTAAAGTCGTCTTGATTGATTGCAAGCAGACTCCGAGATGATTGATACGTATGAGAGGATATATCTGACTAATTTCAACACAAGAGTACAATTTTTCTGGGTATTGAATTAGCACATTTCCTGTGGCTTTTGAAGGGGCTTTTAACGGATCCCTCGCGAACCCCGGCTGCATGCACGAGTCTTATCCGAACACAAAAGGCGTGATATAATAATAAACGCTTTGCGCGAGTCGCCTCGGCAGATAGGTGAATACTGAATACGTATATAGACTTGGCCATTTTTACAGTAATATTTTACACGAACGGGCATTATATCGTATCGCGCCGGTTGGATGGCCTTTCCCATCAGGGGGATATTGTGAAGCTTGCATACGTACCCACATATTCTATGAGACGGCTTCGCTATCTGTATCCGGCAGAGACGCCCCGGAGTAGACGTGAAAATATGCTCAAAGATTTCTCCTGGGAAAAGCATCAAAGCGGTTTCGACCTCGCGACATATTATCGAAGGACAGTTAATCTAAAAAATGTCGCTCGTTTCTCCTCCAGTTACTAAATTTTCAATACACTGTGTACACTCTGGGAACATCCTTCAGGCAGCTTTTCTCATGTTTCGAATGAAAATTGTATGGAATTAAACGATGTGAGAGGAAATTTAAGTAAATAACATTATCGGAAAATCACCTGACAAATGTTCTGTCTCTATCAAAAAATTGAAGACTTGTTTTTTAAATTATTAATCGGGTCAATACTGAATTGCAGAAAACCAACTAGAAAATGTGGCTCGGATCTAGATTAACGTAACAGATGGAATAGATTAGCTAAACTCGTTTTGCCAATGACTCGTTAACTGAGTCTTTATACACCGAAAGAATTGTGATCCATCTAAGAAATAAAAATTAATACTCAGATTTATTATCAGTAAGCAAAAAACTAAGAGTCTAAATCGATATTTTGTCTGCCCTAGATAAAGTATTTGGTTCCATGAGTTGAGGAATTAGCCTCAATTTTGAACTTCCGGTTAGGTTGATGCTCTGAAAAATCTAGTTCTCGTATTAGCAACAAACGAGATCGCAGAGGCAATACCCATCCAGCCCGGACAGGTGTGCATACGAGGATGGAAGAAGGGTTAAGGGGGGAAAGAGGTGATCTGTCTTGGTATGTCGGCTGCCGGAGGGAGCAGCCTCCGGTGAAAGCCTCGAGCACCAAGGTCCACCACCACATCGTTTCGCTCCGCTACTGGGATAAATTTATAAATTTATTCCGGAGAACGGTTTATTAGTATCTAATGATCTCCAGGACGCGTTTACCTGTCTTGCCTGCCCCGATACGTGCACAGATACGATCCGGTTGTGTTCATCAGCAGTTCGCTCCATCGATTTTTCGAAACGAAGAGATAGCAGCGTCGCGAGAGATTATTCGACCTGTCTTTCAATAAAAGAAGTTACACGTGTTTGCAAAAAATAATAGGCTCACTGGATCGTGAATCATGATTTATCTCGCGTCATTTTTCTGTTCGGAAGACATTTAATGCTCATCAGCAACAATGTTTTTCTTCCCATCGTTCATCGATTTTTTGCGACGTCTTTCGCTCATTTTCATACGGTTAATAAGAATCGATTGCAGAGGTCGACTTACCTTCGGAATGATATCTCGCAGTAACATAAATCTGACTTTTTGGGTCGTGACTTCGACAGAGTGTCGTTTATAGCTGCGCGTTTACCGAAGCAGACGCATTCTTTCTTAACGAGACGGTCATTGCGTTTTGCTCCTGGTCGTATTTGGGTTAACGTATGGAGGAATGTCACCGGTGTGACAAGCTAATTCGATGACGGACTAGCGATTCAGGGATAAATAAACTTGCTTATCAATAGACCTGAAAATCTGTATTCGGACTGCGAACTGCGAAAAGGAAAGCACGCGATCAATGTAAAGAGATCAGCTACCAATTACTTCGTTTAGAAATACTATGTACAAGGGGAGGTGTCACGTCTCCTGACGTAATTATTAATTAAATTTGAAACAGGTTATTTGTAAACCGGAATCAGTTTCAAAATGACGATTTGTTCTTCCTGTGTTGATTGCAAATAAGAAAAAATCACCTTTCCAAATTTGCTATCGGAAAAGTAATTTGTCACCTCTGTATTCTGAGAAAATTTCAGTTTTGTCATGAAATTATCCTGTTCTCAACCTGTTTGTGCGTAAACATGTCTCAAGACAGATATGTACGTGTCCTTTGACAAGTACTCTCTGCAGGCATTGCTTTCGAGTCGGCGTTTCTTACGCAGTACATAACTGAAGACGGGATCTGCAGCTACTAATAGGAAATATATCCTGAGAACAACAATGGTCATTTGCATCTTTGAATAGGATCAGCGGTCTACACAATGGAACTTGAGAAGCAGTATTGTCGTATTTCTTGAACGTTTAAACTTTAAAAGCTCAGTTTACTGCACCTTAATGGCAGAGAACCAAGTGGAATCGAGCTTCGATCACAGGGCAGTCGTTAAAATACCTCAAGGAAAGGTAGGAAGGTCTAGGATCTGACGGACTCGAGACGCATGGTATTATCATTACCTGTTACGAGAGCAGACATCGATTTCAATTTCTCTTAATTGAAAACGTCTGAGCAGAGGAATCTCAAATGTCTCTTTGGCAATGTTGTAAATCTAGTTCCAGTTAAAGTAAAAACAATCGTTATCCTTAAACTTTGAAGGTTTCGGAACTTGTAGTTCTTCATTTATATCAATCTGTTATCAAATTATACTCTGTAGTTGATCTGAAAACCCTTGATTTGCAAATCACCGAGGGATAATTTATGGATTGTAGCTAACTGACGGGAAACCATAGAGGTCTTCGTGTTCGGAAGAAGTAGCATCTGTTCGCCAGTTACGAAAGAAGGTATACAGGAAATCGAAGAAGTCTGGCAATCTGGTGATCTGGGAAGGTTAGACAGAATGAACAAACCAAGCGAGGAGACAGGACTTGTCGGCATCGCATCGTTGTCAATCTATGCCTATAGCATGGAAGCATGGGAGATAGAGGAGATGCTTAACCAGGCTGATTTAACGTAAGATGGGACTTAATGCTGAGAAGACCAGCGAGAGGACCGATCTTTGGTGAAGGTAGAGGGGATTGAGGGTCAACATTCTCTTTCTCTCTCCCCACATCTCATTCTCTTGCTCGAACTCTCCACCTTGATAGACCACACATATGTGCCTACAAGAGAGAGAGAGATAGCAGAACTTGAAGGTGGCTTTTTTCAGCGGAGAAGAGAGTGAGAAGCTCAGCAAGGAAGATAATGGGCTCTCCTGAAAAGAGAGGATAAATAACTTCCAGCTTCTGCTAGATAGACTATAAAGTTCATGATGAAGATCAGGACAAAAATATAGAGAGGAAGGACAACAAAAGGATGATGTTTAAGGGAAGGGCAACAATATGAAAAGGACAAGCGTATAAAAAGGATGATGATAAAAAAGAAGAAAAGGACAAATGTCGCGAACGGGATGAAACGGGTTCGAGCCGATAAGGACGCGCACAGTCCAGTTATTTGGTGCGGGAAGAAGAGGAATCGAAAGACAAAGAGAGGGAGAGAAAGAATGAGAAGCTGGGACGGAGAAGGCGAATCCGACAGGTGGTGGTGGAGACGGTGGTGCTAGTCATGGTGGTGGTGGTCAGCAGGCACCGTAGCAGTTCAACACTTGCTCCACGCACGGAGATTTGCCCCCTCCTGCCGCGGGCGGCGCCACTCGGCTCCTTTCCTCTTTTCGCCTCTAGGCCATTCTTGAGAGGCGCGCGCGCCAAAGCGGTATGTCCAGACCTCACGTCTTCCCACCGATCTTAACCAATACGCGTGCGCGAAAGTGCTTTCCCGAGGACTTTTCCGAAACTCGGCCACGTGACTCCCTGACCACGTGACGACGTCTCCCCTACGTCACCGTGTCCTCAGGGTTCAATCCTGACATGCCGTGTGTTCGGAAGTGAGTTTTGAGTGAAGGTAAACATTCCAACATTGAGAATTTTCATCAAACATTGGATCCTCTGAGATATAGTAGGTAATATCAGTTCGTATCCAAGATCTGTTCTTGGCGATCGATGACGAAAGATCAAACCATCACGTGGCAAAAACGTGATAAACAGGAGGTGAAGGACGATCAGAAAAGTAATTAGTGAAGTGTTAATATGAATGAAAATGAGGACTCAGGAACGGGTCCAACCTACCATATTGAGGTAGACTGAGGTATATCTGTATCTATAGCATTTTTTTGTTACTTAATATAGATCAATGATTCATGATCAATGGGTTTAGTGCACGACAAAAATGAATTTGACAGTGAATAGTATTCAGGGTTGATAAACACCTTGGATTAAGGTTTATAGAAGAGAAAAGAAGAGCCTAGAATGTCGGTACTCGAGGGCAACGAGGTTGACAGATCTACGATGTCCCCACTGGACGAGGTTGCGTCTCCGACTAGCGTCGGTTCCGAACTGATGGTCACGGACATGTTAGATGAGCATGACTCTGATCTCAACGATCCTAGGAACGGGAAGCGCAAGAGAGACACGGATGGAGAGGGCCTTAGCCCGAGAAAGCTTCCGTCCTTGTCGAGTAATAATAATGACGTGGGATTCGTTCTTGAAGAAAGCGGGGATGATGGACTGCATGAAGATGCGGATAATGTAAGTCTAAAGACTCTATTTCCTGATGAACCTCTCACGTTTACTCTTTTATTTTTACCTACAAATAAGATTGTAACAAGCCAGATGAAGATTAAGATTAACCTGAAAGATCATCACTTTAAAGAAGAGAACATTACCCATCTCCATCTTATTAATTTCTCATTAACTCGCTTAGTCAGTAGGGTGGTCTAGTTTGCACTGATATGGAAATTGAATATAATCAGGTGCGATTTTTGGGCTTAACACAAATTTATACAAAGTAATAGACATGGATTAACCTCACTTTTCCGCTATCCAAGATAAAATTACATAATCCTTCGAAGCGTAAAATCTAACAACTTAGAGACTATGATCGTTAATGTGGATACTTGTCTTTTTTACATGAATGCATCATAGGTCGGATCTCGCAATGACTTTACTGAGCGTGCAAGCAGATCTAACCTTAGTCTTTCAAGATTCTTGGAATATCGAAAACCAGTTCCGATATTCGCTTTCTTCGGCTTCGAAGACGAGAGGAGACACATCTTGCCTAAGGCAGCGCCGAGTTTATTTTACTTTTCTGCATGAACTTTGTCTCTCCCGTTCTCGCTTTAAAGAGAGAGTAAGAAGGAAGAGGGTTCCCCAGTCACCCTGAGGGTGCTTCAGGTTTGAGTCACTGCTACACCTTCGGGCAGTTCGTGTTTACGGACGCGCACCATCACGTATATTATGTCTTATACTACCATTCGCTATGGTGTGGATATAGTGGCTTCTTTTTTGCTACTCCTTTTTCCTTCTTCCTCTTCTCAATTCTCAGACCTCACACTTATTCGAGGAGGCATCAATGCGAGAAGGAGGACAGTATAGGCGCGTAGGCAGGACAGTCGTAGGATAAGCACTTTGACGAGGTCATAAAACGGGTTTCAGGAAAAATCTATCTGGAAGCAGGCGAACCGTTCGATCCACGGGTTACGATTGTGTACTTTGATGTCATAGTGTGGAATTTGGCACTTCGAGCGGGGTCACTCTAACCATTTAAACTGCAATTTGCAAATATAATTTGTAAATGTACCTTTGTTTAAAAAAAAAGTTATTTCATTTCATAGAATGACAATCTTCTAATTATGTTTGAAAATATATTCTTACTGTTTTCTGCAGAACATCTATGCAAATGGCAGAAATCCATCAGCTTTCCAATCTTTACATCTTTACGGCTAGTCTTGAAATGAAACGAATGCGGATTTGTAAAGCTGTCTCCAGAAGGAGTGGTTTGTGCACGCGATAACTCTGGAAAAATTAACTACGACATGGTTATAACGTAATTATATACGTCGCTAATAACATATCCTAGTGACTACTACATACCATGATGTTGCGTTCGCGTTCAGCGCCACAAACCGACAAGTTTTTCGTCCCTTCGGGATTTTGCCCATAATTTCAGACCGGTGAACTTTCCGCGAACGCGATTTTTTAGAACAAAGCAGACTTAGCCAATCATCTCCCATATAGATTTAGATCAGAAAAGAAAAAAGAAAAAGTAAATAACAGATTGCAAAATACATAGCATCAATAAGAATATCATTATCGATTATGAAATATCGCTTGATTCTCTTATATATTGCGTCAACGATATTTTCATTTCATAGATCATAGATCATAGATGTCATCGGTTCTTAAAGAAATGCAAAAGCGACGCAGTTTGTACTGATGTATGCTGCATTTGATTATAGTGACAATCTTTTCTCATTTTGGACTGTCCTCATTCCGTTTCGCGGTTTTGTAGATTCATTCGTACTCTTGAATGAGATACGTCGTAAACGCAAGCGTTCATGAAGGTACAAGTTTTCCGACACATGTGGCGGTAGTCTAAAGGCCAAAGATTAATCACTTGTGGTATTTTAGATAATGATAGTTCTATGTGATATTCATATGCATTATGGCGTGATATATTGCCCGAGGCTGGAAGAGGCCGCAGTTAACATTCTTAAAGAATGATTCCTCGCCTGGGTCGACGTAGGCGCATCCGCGATTCCTAGAATCAGTGAATACGATCGCTACAATAAAGTTGACGAAAGTCATCGATCAACCTGTTGTTTTTGTGCGATGCAGACTTCATCGCGATTTCATGGTCGCTAGCTTCATTTGAATCGCTCTAATGTCCGTGATACAAACTGGAACATCTGATTTTCTCGCCAAATCAATTCCACTTAATACCTGAAAATAGCATAAACACATCTTCATACATTGTAATAAAAGCTTTTTTTCACAAATTTTTTGTTGCAAGAGGTGGTTTAATCACTTTTACGACTCGCTTGACCCATATCGTGAAGTCATCTTACTGAAAAAAAAATTTATTATTTTTTTCCGATTGAGCATCGGTTATTTCGAACTAGCATTTTGAAACCTATTAAAAGAAAGAGTAATCATGCAACTGTCTATTTTTTAACTTGCAATAGTTTTTTATCGATCGAGTCACAAGCTGCTTATTTCAGATCGTCATTCACACCAGCAATAAGCTATCGTATGAAACTTATTGTATTCGAAGGGGATATACAATTCCTTTCACATTATATATTTTTATTTTTCCCTGCGTCTTGGCGGCATAACAAAGATCGTTATTA
Organism: Andricus grossulariae; assembly: GCA_011634705.1. NCBI lineage: Eukaryota > Metazoa > Arthropoda > Insecta > Hymenoptera > Cynipidae > Andricus > Andricus grossulariae. The sequence continues at coordinate 61,735 of JAABKJ010000062.1, forward strand.
TTATTGCGAACAATAATAAATTGATCGACCTATCGCATAATGATGATGTACACCTTCGTCATTATCTGCGAACATTATGAAACGCCTCCGATGGAACAGCTCGCTTCTACATCGTTATGCGATTGACGTGAAATTTAACCTCGATCACTTGCGCGACTTGACTTCTCTGTACCTTAAATTAATTGCTTTTGACCACATTGTATACATTTACAAAAGCATGTTTGAATATAATTTCCGAATTGAGTCTTGCAACTAACCAATATCAAATTTACTTTTGTTTCAAATAATATTAGAATTTTATAAATAAAGGCAGCATGGAGCCCTTTTCTTCTTAACAGCCCTCGGAGAAGTGAGAAAACTTTTTGTCCGCGAAAAATAACCGACTTATAAACATTGAAAAGGTTTTTGTGCATCTGTTCCTGGAGCGGAATGCGCTTCTGAAAGTACCTGAGATTACATCCTACTTGTACTCATCTCGCCAGGATCCTAATTAAATCGCCGTTCTTGTCTCGGAATGGGTCAAGTAACTTGGCTCAAGTTGATCCCTGTGGCTGACCGCAAAAGGCCTCATTCTCAGATTCTTCCTTCACCTAATGTTAACATAGATTATTGAGCTGAATTCGAAGAACTAAAAATCACTTGAATCTGGAATTCGTAGACGAAATATTTTTACGACTATTAGTAACTTCTACCGTAGGGAAATTAATAATTCAGTGTTCCTATAACTAATCTGGAAGCCTGGAAAAGCTAGGAAGTAACCTGGAATTTAAAAACGTGCCCTGACTCCCCACAAATATTTGAATGCTATAAAGTATCTTTGTTCCTTGGGAAGTTATTTTGAAACTAAACTTATCGTCTCTGCAGCTATTATCCCTTTTTCCCAGCTTATAAAGGCTAACTCGAAGCAAAAGCTTTGCATAATGCGGTTACGTCGGCAGAGAAACCAAGTCTTCTTCAGAAATGAAATCCCGCTCCTGAGACCAATATCCAAACAAGATTCGGTCTCTCTTGCTCCTATTATGACACTCCCTTCCTCTTGACTGAACTTCGCGAGCCAAGTTACGTACGAGGTAATAAAGATCTGGATTAAGTCGAGTTCAATATATGCGGCTTCTTGCGCGAATAAACACGCCGTTTTTTATAAAACACGCATGCGAGTATTCAATAAAAGTTGTGCCTTGCATGTTGCTATATTTATTCGCATAATCGGCGTTTTTCCGGGACATTATATACCGCATTATTATACCGCGGGCTAGGTCTGTTATGTGGTTTCTGTCGCAAACTGCTCTCGCTCATTGAAACACGCGCGACCTGTTTATTGCCGGAGGTGCGATATAATCGGGTGCCTTACATTGATTTTATTACGCTGCTTATTTGCTTATTTGCACGCATCTATACTCATAAATTACACTCGACAGGATTAAGGGAAACCTCCCTACAGTGGATAGCTCCGTACAGTGGATAATTAATTATAAATAACAGCGAAATGTCTGAAGAACAATTCCATGATAAATCATCCGGAGAATTTGATCTAATGTTAGTAATTTTTATGAAACTTTCAGTATATGCTCTCTTAAGTGTTTAAAGAAAAACTCGAAAATAATGTTTGAAAGATTCAAAAAACTTAGCAGATATTGAAAATTTAACATTTTTGCCCTTTTTTTTAACTTTTATGACTTTGCTGACTTTAATGATATTGAGACGTTTTTTTAACTATTCATAATAAGACGCAGTAAATATTTGATTAATTAAATTAATCAACCATACTTTGACTGAAAAATCAGTCATTTCTACTGACAAAACAGTCGCTTTAACAGATGAATCAGTCAGTAGATGGAACTGATTTGTCTGCTATTACAAATCAGTATAATTCTTTCTAAGTTAAAATTCGTTGTGAAAATTACTGGTTATACATTTGAAAATTACTGGCTTAATTAGTAAAAGTTATTATTCAAGTAATTCGTTTTTTGTTAAATAATAAATTAAGAATTACTGGTTTAATTAATTACGGTTACAGTTTAGATCATGCTGTTATTTTATACGTACCAAATAACTCTTCTTGGTTAAAAATTCACCTTTTTGGTTGAAAGCAACTGATCTTTATTTAAAATTGAAATAGTTTTTGGTTAAATAATCAACTATTACATTTTGTGTTGAGAATTTATCTATTATGATTGAAAATTCAACTATTTGGTTAAAAGTTGAACTAATTTGTTAAACATTCTTTTTTTTTAAGATTTATCTATTCAGGATGAAATTTTTTTAAAATAAATTTGTTTACTGGAAAATAAACTACTCCATTTTTTGTTAAAAATTCAATCTTTTTTCAATTGAATTTTTTTTTAATTGAAAAAAATGTATTTTGTTGAAAATTCGTCGTTTGGTAGGAGATTAGTCTTTTGTGTTGAAATTCATCTTTTTGGATAAAAATGTTATTATTTGGTTGCAAATTTAATTATTATGTTGCAAATTCGTTTTTTATTGAAAATTAATTCTGTTAATTGAAATTTGAACTATTTAATTTTTTATTGAAAATTGATCTTTTTAGGTAATAATTCACCTATTTGTTTGAGGATTGAAATATGTTGTTGAAAATTCGTCTTTTTGGTTAAATTTCATTGTTTTCTTTTTTTGAAATTAAAATTTTATTTCGTTGAAATATTAACTGTTTTTTATTTGAAATTAAATTTTTTTTTGTTCAAAATATCAATCATCACGACATTTTTTGTTGAAAATTGAACTCATTAGTTGAAAGTTGAAGAACTTCATTGAAATTTCATTTTTTTTTTTTTTTAAATATTCATCATTTTAGTTTTAAATAAATTCATCTTCAAGGGTTATATTTGACTATTTTGTTAAAAATTGTTTTTTTTTATGAATTTTCTAACTGAAAATTTAAGTATTTCATTTTTGGTTGAACTCAGATCATTTTTAGTTGCAAATTCAATTATATGGTTGAAAATTCAGTTGTCAATTCAACTACTTGTTTGAAAGTTGAAACTACTTTATTAACAATATTTTTGTTGAAGAATGATCATTTTAGATAGAAATTAACCTCTTCTATTAAAAATTAAACTATTTTTTGAACAATTCGTTTTTGTATTTGAACTTAAATTTGTTTATTGAACATACAAGTACTCCATTATTGGTTGAAATTTCATATTTTTTAGTTGCAAATTCAATATATTGGTTAATTTAAAATGACGTATTTCAGCAGTAAGTCAAATTGATCCATGTCGAAATTCACTTTTGACTGACTTGTCAGTGGTCGAATCGGCATTATTTGTATCAGACTTTGAATCAGTCAGTGTTGGCTGATTCAAATTTAGAATGTTGATAATTTTATAATTCGATCGTTCAGTAAAAATTTGTCAAATTTCCAGAAAGTAAGATCTCAGACTTAGGGCCTTGATTATACAATATTACATGTGACTTTAGAGTGCGTATTTATTTTCAAGAACTTCTCAGATTTCAAGATAATGGTTAAAGTTTGCGGTTTTACTGATATAATCTTCATCACATACTCCTTCAGTAAAACTATAAATTATACCTTTGTGATTTATCTTTCTGTTATAATTGAACGATTATAAGCAGAAAATGCGTAGAAATTTCTTCGCAATTTTCTACACAAAGGATATTTGATTACTTAAGTAATAAAATTTCCTTTGCGTTTAATACAGCAATCCGTAGTTCATCTTTGTATTAATAACTTTTCTTTTCTGCCAAAAGTCATGTCACGATCAAATCAAATAAAATATCCGCACCTTCTTCAATTTAATCTTATAGTACTCGAGTACGTATCCAGGATGGCCGTACGTCAGGGAAAACATGAAAATCAGCGAAAAAACAGGGAATTTTATTGGTCAGGGAAAGTCAGGGATTTTGAAAGAAATCTTGCAAAATCAGGTTTCTATAAGAGGCGCTTTAAATAACTGTCAAGGATAATAAATTTGAATGTTAAAAATTTTACAAGATTAAGATTCTGGACTTTATATATTAACTGTCAGGGAAATGAAGATTGGTCAGGGAAAAATTAGGACATTTGGAAAATGAAGTTTTGCGGCCACCCTGATATAATATTCTTGTTAGTAATTTATTTGCCTTGTTCGTTTATTTATTTCTATTTCTTTTTTTGCAGTTGTTCCTTTTTGGTTGAAAATTCAACTGCTTTGTTGAAAATTCGTCTTTTTGTGTTAAAAATTAACCTTTTCATTGAAAATTCATAATCCAATGGATTGGTTGAAAATGAATCTTTTGATTCAGGTTTCAAACATTTTGTTGAAAATTCGTTTTTTTTTCAAATGTCAACTGTTCTTAGTTTAAAATATAAATCATACGTCATCTTTGGATGATTCTTAAATAAATTGATGAAAAAAATTCAGTTGGCAAAAATTACGTAAGATTAAGGATATTGTAAATTTCATCATCAGAATTGCATCCTATAAGAGATCTTTTAAATCGCAGATTGGATATTAAAATAATAATTTATCTATAATTAAAATTAAGATTATTATGATTCAGATCGAATTACAGCATCCATCATATTAATGTGACGTATAATTATTAAAATACTCGTTTAAAGATAATGAACTTTTAAACCCATTGCCTAATTTCATAATGTCTGCTTTCTGGAAGATTTTAATTGAATCTGGTAATAGTATTTTAATTTTTCGATATTTATGCAAGGCACTGTTTTTGACTTGCCATTCAGTGTCAGACAGGCACCTGATGGGTAATTAAGGTTTGAAAACATTATGTTATTACCATGTAAATGGAGCTAACCTTTAAGAGTTCGAGGTTGCATTCTTCACTGATGTGTTTGGACAAGTTCAAAGCTTAAAACCTGCAGTCTATCTTGCTCTTACGTTTTTTTTTTATTTATAGAATCGTGCTTGTCTTGTTTCAGTGAATGACTAATGACATATTAAATTATTTATCTTGTCGTGTTACCTTTCATGGTCAATAGTATCTTCCCCTTAATTAATGGCAGCGTGCTTTCAGTAGCTCAGGAAATTAGTGGCTCATGATAATGTAGAAGTGCAATGGCCGACACTCTTCCATATTAACGGAATCTCAAGAATCCAGTAGTGCTTTGCGGAGAGGCGAAACAAAACGCAAATAATGAAATATACATAAATGGTTACGCATAATACTATAACTTTCTGTAGCCGTGAACGGTATAAGAAATGGGAGGTTGTAAAAAGTTTTATTATTCCCCTGCCTATGTTATTAGCATGTACATACACCGCACAATTCCCCAGACAAGGTTTTAAATGTTAAGCAAAATTTCCGTTTTGCTGATCGCTGGCCGCGTTTAAAAAAACGATAAAAATCATACTCTAGAGAGAAAAAAAAGCTTTGTATGTATAAAGTCTATCGTTAACAGGGTGGCCGCAAAACTTTATTTTCAAAATGTCCTGATTTTTCCCTAACAAATTTTTTATTTACACTTGTTTTATTCATATTTAAAGACCAGCATTTTAATCTTGTAACATTTTTAACATAGAATCTTTTATACAGCGAATAAAATAACTTGAGATTGAAATGAAATAATTTTAAATTTCTTTATTTATTTCAACAAAAAGAAGATGACTTTCCACCATAAAAGATTATTTTCAATCCAAATTGAGGAATTTTCAACAAAACAGTTAAATCTTAAAACAAGAAAATGAATTCTTGAAAATGGTTAAATTTCCAATAAAATAATTAAATTTTCAAAAAAAAAAGCAGTTGAATTTTCAAACACGTAATTAAAGTTTTTTCGAAGATAGTTGAATTTTCAACAAAAAATATGATTTTTTAATCCAATAGGACGAATTTGTTGCCTAAATAGATAAATGTTTAATAAAACAGTTGAATTTTCTGAATTTTGAAAAATTAATTTTTTATCTGAGGATTTATCTATTTTACTAAAAATTCGTTTTTTTAGTTATGTAAATTCAACTGGTTGAACATTCGTTTCTTTTTGTTGAAAATTAGTTTTTTAAACTGAAAATTTAACAATCCATTTCCGACCAAAAATCTACATTTTTTGGTCGGAAATTCAACTATTTTGTTGAAAATTAATCTTTTTTGGTTAAAAATTATCTTTCTTATTGAATAAACTTCTTTTCTGGTTTAAAAGTCAACTGTTTTCTGTAACATTCAACTTTTTAGCTTGAAAACTGAACTACTTTTAAAGATTCAATTTTTGGTTGTAGATTCATCTTTCTTGTTTGACAATTATCTTTCTTGTTGAAAAGTCCTCTTTTCAGGTTTCACTGGATTCAACTGATTGATAATTCGTTTTTTTTGTTGAATAGTCCTTTTTATAAAATGAAAATTGAACTATTTCATTTTTGGTTGAAAACTCATATTTTTAGTTCAAAGTTAAACTATTTGGTTGGAAATTCATTTCTTTTTTTTTTGAAATTCATGTATTTTATTGAAAATTCGTCCTTTTGGATTAAAAATGCATCTTTTATGTTAGAAAAGTCATCTTCTTTGTTTGAAAATTCACCTCTCTTGGCTGAAAATGAACTTTTTTGTTGAAAATTCAACTGTTTTGTAGACAATTTTCCTTTTTTGCTTGAAAATTCAAGAATTTGGTAAAAAATGGACTCCTCGTTTGGCAATTAACTTTTTTGAAATTTAAGCTATTTATTTAAAAATTTAACTATTTTGTTGGTCAAAAATTCAACTATTTAGTAGAAAGTTCATGTATTTTGTTGAAAATTCGTCTACATGGCTAGAAAATTAATCTTGTTTGTGGACATTTCATCATTTTAATTGAGGATTTAAGTATTCTGTGAAAAATTCTTATTTTTTAGTTAAATTAAATAGGTTGAAATTAGTTTTTTTGTTGTTGTTGCAAATTAGTTCTTTTAAACTGAAAATTTACCGATCCCAATTTTGGTTGAAAAATTTATTCTTTTTGATTGAGGATTCACCTCATTTGTTAAAAACTTGTCTTTTTTCGTTAGATTAAATTGGTTGATAATTCGATTTTTTTTTAAAGTAATTTTTTATACCGAAAATTCAACTATTCCATTTTTGGTTGAAAACTTATCTTTTGTAGTTAAAAATTCATCTATCTGATTGAAAATTTATTTATTTTGTTGCAAATTCGTCTTTTCAGATTCAAAATTCATCTTGTTTGTGGACATTTCATCATTTTAGTTGAGGATTCAAGTATTCTGTTAAAAATTCAATTTTTTGGGGGAAATTCAACTGGTTTAAATTCGTTTTTTTTTGTTGTTGTTGAAAATTAGTTTTTTAAACTGAAAAATTACCGATAACATTTTGGTTTAAAAATTTATCCTTTTTGGTTAAGGATTCACCTCTTTTTTTTTTAACTTGTCTTTTTTCATTGCATTCAACTGGTTGATAATTCGTTTCTTTGTTGTTGAAAAGTCATTTTTTAAACTGAAAATTGAACTATTCCATGTTTTGTTGAAAACTTAGCCTTTGTAGTTAAAAATTCAATTATTTGATTGAAGATTTGTGTATTTTGTTGCAAATTCGTTTTTTTTTTAATTTAAAATTCATCTTTTAGGGTAGAAAAGTCGTCTTTCCTGGTTGAAATTTCTCGATTGAAAATTCAGCTGGCTTTGAACAAAAATCGTATTTTTGGCTTGGACATTTAACTATTTGGTTGAAAATGCAACTACTCAATTGTTGGTTTCGATAATATTGGTCTTTTTTGCATCGACAAGGATTTAAATTTTATTTTTTGATCAGAGAAGTGTCACGTGTTACAAAACCTTTGCAGACCCCCTCCTATGTGAGACTTTGTGACTTTAGGGCACCCCCTTTAGAATGTCACGTAATTTATTTACGGCCCCTTATGACTTTCCCGCTTTTTATTAGTGTCGAGAACACGTCTCTGAGTACAATGAAAGAAATAATTGAATTTTCCTAGTGTCTAGTATGTTACGTATGTATAAGCCAGCCAATCACAAGAATAGTTTCACTCTGTCGTACAACTTTCTACAGATGACAATACTTCGATTTCACCGTAGAACTTATTAACGGCCATTTCGTTTACAACGCAGGGCCCTCAATTTTTTTCTTTTCCTTTAAATTAATCGCACCAATTACCTCAAGCGCGCCGGGACGTATAAGTGCAATTACTCGTTTTCAAGTCTCTCGTCCTTCGTGCTTATTAGCTCAGTTTGCGCATATGTTGGTATAGTTCGTACCAATTCTGACATTAATTTCTCGTTTTTCTTTATCAAAGCTACCGACTACTCAGATTCCACTCGCCAATTCAGACCTGCGAGTCGAACAGGATGACTGTTAATTCATTATTTCATTTCCAGTTCTCCTTACGGCTGCAAACAACAAGATAATCTGGATTAGAATCAGGTTTATCGGAGAGATTTTTCCTGATAGTTTCTAAAAGATCCTATTTTATCACTTCTTATGTCTCGAACAGTCTTCGCTCTCTTAACAAAGTTTATCCAACAAACTTGGATATGGCACAGACAAAAATTAAGTTTCATTTTGAGTAATTTTCATTCATTGGTTTTTTTCAATATAAATACAGCCTTTTTACTCTACCAAGAAAAATAATTCCACGAAAGTTGTGGCATCCTATCAGAATAACTCTTGTGGTTTCTTTTTCAATTGTTTGGATATCACTTCGAGCGAATTCGAGCCACCACAGAAAGGTTTGAGGTTTTTAAATTTTGAAAAATTACTAAGAATTTAAAATTATTTTCGGGCGAAAATCATTTTTGATTAACTTAGTTTATAGAGGTGCTAATTTTGCATCTTTGGACTATTTTGTAGTGACTGAGTTAACATTTTTTTTACGTCAAAATAAATAGATGTGCGTTTTTTCCATTCGAACAGAATCCATAGACAAATTTTAATATTAAAAAATTTAATCTACCGTGGTGGTCAAGAATAATACATTTTTTTAAATTATGACTTATCCTGATAGGATACCAAAATCTGTACACATCCCTTATTAATAGATTTAAAAAAAATAACATTCACTTCGCCCTACCCTCTTGTATAATTTTACTATTTTTCTAGGTTATTAGATTTAAAAAAATCTTATGTAACAATTTTTGAAAGATCCCTCCTCTCCCATCGAAACAGGACCATAACAGCTCCTCTTGTACCCTCCCACCCCTTTAAAAACGTTAAGTAATAAATATGGACGATCCCAAAGTGAAAGATTATTTAAAGTCAATTTTGACTGATTCATAATATACGGATTCGACTATTGACATATCAGTTGAAATTGATGTTTCAAATCAGTGAATTTGACTCACTGATGAAATCAGTGATTTTAAATAATCCAATATATTGAATTTTCAACTAAAAAGGTCAACTTTTAGCTAAAAATTGAATGAATCTTTAACCAAAAAAGATTAATTTTAGACGAAGAAGATTAATTTTCTACCAAAAAGAACAACTTTTTAACAAATTACAAGAACTTGCAACCAAAAAGTGAAATTTTCAACTGAAAAGATTTATTTTCAACCAAAAACAAACGAATTTTTAACAAAATAGTTCAATTCTCGACCGAACTGTTGAGCTTTCATCCAAAAAGATTAATCATTAACCACAAAAATTAATTTGTAAGAAAACTGTTCATTTTCCACCAAACAGATCAACTTTAAACTAAAATGATGAATCGCTAACCAAAAAAAAAAAAGAAATTTATAACAATCCAGTTCAACATTTCAACAAAGTAGACAAATTTTCATAGAAAAAAAAAATTCTGGGAATAAATACAAATTTTTAATCAAATACGTGAATTATCAACTTAAAAAGATGAATTTTAAACAAAAGAGTTATATATGCAACCAAACAGAAAAATTTGTAACTAAAATCATGAATCATTAACAAAAAAAATAATTTTTTAACAAACTAGTTCAACTTTCAACCAAGAAGTGAAATTTTGAATAAAAAAGATGAAGTTAAAAAAAACTATATAATATTTGATATTTCAACAAAAGAAAATTTAATTTTAAATGAAAAACAGTTCATATTTCAACCAAAAAAGATTAGAATTTTAAATCAATAGCAGTTTAATTTGACCAAAAAGATTAATCTTTAACCAAAAAAGATGAATTCTCAACAAAGAATGTAATAAATGATATTTCAAATAAAAAATACTAATTTTAAATTAAAAAACTTGATGTTTCAGCCAAAAAAATATTTTAATTTCAAATACAAAATGTAGAATTTAATCAGAAAAGACAAATTCGTAACAAAATAGTTGAATATTCAACCAAATAGTTGCATTTTTAACTGGGCATGATCAATTTTCATCGAAAATGGAGGAGTTCAATTTTGAATTACCAAAATTAATTCTCGGCAACAAAAACTATATTTAAACAAAATAGTTACATTTTTACTTAAAAGATGAATGTTCAACTAAAAATTATGAATTATTAGCCAAAATGTTGAATCTTGGATTAAAAAAAGGATTTTTGGCACAAAGTAGTTGAACTTTCAACCAAGTAGTTAAATTTTTAATAAAAAAGATGAATTCTCAACAACAAAATGTAACAGTTGATATTGAATGATATAATCAGTATCTTTTAGTAATTAAATCAGTAATTTTGACTAATCTAATCCGTAACTTCCAATGTGTTAATAAGTCATTTATGGTTAATTTTGATCATTTATTTAAGTTTCCGAATTAAATAAAGAACTGTAATTTAGATATTTTACTATTTCATACTGGCAGACAAATCAAACAATTCTGTTAACTGAAAATCAGTCATTTCGAGTAACAAATTGATTCAATCAGCAATATTGACTTATTCATTTGTTGAAACGACTCTTTTGTCATCAGAAATGACTGATTTCTTAGTCAAAGCAGGCTTTTTTAATTTAATCAGTTAAATAATAACTGATTTAAATTTAGAGTGTATATTTTTAAATTTTATCGCGGTTCTTATTTATTTTTTTAGTTATTTTCAATATTTGGAATGAACCATGTCTTTCCGTGTGTTTCTCACACATAATTACATAAATATTACTGCCATCGGGGCGTGGAACCCAGTGGAGAATCAGGCAGGTACAGAATCTTGTATAACTTGGATTAGGTTTCCATTCTAGGGATTCTGATCAAAGTATCTGATCCTAGTCTAGAAAAAATGAACCACGGGGTTAAAGTCCCAGAACCGATTTCAGAGATTTCAGGAAAGAGGCGTAATAAACACGGATACCTTCTTTATGCCCCGTCGAGTTTAATTTATTTCCTCAAAAAATTATAGGTAACAAAATCAGTGATTTATGTCATTCATTTCTTAAATTAAAAATTCTCTTCTTTTAGTTTTACTGAAAGATAGTTTTATATATTACCTTACTGATTCTTGATACTTTAGACAAAGTGTAAAACTCAACGGGCCTGTGGGGGGCTATTTTTTAATTTAAAGATTGTTTGTAGACGAGTATAACAACAAATCAATTTTTAATAATATAATCTGTGATAGTTTACAACCAGAGATTAATGAATGTTTTTATTATAACAGAGACAAATGAGTAAAACTTTTCAAACCTCTGGTAAAAATGAGTAAAATATTTGCATTTTGCATTATTTATTGAAAACGATGATCAAAGAATTTTAAAGTGCAGAAGCGAAGTGTGATAATAGATGATAGTAAGTCGCGTGGGTTTACGTGCAACCTGCCGTTACGTTCTCTGTAGGTTTAGCGCAACCGTATAATCACTTACAAGCTCCAAGTATGTAAGCAAAACGAACCTGAGTTCGAGAAAGTGGAAGTATAATCTTCGCCCTCTTTGGCAATTACCCATTAATTACCCAATGAGATTAGGATCTGTTATTCTACTCAATCTTGTCGATTTACTCCAGATACAGTGCACCGGAATGTTGTTTACTAAATTTGCTTAACTTAACACAAAAACTCTCGAAAAGTATCCAATGATCGCAGGCTGCACACTCTTTCCCCTTTTATAAAGAATTCCTCCTTTTTCCTCGTGGAGAGCTTTATACTCAGTGCGGAATGGATTAGAGCAAAGAGTATAAATCTTACTATGGGGTTATCAGTCAGCTTGCTTATTTTTGTGTGATCTATGATGTACGATGACTTTGTAAAGCTCTTCGCCTGGGGTGATTGTTAGACAGATTGATCCGCATCCTGTCGGTGTTGCGGAACGAACGCGTTTCTGCAATAAGCAACACGGGAATTCTAGATTGATCTGAAATTGATACCTCCTCCTACACTTCCCTTTCCCACTTTTTTCATATGAATTCCTTGATCCCCGGCAGTATAACGAGGCTAGAACCGAGGGAGTTAGTTACTCTTACCACGAAAGGGATTTTCGAAGACTTTCGAGAAGTATCGAATGATCTCAGACTGCACACTATTTTCCCTATTCCCCTCTTTTACACTTTTATATAGAATTCCTTCTTTTTCCACTGTTTTAAAGAAACTTCCATTTTCTCCCTTTTTCATATTTTCGCCTAAATTTGAACTGAATTAGTAGAACCCAATAAGTAAACCCAACCATTTTTTATTAAAAATTAATTCTTTGGTGTTGAAAATTCAACTGAATTCTTTCTTGATTGACAATTCGTCTTTTTGGTTAAATTCAAGTACTTGGTTGAAAGTTGAACTACTTTTTTTAAAATTCATTTTTTAAAAAGATTTATCATTTTAGTTGAAAATTCGCTTTCTTTTGGTTGAAATTTAATTTTTCAAACTGAAAATTTAAATCTGCTTGTTGGAAATTCATCTCTTTAGTTTACAAATTAATTTTTTTTATCAAAAATAAAATTTGTTGAAATATCAACTATTACATTTTTTGCTGAGAATTAATCTTTTTTGGTTGAAAATTTAACTATTTGGTTGAAAATTCCTTTTTTGTACAAAAATTAATTTTAACTGGAAATTTAACTATTCCAGTTGAAGATTAATCAATTTAGTTGAAAATTCTTTTTTTTTAATTCAACTTTTTTGTTGAAAATTGTTTTTTTTTCTTTAAAATTAATTTTTTAACTGAAAATTGAACTATTCTAGTTGAACATACATAATGAATGTAAATATCATTTCTTTGGTAAAAAATTTAACTATTTTGTTGAAAATACGTCTTTTTTGGTTGAATTCAACTGTTTTCTTGGTTGAAATTTCATATTTCTTGGTTAACTATTTGATTGAAGTGGAGAAAAATTAATCTGTTTTTGTTGAATTACATTGCTTATTATTTAAAATTAATTTTTCTTCTTTAAATATTAACTGTTACATGTTTAATTGAGAATTCATCGTTTTTGGTAGAAAATTCAACTACTTCATTTAAACTTTAACTAATGAGTTGATAGTTGAACTCCTTTGTTAAAAAATAATTTTTTTGGTTCAAGATTCCAGATTTTAATTGAAAATTCATATCTTTTGTTGAAACTTCGTTTTATTTGGTTAAAAATTAATTTTTTGAACTGAAAATTGAAGTATTTCATTTTTGGTTGAAAACTGATCCTTTTTAGTTCATAATTGAACTAGTTGTTTAAAAATTCATGTATTATGTTGAAAATGCGAATTTTGGTAAAAAAAAACTAATCTTTTTGGTTGAAAATTCATCTTTGTTGTTTGAAAATGCAACTATTTGGTTAAAACTTAAACTATTTTGTTGAAAAGCCATCTTTTTTTTATTAATAATTAATTTTTCTTGATCGAAAATGAACTTTTTGGTTGTTAATTAAACTTTACGATTAAAAATTTGAACTATCTTCTGGAAAATTCATGTCTTTGGCTTGACAATTCAACTATTTTGGCATATAATTCGACTATTTGGTTGCAAATTAACTTTTTGTTGAAAAGTCTACTATTTGTTTGAAAATTCGTTTTTTCAGCTTGAAAATTCAACTATTTGGTTGAAAATTCATCTCTACTGATCGAAAATTAACTTTTTTGTCGAAAATTTATATTTTCGGGATTAAACGTCAAATTTTTCCTCAACACATTCGACTCTTACCTCAAAACTCAACTTTTATGTTAAAAATTAATGTTTTTCGGTAGAACATTCATCTTTTTGTGTTAAAAATTATCTTTTTTCTAACTATTTTCAAAATCATTGAACTTTTTTACTGAAAAACTCAATTGCTTTGTTAAAAATTCATCTTTGGGTTGAAAATGCATCTCTTTTGGCGGATAATTCAAATATTTTGTTGAAATACCAATATATTTTGATTTGAAATGTCAGGGATTTAAAGCGTTTCATATTATATACAATAGGGTACCTAAATTAATTTTTACATCCCCATCCTGATGAGAAGGGATTGGTTTTATGTGAAAATGACTTTCGCGGATTCAATTCAATGTTATTAGTAGTACTCAAAAAGACAAACAATTTATCCTTATGATATTTTTCGATAAAAAGAAAATTATCAGAGTTATAGCATTTTCAAAATCGAAAAAAAAAAAACGAAAATTTACATTTCAAGCCGAACAACGCACGATATGAAAAAAGGTCAAGAGGAGAAAAACGTTTCTTTTTAAGAGCCCTACAAGATTATTACAACAACTTTTTTAATTTTTCGAAAAATCGAAAATTAAAATTTTGATCGCACAAAACATAATTAAAAATGAAAAATTCCATTTTGCGGTGAAACTATGCAAGATACGCGGCGGGCCGATTTTTTTGTTTAATTCTCCTATTATTCTACTATTTTCGTGAAAAATCGCCCTATTTCCCCTTTTCTGAGAGCATTTTGGGCTGTGAATTCTGTAATCTTGATTAATCTTCCATGAGTACCGACAAAGTAATGAATCAATCGCTTTGCTTGAAAAATGTCTTAATAACAAAAGACGTGGAATATCTTGTAGGGAACGTAAGGGTGAAATAGTTTAACTTACATCAATTAGGCAGACCGTGTTATGCTAATATGTAGTGGCCGAGTACGTTGTCGCTGGACCAATCATCTCTTCAGAGAGAAATGATTGGTACGCTGGTATGTAATGTAGCTATTAATAGTGTCGTATGAGAAAGAGGCTCTTGGGAGCAAAATGAAGAAAAGAGAAAGAGAAATGGAAGAAAAGGGAATGTTCAGACCCGTGGGAGCACATATGACATATCGAAGTTGGTCAAGAAATAGAAAGAAATAGAGCAGAGGAAGTCTTTATTACCTTCCTTAGTGACCTTACTATTCGCTTATTAGCATCTTCTTTATGATATTGCTCTCTTACACATATCTAAAAACCACGTGTTCAGGACCTCTAATACAGTTCAATTTCTTGCCTCGTATGATGAGATTCAGTTTTCTCAAGTTAAAATCTATTTTGTATATTTTATTGAAGATAATCAGTTTGCAAGATAAGGACATAATATATAAAGAAGAAATATTAGTTTTGTTTTGAGAGAAAACAAAGAAATCTTGAACAAATTTAGTTAGGGTTAATTACCGGAAATACCTTTGCCCTAGTATTTAATTATAAGGTACGTGAGTAACGGATTTTTAGGCAGGTGGACATGGATTACCCATGATAATAATGCAGATACCAATCACGAAATTCCTGAGAAGGGTCATATAAAATTTTCAGTCAAGATCGCTATATCAGAGTTCACACTCTTACCTTTACTTCTCTCATTTCACCTTTTTTCTAAATTCCTTTTTTCCCCTTGCTTTCAAGAAACTTCCTCTTTTTCTCCTTTTCCTCGTCCTTTCGCTTAAATGCGAACAGATTTAATAGAACCAGATAAGAAAATCCAACTATTTTTGGTTGCACGTTAAATATTTTCAATTTAAATGTCTACTATTATTTCTTTTGTTTATAATTCACATCTTTCGGTTGAAAATTCAACTGTTCTACAGGAAATTCGCCTTTTTGGCTTAAATATTCAACATTTTGGATCAGTTTGTTTTTATTTATTATCTGAAAAATCTTTCTTGTATGAAAATTCAGCTCTTTTTTTGAAGATTCTTTTTTTTTGGGCTTGAAAATTAGTCTGCTTTAGTTGAGGATTTAATGTAATTTTTTAAAAATTAGAATTTTTGTCGTTCAATTTAAATGTTTTTAATTGAAAATAAAAATATTTTTCGGTGGAAATATCAAATATTAAACTTTTTTTTTGAGAATTAATTTTTTTTTGTATTGAGGATTCATCACTTTGGTTGAAAATTTAACTATTTCATTGAAAATTCATTTTTTCTTGGCTGAACATTAATTTTTTTAACTCAAAATTTAACTATTTTATTTGCGGTTCTAAGTTTATCTTTTTGAGTGAAACACTCAACTACTTAGTTGAAAATTCATGTCTTTTACGCGTGGCTTACGTAAGTTGTGGATAACCCCTTATAAAAGTCTGTATGAATGTTGTCACTAAAAGTGTTTAAAATATACTCAGAATTAAACCTTCTTCCTTGTTTGGGATTTTGTAGCAACCGTGATACCTCTTTTCTAAGTACACTGGAACCTGGATTTCTGCAAACTGGATTTATGCGTTCCTAGAATTGATGGCATCCGCATTTTGGCATGCGGAGAGTGCATCCAAATCCAACAGAAATGGTTCATGTGGCCCTGCCTGTTTACGTTCAGAGCCCCTGGATTTGTGTCGAAGACCACTGCGGGTCATTCCCGAAACCGTGCACAAATCCAGGTTCCAGTGTATTTTGAACACTATTCTATTATTTAATGCACTTCTACTTGATATCAGTTTTGAGTGCATATTTCAATCGCATTTGATGAGATTAAGTATCTGAAGAGAAAGGAAGAAGACAAGGAGTAATATGTGTGAGCCATAAATGCAGAATATCAAACAAAGTTGATCTCGAGGCCACGTTCGATCGCGGACAAGGGTATACATTCGCTGACATTTCGCAGCAACAATTATTGCATGAGTTCGGTCCTTATCTTTATACGTTTAGGGAAAAAATAGCCAATAGCCAATAGCCATGAACTTTCGCCCGGCCCACGATTCCTCTTCAATGGACATAAATCGCCGTTCGAGAACGGCGTTCTCTCATGAATCCAAAGTCGATAGTCCGTGAATGCGCGATTGCAATTAGCAGTAAATGCAATTACGATTACATTTAAGGGTCTCTTAACCAAAACGTGACGTCTGCTACGATAACGAATCCTTCATTAAACCAGGATGAATTGCATTAATTTCACCTTTAAACTTCAATAGCATTCAATTAATTTATCAACAATTGCATTATTTATATTTGATAGTAGAATTTATCCTCCGTGCAGTTACGAATGATAATTATTAAAGAAAAAAGTGTTTATAGAACTTCTTGAAAACAAATGAAGTCTCAACGAAAAGTGTAATAGTTGATATTTCCACTAAAAGCTATTTTTATTTTCAATCAAAAGGAGTTGAAATAACCACAAAATAAGAATTTTTAACAAATGATTGAATCCTTAAACAAAACAGACTATTTTTTAAATCAAAAAGAGGAATTTCCAAGAAATGAATTGAATTATTAGCCAAGAAAGATTCTTCAGTCCATAAAGAAAAACAATCCCATCCACAATGTTGAATTGTTAAGTCAAAAAGAATAATTTCCTGCCTAATTTCAATCCTAGAATATGAAATTTTAATCAAATAGTTGAATTTCCAACCTAAAAAATGAATTTCCTATCAGAAAAGGCACATTTTCAACAAAATACATGAATTCTTAACTAAGAAAGATAAATTTACAACAACAACAAAAAACGAATTTTCAACAAAATACTTAAATTTTCAACCATGGTGATTAAATTTCTATTTCAAAAAATATTTAAAAAAATGGAAGTTTAATTTTTAGTTAAAAAAGTGAATTTTTAACTAAAATTATGAATCTTCAAACAAGGAAATAATTTTCAAACAAATAGTTGAATTTTCAACCCAAAAGATTAATTTTCCACCAAAAGAGACTCATTTTCAACGAAATGTATGAATTTTAAACTAAAAAAATGAATATTTAAGAAAGTAGTTCAATTTGCAACTAAATAATAGAATTTTCAACCAAAAATATGAATTCTCAACGAAAAATGTTATAGTTGACATTTGAACAAAAAATTATTTTAATTTTAAACCGAAAATGTCAACCAAAGAAGACTTCAATGAAAGTAAATCCGACTCGGAATGGCAAGATGCCCTTTTATTACAAATGGAAATTACTCTTATCGTGCGGAAAACTATCATTATAATCGCATTACGATAACGGGATTATGATGAAGGTAATACACAATGAAACCAAAACACGCTAATGACATGTAAATATTCACTTGAAATATTAACTTACAGTTCAACTGCAATTTGACTCTTTTCTTTTTAGGTAAAATTTTTGAATCCTTAAAATATCCATATCCTTTTTTCAATCTATACGCTTGGTTATCAATCCCAGCAACAGATAAATTGAGACTAGCATGGATCTATCATGCAAAAATTTATCTGTGTCGGTAAAAAAAATATAAAAAATTAGCATTCGACAATTTATAATCCGCTAAACGATTTCCTAACTCAGCAGACACCAAAGTCGTAAAAAAAGTTTAATATTCGAACAAGAAGCACACGGTTCTTTCGTGTCCATTCGTCACGTAAAACGGTGAAGCGATTCTCACAACGGCAGTAAACGGACAGTAACTCAATATGCCGGTGGATTTTATTAATTCTTTGGCGATTATGATGGTCATAAATGCTGCCTTTCCACAACGGTAAAGTGATATCCAGCAGATTTGCATTTAATAGTTTTCGGAAAATTACATGTTAGCTCATTGTGTACTTACGTTGTTTTTCTCGACTTCGACACTTTTTTTCATTGCCCATTGTATTTCCTCATTTTTAATTTACTATCTTAGGCTGGTCACTGGAACGGAAAACCGGAAAATGGCCGGGAATTTGTAAGTGGTAGTTTCATCAAATAACGGTTAAATTTAATTTTGACAGTAGCACATAATAAAATGTTCTTAATGGTAAAAAGTATCTGTGAAAATATAACTGTCTTCTGAAAAGATCGTCTTTTTGGCTTGCAAATTCGATCATTTGGTGGAAAATTCAACTATTTAGTTAGAAATTTAATTATTGTATCAAAAAGTCAACTACTTTCTAGACCATTCAATTTTTCAACTTTAAAACTTAACTCTTTTGTTAAAAATTCGTCCTTGGGTTGAGAATTCATCTCTTTTAATTGAAAATTTGAATATTTTGTTGAAAATGCAACATATTTCGACTTGAACGATTTTTATTCGTGTGACTGAGAAAAAATGTTAAAAAATCGGAAATTTTCCCCGACGATGAAAGTGACAAAATTTGTTTGTATGATTAAATTTTGTGAAATTGATACTTTATCATTTTAAATGTTTCATTGTTTATTTTTTTATTTTTTTTTTCGAGTCCCTTAGAATTAAAACTATTGAGATTAGAAGGTTTCCATTATAGCTTGCTTATTATTAAAGGATTGAATTAAAATTTTTTGAAATCAAATTTTTTTACTCTTAAATTTGGAAAGTTGGACATTCAGCTTCAACAGTTTGAACTCTTTAATTTCAATGACTGTTTGAAATTTGAATTTCATCAGACACTTTTTTCAGTGCAAAAATACTATCGACATCCATCAATCACAGACCTAAATAATTAAAGTCTTGAGATCCATATAAAAAAGGCTCTCTTATAGATTTTTTTCTTTCTCTTAGGTAAACATTGCCGTGAGACAAGTGCTATTTTTCATTGTCTAAAATGAAAGTGTATGTTTGTGTGGGCGAAATAGCGAATAATGAATACATTTCATCAGATTCATATTCGACTACATTATAAGTTCTTGCTTAGTTCCACTATTCATTTTCACATTGTGTGAGTTCTGTGCAACTATATTGTGTGTACAATGTATGTACTACATATTCCGTGCGATTGACGTCAGTCCCGTTAGCTCGAACCCTCCGCCTCCTGGCATCTTCTCCCTCCGCCTCCTGGCATCTTCTCTGCTGTGCTGGCTATGCACAGTGCACACGTAAGAGGCATCTTTCTGTGCATGTGTGTATCCGCCATACTAAAAAAAATTACCTATACGATGCATCCTCCAGAGTCCAGCCGAAATTAACGGTGATCTTCGTCGTTATCGGGTCCGACAAAGGCACCGGTCCCTTTGAGACCAATTGAGTTTGCATGCAAATGATTCGCGCGCAATGGGAAAGATTACGGCATGCAATTCTACATCACAAACTGCAGCCTCAACCACTAAAACTTCCTAAAGGCAGTAATAATATTCTATTCTATTCTATTCCGTTCTATTATTCTCCTCCTCGCCTGAACCAACGTTGAAGTCTCTCAGTATCACGCGACAAAACCCTGACAGTAAGAATATAATGCACAGTACCTTTAAAGGATTCTTCTAATTATTATACTTTTTTATTAGTAATCATTTTTTTTTTAGGTAAATAAGGGGTCGTCCATAAACTACTTTGTCAATGGGGGGGGGGGGGGACAGTAACGTTACGAACTCAAATAACGTTTAGTACGTTTCCTGATGATAAATTGTAACAAAGGTTGCGAATTTTGCGAAAGATGCCCCTCGAAATGAATATCCGAGTAAAAATGCTTCCACTTGAGTTCGACTTGGTGCTGTCTTGAGTTCGTCTCCAAGACATCGATGTCTGGCTGCGTCTCAAAACTGAGACGAGACATAACATTATGTCTT